>JAGXJF010005676.1:0-81257 GCA_019208055.1 Stipa capillata | reverse complement strand
AAACTTTCTGGTCCCAAAATTTGAGAGTGAGACCAATATTGCTTCCCTGAAAACGACGCCAGAAAATTAGCTTGATTGCCTACAAGTGTGTAGAATCAATTATAGTTTTTTGATAAGAAAGAGTGTCGAACCCACAGGAAAGTGGTGATTGATCTCACTTTGTACAAATCTAAATCACACTAAATAAAGAAAAAGTGAAGCGTGAGATGCACAACCACCTTTCACAAATATTTTTGAACCTCAATGATGCAATGGGGAATAAAATATGTGATTGATTGACATAAGATGCATTTATATTTTTGGAATAAATAAAAATCAAAAAATAAAAAACCTAAAAGTGCTATAAAAGGTATTTTAATAGCTAAAAATAAGGCATGAGGTATGTAAGTTCAATAGTAGCAATTCTTAAGAAAGCAATAGGGATTATACAACAAGAAAGTACCAACTACAATTTGCAAGAGTTAAAAGATAGGCTAATATTAGATAGATACAATATACTCTTTTTATAATCACCAACTGAAGGTGTACATTGAGGCATGACCCGGAATAATACTAATAGTTTTGTTAACAAAAATCATAAGAGGGTCACACTATTGTCTACTCTACCCCGTCCCCATGCTTACCTACTACAAATGCATTGCTAAGTGTCGCGCATGGCCAATTCACAGCACACAACCAATAATCTATTAAAGTCATAGCATGCAAAATACTAAACCTAAACTCATAATTGATTACGTCAATGATGGATGGTAATCATAATAATAAAATATATCATGCTGAAGATGGATGGTCATCACAATAACCATGAGAACGCTACATAGCTACTACTACACACCCCGTAGCCTTGATGTACATACAAATCTTGAACGACATCAAGGACGAGTAATAGAATGAATCCATAACTTTAAGAAATACCAAGATACAAACCAATTAAAGGTTGCTTATAATGAAATATAAAGACCTAATCTATGGCTGGTGATGGTGGAGATGAAAATTCTGGTTGCTCGAGGCGTCTCTGATCTATCTTGCAAGCTTCGGTGTTCTCCATGACACTCTGTCTCCATATCGAAGGCGAAACTCCGCGGCTATATGGGAGGTGGAATGGATCCACACGCGAAGAGGTGGCGGCGGCCAAACCTTGGTGGGGCCAGAGAGTAGAAGGGGGCAGCACCCCCTGCCACCTAGGACTATCGTCTCGCCAGGTGGTGGCTCCACTAGCCGCCTCATTTAGCACAATGTATTTCCTCTCCATACACTTGATTTTTTGATTTTTGCGTTGTTTTTCATGTGTATATAAAACAGTGAGATAAATAGAGAGCCTAGCAGTTTATTTAAAAATCCAGAAAAGTAAATAAAATATATAATGAAAATATAATGAATAGGCGTCATTAAACTCAGAAAAACATGATACTTTTTTGACATATCACGGAGGTGGTGCATCAACCACCTGAGAAGCCGATGTGGCGCGAGACAACGATGGTGACCATGAGCAGTGACACTACGCCATAGGAGGCGGTGGGGTGGCTCTCCGTGAGTCGGTGCCGCAGTGGGAGCCTCTAGCTATAGTGTTGCGGTAGCTGGTGCTGATGACCGCAGGTAGCGGCAGAGCGGCCAATTGACACGATAGGCAACATAAATCATATCTATGGGTTGTGCAGTGATGAGGACATGACCCCATGGATACACCCGTTGCCATGTCTACTTCCACTACTTCAACTATGTCCGCTGCTCAAGCAATAAAGGACAAAAGGAGGTCCGTCAAGAACATCAAGAACAAGCGATGATTCAAGTCAAGCTCTTGGGAAGAGGAGAAAATGAAGTTCATGTGACTATGAACATTTTTCGCATGAATTGGCATTGTATAAGGAGTCCTCCCACGTCACCTTTGGTCAAAAAAGAGCTAGAGATCAAGTCCCACAAGTTCTGGACTCTGATTTGGATTGCTGAGATAATTCTGACTTCGAATGTCTATATCTTAGGCATATGAACTCCAATTTGGATGATCTTAGATTCGATGAAAATCTTATCTCGTGCTCTTTCTAACCAATCTAGCCCCACCTCAAAATTCCTCATGAGCACATTGCAATTATCAAAATAGTCAGGGGCTGTTTCTGAAACAGACCACGTTTTTTCTTTATATACCCACTAGGATGCTCTCTTTAGTTTTGGGTCTTGCTAAAGTTTAGAACTAGCCAATTTTTGTTCGTCATGTTCTTTGTTTGTGTCATCTGACCAGATCAAGACCATTGTGAAACCTCACTTATATCTATACTTCAATACACATGCAATTTCATATTGCTTTTCATTTATTCTTGCTTGTTCCTCGATTGCTCGTCGGGATAAGAACATCGTGTTCAGGTTGACTGTGCTACTGGCATCATCAATAACCTCTCAGAGTTGTTCTAAGCCGCATCGTCGTTGCATGGTGTAGTCGGATCATCAAGGTCAAATCCATCTAATCAGTAGCTATCATTCTCATCTAAAGATCGAGAGACCCATTGTTCTATCAAGTGATATCAAAGCTCAAGTTGCTTGGTGAGAGATTTACTATTTTCATAGTGTTAGGTCTGTTCTACTAATCGTCTAGAAAAAGCCTAAAAAAATAGTAGATTAATTTACCCGCTATCCAAACCAATCTGAGCCTCACAATTTTCATCATAGTTCTTGCATTGTTGAACTTTAGCTGCATTGATTGTCTTGATTTGCTAGACTAGATTGGTTCGTAGTCAAAAATTTCTACTAAAACAAACCTCATTTTGTTATTTCTAGTTCTTCCAAGCAAAAAATTAGAAAAAGAGGTTTTTGCTACCAGTTTCAGCTATGATAGCCTGTACCACCACCCACCACTGCCGCTCATCCATCACCCTATGTCACCATACACTGCCACGCACCACCCCATGCTGCCACGTCCGCTGCCACCACTTGCTGCATGCCCTAGCTGCTGCTGCGACACCATCTTGTTGATGCGACAAAGTTCGCGGCCACCATCAAGCTTCTTGTTGCCACGGGCCGAGGAGAAGAGCTAGTGCTTGTTGCATCTTTGTGCTACTCTAGCAGATTGGATCTGACAAAGAAGAGGTAAGAGTCCAAGGCAAAAAAGGAAAGTGAAGTTGCTTGAAGTTCAAATTGAAAGATAAAATATTGCCTTGTTTTATTTGGTTTCCATCTAACATCTCTTGGGCAAGGATTTGGCTGACCCTGAGAGCTCCTTCACGACCTTAAGAAGACTTCTAGATGTCATATCCACGCAGATTTGGACCAGGATTGAAAGTTTGAGTCGGTTTTGATTTGGATTTCAAATTGGAGCTCAATTCAGACTAAAAAAAGGTGCCTAGAAAATTTTGAAAAATTCCATAAAATCAGGCATAATTCAAAGAGTCTAAGAATAAATTTTTAGCTCAATCAGACAAGTGAATTGGGAGAAATAGCCAATTTAAGTTTTGGCCTCCTGCCACTTTCCTGCCATGGCAAGGTTTCTGATGTGTTCTTCTGCTGCTGCAGCGCTGAGGCAGAACACTAGTTGTTTGACCATTAGAGATCTTTTGCTCCTTTAAGTATTTTTTGAGGTATGAAATTTTTTTAAAAAATTAGAAAAAGAATAAGAAGCCACATAGAAAGCCACTTCAAAAAGAATAAAACAGAAAAAAAATCTCAGAAACTTACCTATTGCATTCTCTCTTGCTTCTTTCGCTCCCGTTGTTTTAGTATCTAGGCTTAGTTAATTTTTGCTCGTTCTAGTCTAAGTCCAGCAAATAGGATTAGTAATTTTTAGCATCTTTTCAACTTTTCATAGCTACTTTGATAATTTGCTATCTTTGCTACTCCATTGTTCTATACCGTGCAAATATATGTTTACCTGACAATAGCTTTACTTAATCTTTGAAGGTATTTGACACCGTTGATTGCCGATCACCAACCGCTGCATGGTAAGAACTTGTAAGAATTTTGATTTGGTTTGAGTGACTTAAGCCACATCCTAGTAGTTGATAGGAACATTATACTTGTGATTTTGCTCTTGTTTTCTACTAACCATGATAAGTTTTCAAGTTCAAAAATCTTGGGCCAGCACCATAGCGGAGGTAGACGAGCCATACATTGAGACGAACGCACCTTAATTGCCACCATGGAAAGAACGAATACTGCCATGAAAGGTACCACAACGTGAAAAGGCACATGATCATGTTGTTTCTATGCCAATATTTGAGAGTTGTAATAGGCCTGATTTCTATCTCGAATGGGAATTAGAACTCAATGAAATATTTGCTAGCCATGTTTTTCCTAAGCATAAGCATGTATGGGTTGCTGTTAGTACATTCGCTGATTTTGCTTCTATTTGGTGGGATGAGTATTGTCGATTATAATGAGTATTGTTGATTATACCCTGATTATATACCTGCTACTTGGGATGATTTAAAACATGCTATGAGATATAGATTCTAACGATGAGTAGTAAAAAACTACTATATACGATGACTGTATCTGTATACAAATATAGAGAGAATTAGGGATGCCCTAATTACCCGGGAAGATGTATACCTCGGAAAAGGACTCTAGGTCGATAAGGAAACTACCAGCAGGTATCCCGGACTCCTTAATTTAGGCAGTCAATCCCGACATTTAAGGATGAATGGAGTCCTACTTGGAGACGAGTCTGTATCCATTACGATATGGTACACCCTCTATAAAAGGATCCCGGAACCCTATGGAGAAGCAAGGCAGAAGAGGGCCGAAGAGAGTTCTTGATCGCTGAATAGCACGCAGCTCTTACAGGACAAGTCAGCTTTGGTTAGCCAGAAGCCTAATCCGAAGACTTCCGAGTAAATAGAAAGGAAGATCAACCTCGACAACCACCTCTGACTAGTTGTAGATCTCATTTAGGCTATACACATACCCCCTTGTACCTTGTCTCGAGATCAATATAGACCAGCAGGACGTAGAGTTGTAATCCTAAGGGGGGCCTAAAACTGTATAACACCTCACCAACGACTAGATTCATGTCAGCTTTTGGATACGATCCTCTATTCTCTTTTCTCCACGTATTACATAAGATCGGTGGTTCACTGAGCATTGATAGATGGCGCTAATCGTGGGGATCGTGGCTATTGATTCCAATAAATCACCATTGGTGTCTTCACCACAAGCTATGGCGAGAACCGGCTTCTCGGACTAGGGTTTCTACGTCAACTTTATCCCTCCGACTGATCAGGAATCAGTTGATGGACGAGTACGCCAGAGCTTACGGGATTGACTTTCGATCCCATGACCATCAGGGTAATTGCATGAACAGCGCGAACCCTATGTCAGGGTTATCACCCGCATGTTCCAACCACCCAAATGGTCAAAAAAGCTTACCGAAGGTTGCCTCCGATGACAGATCTATGATTGATCTAGAAACATTACGATCTGGAGAGCGATGTGGAGGGGCTCTCGGGTCTCATCACTCATCCGCATATCTGTTTAGATCTATCATCAGGACGGGTGAGTACACAGGATGATATGGGCGTTCTATGCCTCGAGGAGATCTCTCCCAGTTAAATTGTCTTTCATGGCTAGCCCTATCACGAGAAGCATTAGATCTAGTTGTTTTTTTTTGTGGTGCTACAGGTGTTGGCTACTTTATGTGAGGATTCTGCTCGCTCTTATGCCTGGATGATTCAATGTTCCATGTCATCCATCCATAGTTTGCCTTCTGGAGTCCTGAGATCTACCAAAAAGGGTTTCCTAAGGCATTCTCGGATGTCAAATAGGCACTTAGCAGCACTCGATCCAAATAGATTGGAATCTCACGAAATCTGGGTATTTTCTCATCCCGCTGTGTTGCGTGTTTGTGAGGGTGTCAGGTTCTACGAAGGAACGTCTTTAGCGGGAGGTGGATCATCTCCGTCGTTCCCATGTGACCCATTTTCCATCGCGAGTACCTCTCAGGGTATTGCCCACTAGAGGTGTATTCCAGGTCCATCATGGATTTGCCATCGGAGGATTCCTCCCATATGTTTCGTCGATCCTCTGGATGATCGAAATGTGCAGGTGATAATCCCGACATGGGACTTGTGCCATTCGTGTGATCACTGTAATAGTCTTGGGATTGTAGATCAATCCCGTAGGCCTTGGTGTACTCGTCCATGAATAGATTCATTTTGTTGTCAGACTCGTCGTCAGGCAAGAGATTGCCAAGGTCAACTTGGTCTTACCCTAAGTCCTGATCAGTCAGAGGGGTGAAGTTATTATATTAGAGTGGCTGATTACGAGTAGGAGTACATCTTTGGAGAAGCACCTAAAAGACGAAGATGACATGGGATAAAATTTGTCGAAGTAGGTATATAACTCATACATACTCATAATTTTAAATAACATGCATGAGCATAGTTGCACTGGTGGCCACATGTTACTTCCTTGCGACATGGTTAGTTCAAAGTAAGTTGATGTATAAGCTGCATATATTGAACATGGTGATATCTTGCTTTTTAGTGTGTATTATCTAATGATTTTCGGACTAATTGCCAGCCATATGCAGCTCATGTCAAGAACCAATATATAATGTTGCTCAAGTTGATGCGAAAAAGACAATGCATGATAGCAATCATCATGCACATGATAAACCGATGATAGTTTGTTTTGAAGAAAGGGAGGATGACACGGGAGCATCAATGACCATTAGTATTTATCAACATGACTCTTTGTGTTAGAAAAAAGTGTTAAGCTTCATTGATAAATATTATCAGATGGATTCAATTCATACTTGTTTTATACATTTTATATATTATGAGGCAGAGCTACAACTTTATTTGTATGATATATGCAAAACATTTGTTGAGCTATACAAGTAGAAAATGAAGATAAGATGTGCTAGTGTCTAGTGGGAGAAGAGGGAGCAAGGGCTGCAGCACAACTCAAAATATTCAAGCATCTAAATATATATTTGGAAATGATAGTGTGTCTACTTTCCAATAAATAAAAGGATGTATGATTTGGAGCTTTTAAGAGAAAGTTATGGCCTTAAAAGTGAAGACTGCACAAGCTAATTCAAACAACAAACGAGAACAAATATACTTGGGAAGCTTGGGACTTGTACGTCAAGTATTTGTAGAATCGAACTCCCCCATGACCATCCAAAGGTTCCCAATGCCTTTCTTAGATGATTTCACTCTGACTTGGAATGAAATAGGCAAGAAAACAAAAGATAGAAAGAGTTCAAATTGGTTTGGATTCAGTTCAGACAGCAAGAGGTCCGAATTTGAAACAACCATAGTTTGCTCATACGAATTTCAAGTCAGGCAAATAAGTACTTGTTAGCAAGACAATTTTGAGTAGTCTACAATGGGTATGCACCAATCACGGATTCATTTTAGTCTATCCACAATTATCAAAACAAGTCAATGGTTATACCTATCCTTTTTCAAATAGTCCTATAACTTAGGGAAGTTAGAGATAGGTTGGATTTTATATACTATAGTAATTTATGGTATTCAACCCAAGACCACTTTATGCATAAGAATTGAAACATAGCTATTGTTTGTTCTTTCGTACCAGCGTTCACTTGAGGACATTTGAGAGAGGATTAGTGATCATGTTTATTCTACAACTCAAGGTCAAGCCATCATTCCATTGGGAATTGGGGACTTAGCGATCATCTATCAGCATGTTTAGCTGTTTTTCGAATATTTGAGGGTCTATGCATTGGCGCAGGTGTTCAGCTCGAGATCATTTATTTATACCATTTATCCATAGTTCCTCACCTAAAAAATGGGGCCACCCCGTACCACAAACCCTCTTATTGGGAGGTTTTGCTAAATATTGTATTTTCACTTTGATAATAACGTATTTGTTCTGATATTTATAGGCTATAACAATTCTTCACATTATAACATCCTTAATTTATTTAGGCTAACTCCAAAGCAAATTATCTTCGAGGATCTAACTTAATTTTCAAGAGTCGGAGCAACACGTAACACACACTTATTTAAACTTTCAAGCCTATCTGTGTTGTTCACTAAAATTATTTCGAGTAAATATCAGGAAACAACATCAGTGGACAATGGTCACATGGAATCACAACTTTTGAAAAAAAATTACTTTACCACAACTACTGAGATAATTGTTCTCACCAAATCGCACACGTTCACCTCAGCGAGTTTGGCAAGTTTTTTATGTGCGGGGACTTGCTTCAACCGAGTCATCCCGAGCCTGGCTCGATATGCAGCATGCCCGAGTCGATCCACGTGGCATGATGAAGTGGTAGCCGTTAGGCTTCACTTTGCCACGTGAGTACTGACATACGGTCTCCACATGTTAGAATATTCTCAAACACACTGAGGTTAAGGGTTTGGGCTTGGCGAGAATAATTATCCCAGCAGTTATGGTTAAATAAAATAAATTTAAAGTTATGATTCTACGTGACCACTGTCCCAGTTATCGTGGTTTTATGATATTTACTCAATTATTTTTCATATTGTATTTTTTTTTGCTGCTCATTATTTTTTTTTCTTTTAACACCACCGTTGTTCTTTTTTTGATGATGATTTACATGAGCTTTCCTCTGTTGCGCCCGCAGCAACGCGCCGGTTTTCCTCTAGTTCATTCCAGTTAGACCCCTCCAAGCCTCGACAAATGGCATTGCTAATCTCGGAGAATCATCTCCTAATTAACCAGCATTAATCCTTGTCGTTCCTAATTCGCAAACGTCCTCGTGTCCGTGCCTTTTCTTCTTCCGATCTGTTGGCACTTGGCAATCATCGCTCCTGTCCCCAAGGCGGCAACACGGCCATGGCTGCACCCGAGATGTCAGCGGCGCCCAAGAAGACCACCGACCATCAAATTGCTCCATGACATACTCGCCGGACGAGGGCGGAGCAGCGGCCTTTTGGCACGATGGCGACGCACCGGCCGTCAAAGTGGTCCCGAAACACTGATAGTGGCGTGACGTACTCTCCGCTTGTGCCCTCCGGCTCACGCCGGTTTATTGGAGTTTTTGAGTTATTCTTGGGCTCGTCTCCGTGAGCACGTGTAGATTATTATTCTTTTTTGGTTTACAAAGAAAAGAAGATAGGAACGAGAGAAGATTATTTGATCTTCGCCTCCTGTCAAAGAGTGCGTCGCCGTGATGCCGCGACGAGGGTGTGCCGCCGTCGAGACGAGGCCGATAGCCAAGAGATCAAAGCTGAAAAGGCATCGATGTAGGATTGAAAATGGAAGATGTGTGAATCGGCAGTGCTTGAGAGACTCTGGATTCCGTAACATACCAAATTTTGTAACTTTATATAGCTTTTCGGCCCTGTTTGTTTGGGCTTTTTCTGACTTCTGGACTTTGGCTTCGAAGCCAGAAAAGCACATATTTACCTGCTTTTGGCTTTTGGCTTCGAAAAGCCTAAAACAATTTTAAAAGTTGTTTCAGGCTTTTCGAAGCCAAAAGCCAAAAGCACCTATTTAGGTGCTTTTCTGGCTTTGAAGCCAAAGTGTAGAAGCCAGAAAAAGCCCAAACAAACAGGGCCTTCCAAATTTGCCCCAAGAAACCTAGCTACAACTCCAATTAATTAATCTTTGAATCTGGACTTGATTTTTAAGCTCTAATTACTTTTGGAGTTAATATGCTATATATCTAAATCTATTTGAATTTTGTGCTATTTTTAAAAAAATAGCTAAGTAAACATCTATCAAACAATCTATGTAGTAGACATGTGTCGTGTTGTCTAAACAAATGACTCCTTCCATACTGTTCGATTACACGTGTTTTCTATTTTTTAATCTCCACCACCACCTCCTCTCTCCTTAAGAGATAACAACAGGGACTAAAGTATATATCCACGACAGAAGTGTATCTTGCATGCAAAAGAAGACAAAATTGTTTACATCAGCGAGATCTTTTAAATTTCAAAACTTGTAAATGTTTTATCTCTCAAACTATTGATCCGATTTGTGATCCGTTTTCATGGTTGGGCTCGTCTCGACGAGAGCTTCAAAACTAGATCCCACTTCGGTATGTTTCAACAAAAAAAATTTGCCATCACTACTAGGTTATAGTGTACTGTCTATCAAGGTAAAAGTAAACACTTACCACAGTATTAGTGAACAGTTGCCACGTAATAGCTAAACTAATCGGGGCATTGTCGCACAATCATGTAACTTTAGAGAGGAAAATGTGAACTGTTATCAAGTAGTGATTGTTATTATTAGACCATTAGAACATTGTAATGGAAGTTTTAGAGGTGTCGGACAGATGTTCAATAACCTGGTAACATAATGACTATAGTCTGATAACGTATTACTGCCGATATGATAACTCGTTTATTATAACATGGTAACTACTGGGCCAAAAAAATAGAGTCAAAATATATAAGGTGTGGTCTTGTTTTGAAGATATCGTCATAAGGAACCCGATGGTTCAAACTGTATGTAATTTGGATGCTTGGATTGGAAGCAAAAAATTTAGAATTTTGGATTTTCAAACATTATGCAAGTAGAACTAGTGTTCAATCATTAATACTTGATTCCATGGGACATTATGGGCTTAACACGCAAAGGCATTAGAGGCAAGTATTCACACGGGGGTAGACAATAGCCCAAGCAAAGCAACATATACTCCTTGCCTTAGCACACCCACGATGATGGGCCGTTTGATGCACAGAATTGCGGATGACGTGGGGTGATGTGAGCCGCCGCACCGTAACGATACTGGGCGCATGGTCGCCACATAGTCACATCCAACATCTATATCTTTGTATCTCAAACCACCCCATCAACATCATCACCTTGCCTTGGCTGTGGCTGCCTGATATGGGCAATAGATCGGGTCATGACACGTCGCTCACATCATGCCCGCCTTCGCCACTATTGCTGACAGACAGGAGTCGCATGTCCCTAGTCCCCGTTGTAGATCTCAGTAGAGACCACTTCCCACCATTACGGCCCTATTGTAAATTCGGCCACCCTGTTGCATTTCTCGACCATGAACGCGTTGTTAATTAGCGCAACCCTCCTTACACATCAAAACCACCTCCCCGAAGTGCCTAGGCCGCAGGAAATATTTCTCGCCGACCACCCGTGCCACCTCCAAACTTCGTAGACCGATTGCCGATTGTTCGATAGTTCGCCATGCCCGAAGCCACTGCTACCTTGAGCTCGCCATCATCTCTACGTGCGCACTTGCAGTGCGGCGCACGCTGCTGAGGTTGCTATCGCTAGCGAACATCGGGTCCTTAGGGCAGTCCCAATGCTCTACCTCAGCTGTCTCTTAATCTATGCCACACAGGCAAAAAGTTTATGTGGCAGGGTAATTATGGAAGAGAGAGAAAAAAGTTGTCTCTTAATCTAGAGATGGCCCTTAGCGATGTAATCGATGTAAATTAATTCTTAAGTGATCTTATGTGACTCACATTGTCGGGACCCAAAATCCATAACAGAGAGCTTTAGATGAAATCACCCGCTAAGTCGAAACGTCAACCCCGAACTTGCTCTGGTAAATGAATGCACAGGTTAAGTAGGGTGATATGGTCTCCTCACTCTTTTCTTACTGAGCCGGAACATCAATCCCAAACTCGTCCTGGCAAATTAATGCGCGGCTGGAGTAGGATGATATAGCTCCCAAGCTCTCAGTAAAAGAGTCATTTTACAGGGGTGATTAAACCTAACAACTCTATGATATAGACTCTAAAACCCTACCCACATCATGTGCTTCAATAACATACATGCAGGGCACATGAGGCAGGTGAGAACAAACCGGTATCATAATAGCAACTCTACGACTGAAGATGCGATATTATAAGTTCTTGAAACTTAACAACATAATATTCACACGAGAGTTGCTTACACAGCGGAAGAGTAAGGATGGCTAAGAAGCCAAAAAGGTCAGGCCAAAAGTGGCAGCAGAACAAACGAGCTGCCAAACCCTGGGCAGGATCACTACCTGGGATTTCCAGCGACTAGTCGTCGTTGGCATCGATCTCTAGATAGAAATCACCCTCGGAAGGGATAGTTTCCTCCGCAAGAAAAATGTCAACGATAGCAGGGTGAGTACAAAAATTGTACTCAGCAAGACTTACAAAGGGAAATTAGTAATTGATGCAACAGGTATCAAGAACATGGGAACAGTGGACTATTTTGCAGAAAGCCAATTTTACCTTTGTCAATATTTTGTAAGTAGATGAAAGCCGACTACCAGAGTATTTTTGAAAGGCGAGGAGCCGAACACTTCACGATCATTCCTTACTATAGATCACCACACCTTAGATAACCCGATTCTTCCTCAACCACCCTGGGAGGAAGCAATCGCTAACACCACACCCTTAGAGTTGGCAAGTTTTAGAGTTTGTTATAGTTGTCTAATTCGACGTAGCTAATCACCAAGTTGTCCATAACCGCGGACACGGCTGTTCAAACAGTCCAAACCCTGCAGGGGTGTACATCTTTACCTACATGTATCAATCGACTCCTAATGCCAATGCAATTTACAAACTTCACGAGGTGTGCTGGCGGAGGGTGATTGAACACGACCGTTACAATGCTTTCGACCTAGGTATGAGCCACCCTTACGGGCCAATTCATGTACATCAATCCGGCCGCAACTACGACACGGTCCCATAAGTTGTAGCAGGTGATACATCCCGGTCCTCGACCGTGTGTAACCCTTACACCTATATTGAGGCACTCCACCACATCATTTTTCATTCACCCAGTGAACGGAAATGGCAAACTATGTAGCTCATACACTAAGTCTAGGCAAATTATTTAGTCATCGGTGGTCCATTATCCCACCCGTGTAGAAGTACGCAAATCTTGGGTCAATGTACGTCGGGAACCGGTGTTTGCAGGAAAAAGAGACAACCCACCATGCTCCCAACCATGGCCTCTCGTCTAACCCAATGATGATTAGTCAAGTTCATTAGTTGATTCCCGGTGAACACACACCTACCACCTAACCCATCCAATTGTGTTGATTCATTTGCCACCCAAGGAATTATGACTTTTACATGTCTAAGCATGTCTAAGCATAATTAACATAGTAAGTAAGGTCAAAGCACATACTACACTACTCTAGATAGGTTAGGGTGGTGGTGGAGTTGATTGAGCGGCAAAGTAAGTTTTATACACATGAATAGGGTTAATACTTAGCAAAAAGTAGAATTTGAACGCATGCGATATTGAATTTGAAAACAACTAATACTTTGCAAATAATAGGCATTTGCAATATGTCCAAAGGGGCTGCTTGCCTTGTTGCTCTGCAACTACACCCTGCTCGTGATCGAGATCGTAAGCTTCCGGATCCTCTGGCTCTAACGGAGAAGAACGAAAACACCGAAAAAAAGGCATAATCGTAAATGTCAACATGCTGAACATCGGCATGAGGTGCAATACATGCCATCGCATAGAGGATGAAAAATAAAGACTAATGCAAGTGGAATCAATTTAATCGGAGTCCGGACGCTTAAAATATCGCGATCCGAAATTCTCCGGTTAATCGGGGAAACCCTAATTTGAGTTTTTAGTCATTTTTATTTTTTTCTAGCATGCAAACATGTATTAAAATGACATATTTGAATAGCTCTTATTTTTCTGAACATTTTGATATATTATTTGCATTTTTCTGATTAAAAATGAATTTTCTATGAATTTTTTAAGATTTAATCAATTAAAAAACCCTTTTTATATTTTTCTCAGTAAATAAAAATAAGTATTAATTATAAATACTTTTATTACTTATTTAATTTTGACCCCAGAGGCTGACAGGTGGGCCCCATGGTCAACTTTGACCAAGTTGATTGGAGTCAATGACAAGTGGGACCCACTTGTCATAATTTTCCTTTTCTTTAATCTTTTTATTGTAATTCCTGTCGGGTGGGTCCCACATGTCATCGAGACACATTTATTAAACTCATTAAGTGCACTATTAACCATTAATTACGGCCATTAAGCTGTCGGTTTAGCATTAATTAACCATGAGAAGCATTTAATGAAGCCATTAATTGGTCCGAACAGTGATTAGTGTTATTAATTATGCTATTAATCACAGATCCAGCAATTAATGTGTCGATTATTAATTATTAGCATTGAATAAGGATTATTAATTGCGACATAATTAATGCCCTTACTTCAACTGGCCGGGACTCGGTCCGGCTCGGCGGGCTGCTCGGGGTGGCGCCGCCCCCAGGGGGGCACGGCGGCGAGGGGATGCGGCGGCAACTGGGGCCGTATCGGCAGTGGCGGGACGCGGTGGCGCGGCGAGGCACCGAGGCGGCGGCAGGTGCCGAAGGAGGTGGCAACGGAGGACGACACCGAGGCGGGGTGAAGCGGTGAGGTCGGGGCAGAGGCGAAGGCGGCCGGGCAGCGAGGAGCGGGCGGCGGGGAGCAGAGGCGCAGCAAGGCGGAGCCGGAGGAGCTCAGCGGCGGAGTAGCGGAGCTCCGAGCACTCGGGTCGGCAAGGGGGGGCGGCACAGGCGAGCAGGGAAGGGGCTCGGGCAGAGGGCAGCCGAGGCGGGCGACGAGCTAGGAGGCGGGGCGGCCGGGGTGGAGCGGCGGAGCGAGAAGGGCGGCCGGGGCTCAGGAACGGGGCGAGGCAAAACGGCGAAGCGGCGAGGTCGGTGGGGCGGAGCGGAGCGGAGGGGCTCGGGTCGGCGAGGCGATGGCCGGGGCGGCTAGCTCGATGGCGTGGGGAGGAGGCAGGCGGCGGGAAGGAAAGGAGAGGGAGGAAGCTGCCGGCCGGGCATTTATACGGGGAGGAGGGCGTAGCAGGAGGTGGCCGATGTGAAGCGGGAGCTTGCCACGGGGCGGGTGACTCGGTGCGGCGGCGAGCGGATAAGGATGGAGCAGCGGCGGGTTGAGGGAGATGAGGACGGGAGGGGCGGCAGGCCAAGCGGGCCGGGGAGGGAAGAAGATGGGCCGGGGGAAGAGGGAAAGGCCCAGGCGGAGGAGAGATGGGGGAAGGAAGGAAGGCTGGGCCGGCAGGAGAGGAAAACGGGCCGGGGGGTGTGCTGGGCCCAAGCGGGAAGAAAAGATGGGCCAGAGGAAGGCCCATCCGGGGGGGAATTAGAATTAGGTTTTTCCTTTTTATTTTTGTTTTGATTTTCTGTTTTCATTTCTTTCAAATTTGCTCGAATTCAAATGGTTTCAACTCAAAGATGATTTCAATTTAAAATTTCCTCAACTTTCTCAATTCCTCAAAAGTTGACTCATGCACATGCCATGATGCACAAACATGGATTAGATTTTTAGGGATGTTACACACACCCATACTACTATGTACTAGGATTGTGCCACAAACATGCTACAAGATTAAAATAGTAGTATTGATCATAAAATATAATAAATAAAAGTTTTTTAGAGACAACACTAAGATACAAGCTATTAAGAAGGTTATATTTAAACAGTTATTTAATATAATAAGATATAACTTAAGATATAATGCATTCGGAGTGTCCTTAGCGCCGTTGCCGCACCCATCTAACCATTGCCATCCCATGTGGCCACCTCGTAACAGTCGCGAGTACGCCATGTTGGCGCCACACCACGCCGCGTGTGACCAGATCTAGCCTCCCAACACTACTACAAAAAAGGTCATCCACTACATCTTATTACTGACGGGCCGCCGGATACCCGTCAGTCGTGACTCTATCAGATGTTCCGTTTCAGGGGAGAAAAGTCATCACTGACAGGCACAAAAGTCGACCCGTCACTGATGACTTCAGCAGAAACATGAAATTTCACGAAAAGTCATCACTGACGGGCGTGAATATAGACCCGTCAGAGATGTGGAGAATACCACTGACGGGCAAAAAGTAGGCCCGTCACTGATGACTTCAGCAAAAATACGAGTTTTCACGAAAAGTCATCACTGACGGGCGTGAATATAGACCCGTCAGAGATGTGGAGAATACCACTGACGGGCAAAAAGTAGGCCCGTCACTGATGACTTTAGCAAAAATACGAGTTTTCACGAAAAGTCATCACTGACGGGCGTGAATATAGACCCGTCAGTGATGTGAATCCCGCCAATCCGAAATTTCAAAACCCGAAATGTTAGAATCCCGCGTGGTATATAATACACCTCACTGCAGCGCACTCAGGCCATTCCACTCCACTCAGGCCACTCCACCTCCCTTCCACCCTCCTCTCCTCTCCTTCCTCAAGCACCCTCCTCAAGCATCCTCCTCAAGCATCCCACCGTTATGCATGGAGTCACCCTCCTCTCCTCTCCTCCTCCCACTGCCGGCCCCTCCTCCTCTCCAACTCCATGGAGTCACGGTGAGCACCCCATCTTCCTCCCTCCTCTACTTCCTTCCATCCTTCTACTAATGCCAAAATTTTTATTTTTAAATTTTTTTTCTCATATTTTTTGTAGCAGCTCTACTCCCTCACGGTTCGGAATCTACAAAAATTACTACATTTGGAGCTCGGGAAGAAGTTCAACGGAGGGAACGGAGGGTTCGGTAGCGGAGATTATTCGTACGGAGGATTCGGTAGCGCAAATTTGGAGTGAAATTTTTTTATTTTTAAAATTTTTCTCGTATTTTTTTCTAGCAGCTCTACTCCCTCACGGTTTGGAATCCACAAACATTACTGCATTTGGAGCTCGGGAAGAAGTTCAACGGAGGGTCGAAAGATGCGACGTTTCGTTCGAAGGGGAAAAAGTCAGTGTTAGAGGGTGAATTTGGAGGTGAAAAAATGTACAGGTCTAAAGACGTGTAGTTTTATCAGATGCGCCTCGTCGATACGGTCATTTTGAGTGGTCGTGGACCCAAAACGGACACCGTATGCAAAAGTTACAGCCGTTTTAGTGAAACCCTACCCGGCGGTGCCCGGGTAGGGCTTTTTTTTGCGGCTCCGAAAACGTCATCACTGACGGGCGTGAATATTTGGCCCGTCAGTGATGACCCTTATCAGTGACGGGTGTGAATATTTGGCCCGTCAGTGATGACCCTTATCACTGACGGGCGCGAATATTTGGCCCGTCAGTGATGACCCTTATCACTGACGAGCGTGAATATTTGGCCCGTCACTGATGACTTTTTCTTTGCGCATCTAAAAAAGTCATCACTGACGGGTAAAAAATTTTATCCGTCAGTGATGACCTTTATCAGTGACGGGTAAAGTTACCCGTCACTGATAACTTGTGTTACCACTGACCATTGATTGCTGACGGGCCGAAAATCCGTCACTGATATGGGTTTTTGGCCCGTCAGTGTTGACATTTGTTGTAGTAGTGCAACGATGCCGATCTCTGCCTTCCCAGCTGATGTCGCCCTTCTGAGATTGCCCGATTGGGCTATTCGCTGGTCTGGAACGTCGCATCCCGCATGGGCCCAACAATCATAGTGGGCCAAGCCACTGACACCCATGGCCTATCTGTCAGGCTGATGCACCGCATCTAGTCCATCGTGGACCAGTCCACTGCGCCCGTGAACTCGATCCACGTTGGACCAATGGTTTTTGTTTAGAGAAATAAATCAGAATTTAATTAATATTCCTCTCCGATGTTAGCATTGCATAGTGAATTATTTTATTTTGGGAAATAGTTTCGGAAAATAACTTTTTACTTCCCAAAGCTGGTATTAAAGTGACTCCTGCGCTCAATCGCTCATTAAAAAATTGCACTTTGCACTAGATATGTCACCATTTATGTCATTTTGCATCAGGTTTTACAAGAGTTTTCACTTTATATCACGTCTGACACAATAATATTGCACTTTACATCAAGTTCCGTAAGAAAACACGCGTACAAAAGTTTAAATTTTTTTAAAAAAAAATCATATATATGGATTATGGGACGAAATATATAGCAATAGTTTTGGTTAAAAAGTATAATCATCTACGACCTGTGCAAAAAAGAATAAATGAATGCCGCTTTTTCAGACATGTATGAATTTTTGAACCAAAATGATCATACTTTTTAACTAAAATATAAAGGTACATATATTATCCCATAATACATATATATGAATTGTTCAGTTTTGTGAACAGATATTTTACGGAATATGATGCAAAGTGCAATATTATTGTGTCAAACTTGGTGCAAAGTGAAAATTCTTGCAAAACCCGATATAAAGTGACACAAAATGGTGATCTACCTGGTGCGAAGTGTAATTTACTCTAAAATATTTCCTGTCATCCATGAGTATTTCCAAACCCCATTGTATTCTTGTAATTAAAATTCTGCAGATGCCCTATAACTCCTTTCCCCCCTAGTACTTAAACTTCTAGAAATCCATTCTCCCTTGTATGGAATTCAAAATTCGACGATCCTTACGCTCACACACTCGTATTCAAATACACTATTTGTCTAAGGGCTTAAATATTATTTTGATGTATTCTTGTTTGTCATCCTATTTGTGTTGTTTTCCCCTGTTTCGTCCGTATGGAGTACGTACTGTTGGAGAATGTAGGATGATGAGCATCTGTCGAGACCGACCAAGACTAGCAAGGCAAGTGGTGTTTGAACCTGTTGCACCTACTATTGCATTGCTATTTGCTACTAGCAACTTAGAACTGGTCGGGACTAGTTAAACCGGTATATCATGCACTCAGTATTCAGCCCTACTTAACGTCGTATTCCACGTAACCCTTGTCACCGTAGGCTATATGTTAGTTGGTCTATCGTTGAACCAACATCCGAAGCGGGGCAACGCGCAGTGCAAGACCAGCCTACCTATGCTTCGGTGAGACGGACATGGGCGAGGGACGACAGCCTATAGATCATAGGGTCCTGCCCCTCAAAAACTAGAATACGGCTTGAATTACGAGAAACGTTCAGTCCAAATACAGAATGAATACCTGCTTACTCACCAATCGTATTGTACATATACTTTCGGATAAGTATGTACCCTTTTCCGTTTGTACTCGTCATGTTTCTATTCATTTTCACGCAGTAGCACGTGGTGTCTTTACTGCACGTCAGAGAAGTCAAACAACAGCACCAAAACAGAGAAATAGGTAGTTTTAACTTCTCTAGCTTCTCCACACAAGGGACAAGGGTTGCACCGACGCAACTGCTACTGCTGATTCATAGATTCACCTCGATCGATGTCGGTTAGTGTTAATCACCAAACTTTATCAAGCTTTGCTCTAGTTAAACATGACATACTAATTTCTCGCTTCGCAACTTTACCAAGCTTTGCTCTAGCTAAACGCTTTTTATTTAATAAAATTAAGTACAGGGAAAGCTTAAAAATGAAATTAATATGTTTCTAAGCAAAAGATGGAATTAATTAATAAAAAACTATTGTTAAATTTTGCAAATGTGCAATGTCAATATGCGGCTATGATCCATATAGTATATATTTACGCTCCTACTGTTCTGACGATCGGGCACATGTGGTCCAGCCGGCCGGTGTGTGCTGTGCTGCACAACAGGACCAGCAGCAACAGGCCTGCATGCTTCGGGATGGATGCACGCTGCACACACAGCAGTGCACAGTGCATGCCGGCCGGTCACGGACGAGCTAGACGACCGGCCAAAGATCGTGCGTGTCAAAGCATGCAGCATGCAGTTGTAGACAAAAATTTATGGCACGCAGCGCTAGCATGCATGCACATCGGCAGCAACGTGCAAATGCAATGCAAGCTTGTTGTCGCGAGCTGCAGAATTAACTCGTGTGCAGCTTGCGTTGGACGATCGAGGCTAGGGACTAGGAGCGAGTAGTGGTGTGGGGCTTTACAACGGCCTTGGAACACGTGTCTAAGCAGTAGATCACCCAGTCCTAGAGCTAGCTTTAGTCTTCATTGTATATTAGGAGCCGCTGACTTATACGCCAAGCGGAGATTGAAGCTCGATGCTCTGACATGCAAAGGAAAAGAAAAGAAAAGGAAATGAAGGAAGGTACGGAAAGGAGGTGTCTGAGATTCTTGAAGTAGGCACTGCTAGCACCACCGCGGCTGACCGACCAGAGGGAGAGAGTTGTCCGTGTAAGCCTGCCTAAATGGCTTAATTGGCTATATTACGGTTCATTATCTGTGTAGGGTGCATATCCGAAATAAATATCTATCTTATCTTATGTTATATTTGTCCCTCCTTTCAAGCCACCTCATAAATCTTAGTAGAATTCCTACATGGCTACATTAACCTCCTCATGTTGTACCACATTCGATTATGGCTAAGATCAACTGAGAGATGATGTCCTGGTCGCAACCAATATGTCGTTTCAACTAAAAAACTGAAACATGTGACCTAAGAGGAAACGTCTCCGTGTAGCTCGTATCACATTAAGTATATGTAGTATCAAAGTAGGGCTACAAATCTACGTAGAGAAATACTTCATGCACGATCCTTAGAAGTACGATGGACTTACTATTCGAACTGTCTTTTTGAGTATGCTCGCTCCCTCTCTTCCTATCTCCCGGAGCCAACACTTGACGAAGCATTTGCAGCCTGCAGTGCACTTGGTCGTAGTGGCCAGCATCTTATATGATCTGATCTCTCTTTTCATTGTTCCAAAAATCAAGTGTTTTTCCAGCCTAGGATAAAGCAGTCTCACCGATGATTAAACTACCAAACTTTTATATCTCTTGCACTTAGGGGAGGCATATCCTAGTTGGATTACAGCTGCGGAGTCGCACATAAGAGAAAAAACGGTTCGTCAGAGAAAACGGTGCCCGTTGAACAGAAAAAGAACAAATGCCTCTCATTTAGCATATCTGTATTTAGATAGCCTCATGTAGCACTGCATAAGAGAGAATACATGTAACTAGCCGCGTTGAGACCAATTATATGTATGTATATATATATATATTAGTGTAATATGTTTATATATATGACCATACGAGGACACATGCGTGTGACCATGGTTGAGAAAC
Source organism: Stipa capillata (assembly GCA_019208055.1). Lineage (NCBI taxonomy): Eukaryota > Viridiplantae > Streptophyta > Magnoliopsida > Poales > Poaceae > Stipa > Stipa capillata. The sequence continues at coordinate 60,482 of JAGXJF010005676.1, read as the reverse complement.
CCTCCTGTTTTACGGATAGGACATGCGTGTATGGATTCTAAAAGGTTGTAGGTCGGAAGTCAAACTGTCCGTAGTTTGCCATACGTACTCCCGTCAGGCAAGTTTGACCATGCACCGTGCAAGTGTTTGGTCCATAACAATAATTTATGTATGTCAAACTATTTCTCAGCTAGATCTCACGTGTCGTAGACACAATGTCTACGTAGTTGCGGCAAGGATACCTTACACAAACTAAGGTGTGCCATCATTTTGCTTGGCTACGAGTTAGCCGAGTTAGGCGATAATAATTGGTATGCTTAGATGATTTAGATTGTGAACCAAACAGGTCTAGGTCGACTTGTGGAATCTTTTGCCAGACAAAACACTTGTCTAATAAATCATACCCATTGAAATTCTACTCCAAAATAGAGACATGACAAAGCAATACAATCTTGATAAAATAATTGGCGAAAAATAATCTTTAAAAACCATTAGGAAAGCATACATACAACCGTAACATAGTTGAAAAGTGCGCGCACATATACAAACACGCAAATCATCTAGTCACGAACTAAGAAAAGGAATATAATAGATTTTTTCAGATCACGTTAAGAAATTGGTCGCTTAGATATAATCGGTCAAGAGAAGATTATGTCAATATTGTATTACTGTCTAGGTTTTAGGGTTTAAGGTATTGTGTTTAATGTTTATGTCAATGATAAAAATGATCATATACGCATAATGTGCACGTAATGTGGCTTGAAACAGTTCTTGTAGCAATTTTTAAGAATTTGCTTAAACCCTATATCACTAATTTTCCAGATCATCTCAACATCAAGATATCATATATATGCAGATACACATCACATTCGCTCACATTTCAATTCACAAATGAACTCTCAAATAGATAGAATTCAAAAATTAAACAAGTATATCAATCACATTTCAACTAAGTTCACAACACATTTCAATTCACTAAGTATATCACATCTCAATTCAAGATCGTCAATTTAATTTGAAAGATGATTTAAAAGATAGCCTTAGACTATAGCCGCTAAGATGTAACACTTGTGTAGTAAGTAAGTTCTTGTAGAATGAGTTAAGTATTTAAGAAAATACTTAATAGTTTCTACAAGAACTGTTTCACTCCACATTACGTGCACATTATGCATATGTGGTCATTTTCATCATTGGCAAACATTAAACACGACACCTTCAACCCTAAAACCTAGACAGTAGCACATCATTGGCACAATCTTCTCCTAACCGATGATATCTAAGCGACCAATTTCTTATCAACAACAGCTAAGTTACAAACAACATCAAGGAGAATTACACGTACTCCTCCAATATCACTTATTGGGAGCTCACATGTAATTCTCCTTGATGTTATTTGGAACTCTTCTATTGTTGGCAAGTAATTGGTGACGATATAGAATTAGTGAGAAGAAGATATAATTAAATGATGCAACTGATCATCAAAGAGGTAAGTATTTCAAATATAGTTCGTAAAAACTTACACTCTATCTTGTCATTCAGTCCACAGTGGTGACATCTTTTATGATAAAATTTGATGGTGCAACTGACCATCAAGATTTCTCATGAAAGAGGCTAGCATTGTGACTGAATGAGACAATAGATTATAAATTTTACAACTCAAACGGAGAGTATGTATTCAAACTAAGCATCCCAATGTTTTGAATAGATGCACCCATGCATATCATAGGTCTCAGATTCTACCTTACTCTTAATATATAGAATGTGTGCCTGCTTTCCAGGGTGATGCAAGGATTTTTAGCTGTTCCTTACCTCATACTGGAAAAGCAAAGTACACACTTGTTATATAGAAAAATCTTATCATCATTGGCCTAATCATGTAAAAAACTTATACCATATCACACAATTGTGTCAAATAAATCCCTTCTAAGGTGTCTATCTCACGTGAGAACGATCTCACGTGAGATGGACACATTGGACGAATTGATTTCATAGAACCATCTGAGATGGTATAAATTTTACACTCTAAGTGATTTCAAATTATTTTGCTAAATGCCCTAAAATTAATAAATAACTAAACATGAAAAGAGGAATTAAAAATAGATAACAAAAACAAGTACATTTAACCAAACTATGCTCAAATAGGCTAATTTTGCAGTTACCAATCATGCATAGATAACAATCATCAATTCATCAACATTGCAACCGGTACAAGGATTCATAACAAAAATTTCTCTAGCATTCATCGGATCCTCAACAAACCCTAGCAAATAATCCTAACATTTTTGTTATTTTGCCAAGTTACATGCATTCATCAGCGGGCTTATTCATACATCAATCATACATGATTGCAAGGAATTTTTTTACAACTAAGTAGTTTCTTCCTATACACCTAAATTCTCATACATATTCTGTAGTCCATGCAGCAAGCAACTCATGTATACAAATGGTTTCCATATCTAACAATGTCACATCATCCTATATTGGATTTTGCTTCACTTGTATACAAATGGACTAAAGTAAAGTACAATTTATTATAAAAAGGAATTACAATATATATGTAATACATTTCATAGAAAATGCTAAAATCAGTAGGGGGTGCCCGTGGTTCATTGCCAGTGGGCGGGCGAGATCATTGGCGTAGTGGTCGGCAAGGTCATGGTAGAGGTCAGTGAGGTCATCAGTGCAGCCATCGGTGATAGAACAAGGGGTGTCCCGATCTTTCGATGAGAATGATAACTACGATCTGTTTGGATTCGACCTTGATATCCGACTACATTGTGTGACGACGATGCGCCTTAGCAATCGCTAGACCAACTTCGGTAGGTTATTGACAGTGCCGAGAGCACGTCAACCTAAACATAATGTTCCAACCCCTGCAAGCGATTGAAGAACAAACAAGAATTATGAAATAGCAATATGAAATTATGAATATAATTGAAGTACTCAAAGAGGTGGGATTCCACAAATGATCTTGCTTTGGTCTTTAGACACAAACGAAGAACACGATACACAACAATGTAGCTAGCTCTGAACTTTAGCGAAATCCAAGACTAAAAAGAGCATCCTAGGGGTATATAAAGAGATGAGGTGGTGAACAGGGGGTGGACGCATGCCCCGAGGTCGTACAAGGCTCATGGGCCCAAGCAGAGGTGACGTAGCACCTTTGGACTCTGTTTAGAAATAGCCCCAAATTGTTTGGCAATTGTGGCATGCTCGTGAGGAATTTGGAGGTGGGGGCGGATCAGTTCGAAAGTCTATGAGATTGGCTTTCCACAAAGTCCAAGATCACCCAAATCGGAGTTTGTGTGACTGAGATATAAACGTTTGAAGTCAAGACTGTTTCAGCAATCCGAATCAGAGTCTAGAACTTGTGAACTTGATATCTAGCTCTTCTTAGACCAAATATGATGTGAAAAATCTTTTTATACAGCACTAATTCTCGTGGGACATGGTTAGAATCACATGAACTTCACTCTCTTCTCCTCCTGAGAGCTTGAACTTAGATCCCTTGCTTGTTCTTGAATATCTTGATAAACCTCCTTTTGTTCTTTATAGTTTGAGCAAGGAATGTAGTTGAAGTAGTGGAAGTAGAGGTAGCAGTAGATGCATTCATCGAGGTCATGGCCTCATCAATCGGTGAGTTCGTCGGTGTGACCATCGGTGAGGTCGTGGGCATGGCTGCGGATGATGGCGGCTTGGGCACGCTCGTCCTCCTCATTGGTGGCGGTGGCTCAGGCGAGGGCCGTCGGCTCCTCCTCCTCCTCTTCTCCTCCTCCTTCTCCGGCTGGCAAGGTTGGCGGCGGTGGTAGGCAAGGTAGATGGCGGCGGTAGCTCAGGCGGGCTCGTCCTCCTCCTTGGCAGCATCAGGTCCCCCTCCTCCTCTTCTCCTCCTTCTTCGGTGGGCACAGGTGGTGGCGACGAGCGATGTCGATGGTGGCAGCGGTGCGGACAAGATCTAGGGGTGGTGAGCGGGAGACAAATGGGCTTAGCAAAATTTGGGCATGGAGCCGAGAGAGTGGGTGGGGAACTATATAGCAAGGGTTAGGATATTATCTCAGTCGATTCTACGCTCCGAACCGACTAAGATAATATATCCGCAGTCGGTTCAGAAAATAAACTGACTGGAATACTCAATTATTCTAGTCGGTGAACCGACTGAATTATTATCCCAGTGAGTTCAAAATATGAACTAGCTGAGTATGTTTTTGCAGCCAGTTATTTCTCTACAGTCGAGTCTGTTAGCAAAACCAGCTCAGGTTGACATTATTGCTATCAGTTTTCAAAAAACCGGCTAAGAGGAGGGGTCTAGAATAGTCTTTTCTATAGTAGTGAAGGGTAGGGGGAAGAAGAAGAAGGGGATAAGAAGAAGGGAAGGAGAAAGAAGGGAAGGAGGAAGAAGGGAAGGGGAAGTGTAGGTTCACTGGTGACGAGCTCGACGAGCCGGATGGTAATACCCAGCCCTCCTGGGCTTATTGGGAGCACCTGATTGGGTGCTGACGAACTTACTTGATGCCAACAGCAGTTAGCGATGATGACGGTCAAATCTGGTGGAGCTAGAAGAGGAAAACGGCGGTGATTGAGGGAGACAGAGGCAGAGGTGGCCATGACCGACGCGTGAAGCGGAGGCAATGGTGCTGGTAGAGACAAACACGATGGCATCATGGCGGGGGTGAAAGGAGAGACGGACGGAGAAGAAGAGACCTCTCACCCGATAAGCCTAAGAGGCAACCAGTCGTCCACTTGTCACGGCCAAATAATACTCCTTTCGTCCGAAAATGTAAGGCCCCTTTGTTTTGTCCTAAGTCAATGTATTTTAAGTTTGACCAAGTTTATATTAAAAAATATCAACATCTACACTATCAAATAAATACACTATGAAAACATATTTCTTGATAAATATAATGACACTAATTTGGTGTTGTGGATGTTAATATTTTTTAATATAAACTTAGTCAAGCTTAAAACACATTGACTTAGGACAAAACAAAGGGGCTTTACATTTTCAGATGAAGAGAGTACAGCCCAAATAATAATTATTTAACGAACAGCCCAAATAATAATTATTTAACGAACGGTCCAGTTATAGTTAGGTTAAAAATGATCGCGACCAGGCTGGTCCGATCGAATACATGCCGGACAAGGCCGGTTCGACCACACTAGGAATAGGGTTACGGGATGGTACACGGAAGGGTCATTTATTCCTGCTTCCAACATGCATGGTCTGTTGTTGCATGTGGTCCATAAAACAAAAGAGCTACATTAACGGCTGTTTGTAAGTACGCACGCTCCTCTCTCTCCAGATTACCGCTATCCTGCCTTTCACCAAGTAGTATCGATCCGAGCCCACTTTCCCTGCATCTTCTTTTTGCTCGATCGCCAGAGCAAAGGACTCGCACGTCGAGGATCCCGCAGGCACCATTACGAGCATGCTGCAACCCCATCCTCATCGGCTTGGCCACACTGCAGCCACAGGACACGACAGCAACACTCCATCGAGGAAATTAAAATTTTACTGGTAATACTAACCAAGCCTGATTCTACAGCTTCTGGGACTGTGAGCTCTACTGCTCAGTCTCTCCACGCCCAAGGCCGGCCTCATGCACACAGGACACACAGTGCACCGCTGCTGCAGAGACAGAGGAAAAGTAAATGTGGTAAGTAGACCGCGCGCTGCATGGAATGGAACTGCATGCCACGCAGAAACGGCAGGGCTACAGGCCATAAGTTTCCATCCATACACGTTACATTTTCCACTATATATAGGACGGCTTAAATTGAGGCGCACGACCTATGGTCGTCCACGACCGGCCGGTGTGGTTCGAGGTGCCATACGTAATACGTATGTACGTACGGACACACGCGTGCACTGTACCGCGGCATGGCTGAACGACCCGAAACCTGCTTTCCCCTGTGTTCCCTGCCGGGTACCGTGGCCGGGCCACTAGCTACTTCGGCCTCGTCGGGACTGTGGACCATAAATGAGGAGTAAGGGCATTCAAGTGTTGCACTGATTTGGCCTGCAACGTCGACAACTCCACTTTCGAGAGGTGCATTTGTGTTTTCCCGTTCGTTCAGAAAATCGTAAAACTGGACAGCACTTCAACAGTTTAAATGGAAATTAATAATATTTGAAACCGCGTGATATAATAATTCTTATATGGCCTAGTGCAGATACTTTCAAAACCGTTTATCATCCAAATTTTGAACATTTGACTATACTGATTCTAAAACAACAATTTCTTTTTTAGAAAAGGAGACAATAAACTTCTTCATTCTTTTTTAGTTTGTCGTTTCTGACAAATGATCGACTTTGGACAGCAATGCAATGTAGGGTCTCTTCCCAATGCCCTCCGGCCACTAGGTATGTGCTAGTCTCCTTCCAGATATAGTCTATTATAATCATGAAAAGTCAACACTACCTTTTGCATATTATATTGACTTCTAAGAGTTTTGCTTCATGGGACCCGTTTTACTCTAGTAGTACAACCCTACTGGACTACTTCACGAAGAATGGAGGAAATAAGAACCTAGGCAAAAAGAGACCTTACTTTTGTGAGTTTATCCATCGAACCGGTGGTGAGCATCAAACATAGGCTGTGTACATTTTCCTAAATAAATATTAATGTAAGTCGTCTATTTTTCTGAAACTTAAATTAATTTATTAAGAAATATAGAGCGTGCATTGAAAATTTCATGATCTTTTCCCGCCACGCTCCTATTTTATCTTCTATCCCTTTCTGGTATTCATTTCTGCACATGCGATGCATACATGTCTTACGTCTTTTTCTTCTTGAAACGGAGCCAAATTAGTCTTAATCTATTAATTAAGCTGAAAAAGTTGCTTAGTAAATTAGAGAGAGACAAATTAAGATTATAATACGACCAACTGAGTCACCAACATAGACTTGACACATATTATTGAACTGTCCGTCGAGACTGTCCATCAAAGTCATCGTCATCACTAATCACTAATCGCACCGAGCCGGCGACTCCAAATTCACTGCAGACAGTCACAACACACTGATCCCCTGCAACGATCACACCAAGCCTACGCCGACCCCGCCAAATAGTCATCCAACAGGTCGAGGACAAGGCATCTCTGATTGTGGCAGCAAGTTTCGTAGGTGACATATGCAAACCTTGCCCCAACAAAGCCCAATGTAGCAGCTGGAAGCGTCATCCACAGCCTTTGAGAGTCATTGTTGATGCCCTGAATCCCACCATGCTGCAGCTCTGACTTCAAAAGGCCATGGCATGACCCCAAGTCTGCTCGCCTCCATCATCGTTGTCACATGAATCGCAATGTCAAAGATACCGGGCAGCGCCAACCACTGGTCCCCCCAGCCGTTGTTGGTTTCGAGACAATGCCTCGAAGGAGGAAAACAACGCAGAAGCGCCACCATTGTCTGATCCAGGAAAACAGATCTAAGGTTGTTGACGCATGATATTTTGGATATTTAATACTAGAGATTCTCATAAAAGGCAATGTATTGTGGTCATTTTATATAAATTAGCATCTATGCTAATCTATTTTCACAAGTTTTAGTGCGTCAACTTGTTTTGCAAGAAATAAAGAATTTCTTCAGAAAACACCAAAAATATAACCAAGAAGATAATCATAGTCCGGGGAACCTTTTCCACACCCACTGATCACCACCAAACATCATCCCCAGAGTTTCATCAACCCATCACTAGACGCCGGGAAAAAGGGAGGTGCCGATCACTCCTTCGGGTAGGTCGGCTGGCCCAACCCCGCGGGCCAGGCTAGGCTAGGCCAGGCCAGAGGGCTAGCTGGCTCACCACACATGTGACTTACTGGTTGCTCAGGGACTTCGTACGCACCAAAAAGCCTCGCAGGAGAGCTGGTCACGTCTCTATCCCTTGTGCCACCTGTGGACCAAGCTCCACCATTGGTCGAGAATCAATCGGTGCTAAGCCACCAGACTAGGTCAACCAACCCTGCCGACCTAGTCTAGGTAGGCCGACCCTACCATAGGAGTTGCCTTGTGGAGGGGGGGGTCGACCGACCTAGCCAGGGTCGGCCAGCCTATCTAAACCCCCATTCACTCCTTAACCAAGGATCACCATTCTCTCTTCTTTAAGGTGCCACCTCACTTGTAGCTGTAGTAGAGTAGTGTAGGCAACACTGGTGTCACAAAGTAGTATAGGAGGAAGAATCGGCTTGCGAGCTAAAGTTTCAAGGAAATCCTCCTTGGTATCTCGGTATGTGTCCAGCTTTGTGTATCTTGTTTACTGTTGTTGAATATTGAAATATAAATAAAGTAATCTTTTGAGTATTATTATTTGTCAAGTTTATCTTCCCGATTTTATTTCTTTCTATTCGGAATATTATTATCTAGCTAAGGAACTGTTGATATGGTAAGATTTATCCTTCCGGTAGGTGTACGACCATGTTGAGGGTATGCCTTGGTAGATGACTGTGTTGAGGGTATACCGCAACTCTAGATAAATACCGCCTCAAGGTTCCTGTTGAGACAATAACTTAAAGTGTAGCCAAGCTTTGCCCTCTTAGTACTGCACAACTATAGGGGGGATATTTCAAGTCTTTGGAGACTTAGTCCCGCTACACCTCTAAGTGTTAAGCCTATTCGGTGACAATGTCTAGACTTAATACCCGGTTTCCAGAGTTATTGAATCCCAACCTATTCAATACTTGATAATTAGAATACCAACAATTCTATTTAACCACTTATATTAGGAACGAGAACTCTTACCTACTTACTATAAACTCCGATTAGCTAGGTACCTATTAGTTGTTACTTTTGTTGGTAGGCAACCCCCCTTATCTAGTGATCGTTCCCCTATTCTATTGTCTTATAACGTAGAAACGTCTCTCCTTAAGGACAAGAGGTTGGATATATATATATATATATACACATATATATATATACACACATATATATACATTGATAATCTGATATCTCTACTCAAACCTATTTTGCTTTTCATGGATTGATAAACCTGGAATATTTCTAAGGTGAAATGCTAAAACCGCTTTTCTGTGCGCTTGTGGATATAAGAGCTATAGCCCATAAGAATAGCCAATAGAGGTTTCTCGCTAGAGCCTAGCCAACGGGAAGAGGACGAGAGCGTAACACCATGGTCACGTCTCTGAAGAGGTAACGGAGCCTACGAGCATCGTGTTTGCCAATTCTGACCAAGGCTAAACAAGGTTTTCACCTAGGTTTGCCCGCCTTCTCCTGCCTGCACCGACCGGTCAACAACCTGCCCCGCTCACCGCAATGCCCACTACACTGGTGATTGTGCATCTAGGTTCCCAATTGGGTTTTGATGATTAATGACAAACAACTGAGGGACTAATGTGTATGTCGAGTGTGATCAAGTCATACGGTCCCAAAAGCAGTGGTATATCTAGCTAAGTTGACCCCTAACAAGTTCTAAGGAAGGACGACTTGAAAAAAGAGATTAAGGATATAGCTCTTTTTATGGTTCGATTAATCACTTTGAGTCTTAGGAAAGCCATACTATTAAGAGGGGCTGAACTTGGGTTGGCAAGGAGTAAACTTACATAAATGCTCAGCTAGGATTCAAAATCCCATTTGAAAAGTCTTGAAAACTGTCCTCATTTTGTCTGTAAAAGTCGGAGTCTTCAAGATTCTTTTTGAGCATGTGGACTTAAGAAACTTAGGAAAATCGGCGCCTCCGAGTTTTCCTTTCCTCCTATTTTCTGGATGTCGGAGCTTCCGAGATTTTCTTGAAGTCTCCGAGATTGCGTTCTGACCTTGCCTGAAATTCCTCTATCTCTTTGTCGAAGTATCCGGATGTTTTCCGGAGTCTTTGTAATCCTTTGAGGGTAACCCCTTTTGGAATCTCGATGTGTCCGAGTTTTGAGTCAGAGTCTTCAAGATTGCTCTTTGTCCTTGCTTGTTAAGAATGTTTGAAATCTCGGTGTGTCTGAGTTCTGAATCAGAGTCTCTGAGTTTATCTCGGAGTGTCGAAGTTCGAAAGTCAGAGTTTTTTGGAAATGCTTCTGACCTTGCATGTCTATGCATCCTTCTTTTTTTCGGAGTTTGGGGTCTCCAAGTTGGAGCCACCGGTTTTTTTATCAGTCTTTTCGTTTTGAAAAGTCAGAGTCTTCGAGATCCGCTGTTGGACTCTCTCTGATCGCAGAAATAGTCATTGGTTTTGAAATGTCAGAACCTCCGAGGCGAAGTCAGAATCTCCAACTTTACCTACTTTTGGCATAATGGCTAGTTTTTTAGGGCTGCCTATATATACCCCTCATCCTCTTTGAGTTCAAAACCTTTGCCCATTCTATTCTCCTGAGCCATTTTTTAGCATCAAGCAAGGACTGCCTCCAATCTAATCTGAAATCTTATTTTTACGCTTGAAGTTTAAGGTCTCCTAGATGGTTAGCAGTCGTTGAGAGCTGCTATCCTTTGTGATGAGCCTCAAGAAGTTTGTGAAGGTCGGGGTTCACCTCTGAAAGAGAAGAATCACCAAGAGAAAGTTGAGAAGACGCAAGAGCGTCCTCAAGGGATAAAGGCTTGAAAGGAAGCCGGCTCTTGATCACAAGTGATCAAGCTCCTGAACGGAGACATAGGATTCCCTCAAGAATCCGAACTCCGGCAACAAACAACTTATCTCTTTTCTGTTATTTCTTCTCGCATTTATATTCTGCAAGTTTAGTTCTATTCATCTTGCCTGTGTGATATATTGTTCATATTCATACTATCCTTGCTCTTGATAACCTTTAGTTCCGCATAATAGCAAGAATGATTGAAAATTGATTAAAATTGTTTAGTCGCATATTCACTAGTCCCCTCTAGGCCGACATCTTGATTCTTTAACGCCATGAGGAATGCCTCATCCCAAACCTTTAGGGGCATGCAAGCATGAACTTGGATTGCTAACCAAGCTCTACAATGTATGTATGTTTTCTTTAATTTGAGCCATTTTGTTGGTGTGCATGGGGGCATGATACATGATGAGAGATGCCAATCCTTTGGAAGATAGAGTTCAACTTTTGATGCTCTCCTCCCCGATCTGTTTGCATGGTGATAATCTTCTTATCAAAGTAGGTCAACAAGATGCTAAAAATCATAAAATCTTTGAAAAACATCAGACTTATTTGTTAAAAAGATATATCTATGTAAATTTGCTATACTAATCAATAAAATCATATCGTACTTATCTCAACCAATAGAAGCACAAGCTCTAAAGGAGCATTAGGAACACTGGATGAGCAAGGATAGGGTAAATGATGACTCTTTGCTTTCTGACAAACATCATAAATTCGACTCTTTATTGACTCATGGAACAAGACTATTACCCCTAAGGACTTGTTGTACTATAGTATAAGCAGCATGACCTAGGAGACTGTGTTAATGTGTCGATGATGGCTTCGTGGCACCATGTGGCATACCCGATTTTAAGGCTGGGTAATCCCTTATGTTTACTGTACCAGTCCCATGATCAGTAGCCGGTACACATGAGTTAACTTGTATATCATTGTCCTACACGCATATTTCAGTATCAGAGATATAAATAGACCCTCAGGTCGAGCTCCTTTACCTGTAGCCCATGGCTAGAAACTTGTAGCGGAAATCAAGAGGTGATGTGGCCCATAAGTATGCAATACCCGACAGGCAACTGACTAGAGTTACGCCCTAGCTTTCGCGAACACAATCGTATCCTCGGAGTTGATGTCTCTTTCGTCTGGCCAAATCAACAAGCCAGGTGAGTACATGGATGTACTTGCAAGTATCCCGTAGGAGGAGTGTAACGGACATATTTCATGCAAGGTTTGCTCAATAAAAAGGCTCTACCCTAAGTTAAAGGTTGAGCGGAAAAGTAAGTTTTCATTTGACATACGATGGTAATAGATTCAAAAGCATTTTTGAAAGCAAGCCCGTATCTAATGGGTCAGTATCTGGTGCCAGAGCTTACCTTCTGACAATCGTCAACTAGAGGTCGATAACCCATATATCGCCTCAGACAGTCCTTAAGCCTATCCGTGCTACCGCCCTGCAGCACGGGCCAGGTTTCACTTCTACAGTTCCTCTTTACCAGTCTGTAACTCAAACTGCACACTGTAGATACATCATGCCACGTCCTTAATCCCATTCCCCAAATTTTGAAAGCAAAACTTAGTCTAACCAGTGTGTGGTCTTTCCAAGTTGTGTCCATAACCGAGGATGCAGCTATTCGAATATATTTTAACACTCTACAGAGGTTGTACGGCTTTACCCACAAGATGTAAGTCCCTCTTATTGCCACGGCCAAATAAGCACTCTTTATGAGGGGTGTCGGCAGGGTTATTACAACGAGACCTTTCCCCCACTTTCATACCAGTGCTAGACCCGCTAGATAAGATCTACCTAGTCTCCACTTGTGCTCGGCGACTCCCGACCCACAACCCGAAGTGGACTTACCTTTGTGTCGAATGACTCCCTACATAGTCATGCAGAGGTCCTCTAGGATGCCAATCTACCTAGCACTTTCTTCCTACTGCCAACGAGTCTAGACACTAGCACTTGACAGGGTAATTAGCCAAGTCCTTCCCACAAAGGACATGTGGACGTACGGGGTGAACTTGGTCGAGCGGCACCTAGGCTCGGTCCTTAATTGATTCGAGCAAGACTGCACTTCATCACCTCATAGTTATGTGATATGGGAAAGACAATGAATAATAGTATCCTTCATGCATACAACAAACCGAGGATGGTTTGTTTTGAAGAAAGGGAGGATGATGCGGGCATCCATAGCTCATATTCATCTTCACCCGCCACTGGTGTTGATGCTAATGAGGAGATACACATAGAGCTGCCACAAGGTCCAATAACTAGCGCTAAAGCAAAGCTACTTAATGAACAGGTGAATTCACTCCTTAATGCACATGCTAATATTATGATGAGAGCTTTATACTACCTAAATCTAATTGTTTAATGATACTCAGGTATTCAGCTCAAGAGTTAGAAGGAGACGTTGATGCGGTTCACAAGTGTTTTGCTGATTCAAGAACGTGTGGAGTTCCAGCGGGAGGTGAGGTAGAAAATATGCCACTTGAGGAGAAAGGACAATAGGAGATCGAGTCTACTTTCCAACGAATCAAATGGTGTATGATTTGGAGCTCTCTAGAGAAAGTTATGACCTTAAAAGTGAAGGCTGCACAAGCTAATTCGGACAACGGAAATGAAACACTATACTTGAAGAGTCCAGGACTTGTGCGTCAAGTATTGGTGGGATCCAACTCCTACATGACCATCCAAAGGTTCCCAATAACTTTCTTAGATGACTCCACATGGATTTGGGGGAAAAGGGCAAGGAAATAGAAGATGGAAAGGGTTGGGCTTCGTTCGGATTCGGTTCAGACAGCCAGGAGGTCCAAAATTAAAACAGCCGTGGTTTCCTCATACGAACTCCATATTAGGCAAATAAGTATTTGTTGGAAAGCTAACTCCGAGTACTTTCCAACGGGTATATGCCCATCCATAGATTCCTTCTGGTCTGTCTGTAAACATCAAAACAAGTCAGAGGTTGTATCTGTTCTTTTCCAATAGAGTCCTATAAGTTAGGGAAGTTAGAGTTAGGTTGGATTTTGATCCTAACACTAGGGTGAACGTCCTAGAGTCTATATATACTGCTATACTCGTGGCTTTTTAGCCTCAGACCACTTTATGCATAAGAATTGAAACATAGCTATTGCTTGTTCTTTCAAACCAGCGTTCATGCGAGGATTGCTGAGAGAGAATTAAGCGATCGTGTTTGTTCTGCAATTCAAAGTCAAGCCGTCGTTCCGTTGGGAATTGGGGACTTGGTGATCGTTGCTCGTGGTCTCACGACGATCATCGACCGGTGTGTTTGGGCGTTTTTTCGAAGAGTTGAGAGTTCGTGCATTGGCGCGAGTGTTAAGCTAGCGAGATCATCTATTCATACGATTTATCCACGGTTCCTCGCCGAGAAGATCGGGCCACCCCATATCATTATGTCTCTACATGCTACAACCACTCCTCTGATCTCCACTTATCGTTCTCACCTTGGGGTTTTGGCAAACAATACTTTCAAATAGTCACCTCGGAAGGTACACGCCTTCCCGAGGGTTTTAATCCCATAACCAAAGGTTTCGCATGAATCGAACAAAATTAGGTTTTTCTCTATAGCAGGTCTAAGCATGGCTGTCGCCTATCTCCTTAATATTCTGCTGGTCGTGCGGTGACCGGCTAATTATTACTAGGGTTCCAAGGATCAGATTCTCAGACCTATGTCATATTCAACTATTGGGTATATCTAGGTCTAGTATAAAATATTGTTGATACACACATAGCATGCAGAGTTGCAAACAAAATATTTAAGTTTTGGAAACATATAGGATTCAACATGATCAAAGTGGGTATGCTTGCCTGGCAATATTAGCCCTATTCGAAAATTGGTCTTGAACTTGGTACAATAGTCCTCTGGTTTCCTTCCGCGATTTGTCATGACGTCAGAACTACACGTCGGAAGGACAGTGAATAAATAACGGCACAGACCACTCCAATAACACCAAATGTAACACCGGACATATCAATTCACGTAAACATGGCGTGTTGGTTAGCTATTGATTTTTAGAAGATCCCATAATGCATGCCGAGTTACTTGGGAGGATGGGAACCTTTGAGTCTTTATTGGGATAACTTGGTAATGTCTCTAGAGTTCATGTTTAGTCAACTCTAATGAGGTAAGGTTTCCATGGAGGTTTTTCATCACTTTACCTATAGGGTTTTCAGGGGGATATGACCATAGCTAATCTTTTGAAGGAATATATGAATTAGTTAAGGATTTCGCATTCCTTTATGGAATTAATCCCAAAGAACAATACTTTGATTCCATAACCTTACTGGACCAAAATATTGTATATGTATCTTTTTTAGAAGATTTTTGAACGGGAATTAACTTAATCGGATATATATTGGAAGAGATATGCATAGTATACTAAAATTTGAAATATAATCAAATTTTTGAAAAAAAATTCAAAAATTATGGAAATCATACTAGTGGAAAGGTTTTGGCTTTAGAAGAATATAGGAAGAAGAATCGGATCAATCGGAGTTAGAATGGAGAAGATACGACCCTCAGGAGTTCTGCCGGAACAGGAGGAAGAGAGGGATAGGATCAGCTGAAGGGGGTGACATTGAAGACGCAAATTTGGGATACGTCTTTAGCATTGGGAGGGCGGAAATACAGGAGTCATAGGACGGATTACACTTTTTGTTAAAGCAACATGTAATTGAGAGGAGTAATGGAGACGTACGAGTTCGAAGGAAGAAGAAGTACTTTCAAATGTCGCTTTACTTAACCTGCCTGGCGGGGCCGGCCGTCAGTGAGTGGCTACTGGTTAACTCACTGACTTAAGTGCTAAACTACGGTTAGGGCTTGTTAACCGATGACTAGAGTGAACCGGTGGGTTAGATGGGCGACACCGGGGCTTATCGATGTCAGCGGCCGCAGCGGCTTACCTGCGTAGTCCGGCGACCGGGGAAATGGGGAGGTAGCTGGAGGCGGCTGGTGCGTCGGCAGCGGTGCCACCCTAGGCTCGTCGGGTCGAAGATGAGCTCGGTGCCGAGTGGACCCAATGGCGGTGGCAATGGCGGTGGAGTTGCCGGTAGCTCCACTCTGCACTGGAGAAGGAGGTGAGCTCCGGGAATTAGAGGGAGGACCTACGACGCGGGGAGGGAAGAGAGATGAGCGAGGCTGCTCGAGTTTGACAAGAAGGCCGCACGGGAACCTCTCGCCGGTGAGGGAGGGAAACTTGGTCCGGTTCCAGCGGAAACTCGCGGAGAGGAGAAAACTAGAGGGGGAAGCTGCAGCGGGGTGGCATGAGAGCTCGAGGAAAGAGTGCGCCGGCAGCTCCGTAGTTCAGCAGAGAATGGAGTCGGTGCATTGGGGAAGATGCACTCAATTAGGAGGAGTTGGGGCCCACGGCATGGGAAAGAGGACGGGAACTTGGGAGGATTGCTCGGGGCGCTTGGCTGCTATGGAGCTTGGCTTGTAGGGGATGGGAAAAGGAGAGTTCCTGTGCTAAGATCATTAGAGGAGAGGGGAGTATGCTGAGAGAAGAAATGAGCTCAGGAGGAGGTGAAGAAGAAGAAGAAAGAAGTGGAGAGCTCGGTTGGATGGAATGAGTAAGGAAGGGAGCTCAGTTGAACTGAAGAGAGGAGCTCGGGGAGTATTAGAAGCAGCTCAGGAAGAGACTGGAGCAGCTTGGCTTGGTGGAGAATGAAGAAGAATAGGAGCTTGAAGTGCTCGTTAATGGAGGGAGAAATGGAGGGGAACTTATGCGTGCTCAGCTTATAAGAAGAATAAGGAGCGGGAGAAGGTCACATGGCCAGCTATGCTGTGGCAGGCAAGGCTGTGGAGCACAGGGATGTTAGGCATTGTCCGATGACGTGTAGAGTTAGCACAGGAGGTGGCAAGGAACATAGGGTAGGATAGGCACCGAATTAGCAGGTGCTGGTGGTAGTGCTGGGTGACCAGGGATGGAGCAGTGCTTGGCACGTTGCACAGGGAAAATGGCAGCAAAGGAGAGAGATTAATAATGAGCAAGTGCTGTAGACTTAACTTATACCCAGCTTAGTTTTGGTTGTGCAGGTGAGGGAGCTTGCCATGGAAAGAATTCACGAAAAGGATTGGTGCTCACAGATTCAAGAGGAATTTATGATGCCAAAGGAATCGCACAATCATAGTTTAAATCATCAGCCTTAAAATATATTTTAATCCGTCAAAGCTGTGGTCTCAAACGTGGTTTTTGGTATTTACGGAGAAGCTAAGAAGGTGATTAAATAGCTACCTCATGATTTCACGAGTATATGGGTTTTAACTGAACTTGTATTTTCACTTTGGATTGGATGGTTTACTGCCACATATATGCTCATAAACATGCACATGTGTGACCTTGATGATTTTATTACATGACACGGATGTTTCAAATGGCATGCTATTACAACCAATAAGATGTGAGGAAAGGTATTCACCAATTATAGAGCAAAATGGACTACGTGTTACTTTGGAAAAGTGTTAAATAACCAAAGGTTGGATGAAGGTTCATGCCACAACATTGTGGGATTGTTTTTCCCAAGCATTTTGTTTTGTAATTGTACACAGGGTTAAATAGATCATGCGAAAGTAGAAGCGCTGAGCACTCGGAATTCTTGGGAAACAAGAATAAGGTGGAACTGGCATGTAGGTGTCCGAGCCCACCTGATCATATAGATAAAAAGAAGTGGAGATCGCCGAAAGGCACTAGAGGGGTGTATTAGGGATATATATATATTCTAGGAGAGAGAAGTGGTAGGGTGCCTACGGGATATATATATATCCATACATGCACACTTAGGGTGATATGCGCATATTCATAGAGGCATCCAGATGATAGACCGGCATATACACATATATATATAGGTATATGCGTGTGGGAAATTACAGGTGCATGTGTATGGACACGCAAGAAGTCCGGCAAGGAAACAATAGGCCGGGGTTGCCTTACGTTGAGGAACGCAAGGTTGATTCGGTGAAAGGATCAAGGTGATGGTGGATTGAACCCATTTGCCGAGCGGAGAAAGATATCACCGGTTATAGCAGACGGTGGTAAGATTACGAGAGAGACGACAAGGTTTTAATTAGGTTTATTTTAAGAGAACCTTATTACTAGCACAAAAAGTTTTTGTTGGCCCTAATTTTTAGGCTTTAGAAAAATCAAGGTGTGACACACCACAACCTTGCTTGCTCGATTGGGAAGAAGATTTCTTTAATGGATAGAGACCGCCTTCACATCTACCTTGTAGAAGTGTTTTCTTCATTGTCTAATACTCGACCAAAAAGAAGTTAGGGTGAAATTCAAGGAAAGCATGTTATCGGAAGCAAGACAATGAACATAAACTATACTTTTCTTGGCCTTAGGGACATGAAGAACATTATTTAGATGAAGATCACGACTTGAGATATGAAAGATAGTACGAACAACATGGCTAATTTCCATACCTGCACCGTTCACGACATGCACATGATTACTATTATATTTGTCTTGGAGTCGGCTTGTCATGTTCTCCAGTTATATTATCAGTGGCATCCATATATGTGTACCAATTGGTATCAGTACCGTATGAAGTTCTCTCCGAGCCTACCTGATTTCTCTTCTCCTAATAGTCCCAATCAAATCGCTGCTAGCACTTCAGGACCGTGTGTCCAATTTTATGGCAGAGTTGGCACATCGATCTGGGGCCCGAATTGTGTAGTTCTGCTGCTTGTTATTGTTGCCCTGATAATTCCCGCGGTTGTAATCACCATGACCACCACCATCACCTCGGCCGCCGCGTCCTCCGCTACCGTGATAACCACCACGTCCGCCACGTGACGTGATGTTCACTGACAATTGAAACGACTGGGCTCCAGGATTCTAAAGCTCTAGTCTGGTCTCGAAGGTGAGGAACTAGGCATAAAGATCACATAGGCTAATTGAATCAATTCTTGTAGTCATAGATGACACAAAAGGATTATAATCTGCATCCACTCCAGCAGGAATATAGGAGACAATGTCATCATCAAGTTTCTAGCCGGCTGATGCCATCTCATCGACAAAGCCTTTCATCTTGGTGATGTAAGCGACTACTGTTGTATCTTTCTTTTGTGTGCTTGCAAGCTATGTACGAATCTGAATGATCCGAGAGTGATATCATGATGAGAACATCTCTTCTATCGTTCTCCAATATCTGTTGTCGTTGTTAGTGATACAACTTGTGCTAACACCTCTTGAGACAGAGATGAAAGCAGATAGATGAAGATCTATTGGTCTGGGCAATCCATTGTCGGTATTCAGGGTTTGGCACCGTCTTGATGCTTTTCTCTGATTTCATCGCCACCCATGCATGGTCTTCGACGGCGCTGGAGTCATACCCACCGAGGTAGCCAACAAGTTGCGCTCCACACATTATTGGCATCACTTGAGCCTTCCATAGCAGGTAATTGTCTCGTGTAAGCTTCTCTATCACTGGGTATCCAAGCGAGGAAGCCATGACCAAGTTGGACGAGGGAGAGATGAAGTCGAGTACATGTAGATGTGTTTTCTGTGAAGATGATACCTTGTGAAAGTTGCGATAGATTGATAAAGCATGTAACCCTCGCGGGGCCGTGTCCCTCTTTACATGGTACAACTTTATTCCAGATCTATCTATACAAGGATTCTAAACTAAATGTGAGAGACCATCTCGTATACAGCTCACCCACCCAGGACCTCGTGTGCTAGAAAAGCTTCTTTTGCTCATCTCGTCGTTCGTTTCCTAGCACTACTACAGAATGGTCTATCCGTGGCGCCATATCCGAGGCGGTTTAGAAAAAGTGCCACGAATAACCTATGTCGGAAGCGGTTAGCACGAGAAAACCGCCTCAGATAACGATTCCGGGAGCAACCGCCACGGATAACGACCACATCGGAGGCGGTTATAAATAATCAACCGCCTCCAATATTATCCGAGGCGGTTAACTATTTATGACCGCCTCGTATATCGACGTTATCGGAGGCGGTTACCGATATATAACCGCCTCGATTTAGTCGATATCGTGGCGAACAGCAGGCTGGAAGCCTTTTTGGGAGGCAAACGCCAGACCCCTTGGCGTTTGGTTAGCCGCGCAAACGCCGGCGGACGTGGCGTTCGGCGCCCTCTGCCGGGACGCCAGACCCCTTGGCGTTTGGTTTAGGGGGGCAAACGCTAGACCCCTTGGCGTTTGGTTTAGTCCCACCTCGCCCAGCGACCGCGCGGTTGAGTGGTTTATATACCCGGCTGCGCGTTGCTGTCACGGACCCGAAATTGCATATGATTAGGGGAACGCGAAGTCGCCAAGGGCCGAAGGACTCGTCCGCCCGGTGGCACGGTACCTGCGCCGTACGCACCAAGGTAGAGCGATCCAACACCCGCCACGTGCGAGCCGGCCGGAAGCGACCAATTTTCCCAAAACCACATACGATTCCGCAATTCGGTGAAGAGTCAGAGTCGTTCCCAATTACTACTAGACCGGACAAGGTCGGAGGAGCCCGGCAGTTCTACCCACACCCTAACCCAGCTCGAAGGCTAGTGGGTCGCTCGAAAGCCCGGTAGAATGCCCACACCCTGCCTGGCCGGCACAGCATCTCAGCCAGCGGGTCACTCAACCGATTCCTGCCCAACCGAGTAACAACCGGTACAACCGTAACCCTTCACGGCATACCCGAAACGCTTCATATCATACACGCATTGCGTAAGGGCAGCCTGGAATTAACAACTCGGACATCACAACAAAGCTCTACAGATACGATATTAATATTAACTGCCCATGATGGGATAACACCTTACATTATCCAGTCATAACCAAAAGCATATCCGAGTACGGAGAAAGTAAATGACAGCGGAAACAAAGTGAATGAGTCCCACAGCGACTTAGCGACCGCTGAACAAAAGCTACAACTATCCCATAGATCGAACACAACCGAGGAAACAGCAAGTTTAAGCGTCATCGAAATAATCTTCCACCACCGGCTCACCTGCAAGCTCCAGGGATAACCTGGGTGAGTACGAACGTACTCGCAAGACTTATCCGTGCTTGATTAAATGTCCTACTCATACTAGTACAACATTAATTAAACATGGATGCTTCTCAGAGTAACAATATACAATTTAAGAACATAACATAATAAGGTGAAGTAAGACAAACTAAATAACAGATTAACTCAGGGTACCAACATATCACAACCAATTTCACCATGAGATCAAATCCTCAACTCCAAATCCTTTGGGGCAGCCCATGAGACCAATCCAAATCAATCCAGTAAGTATTATCCAATTCAACTAGGGCAGCCCCTAAGTCCAATCCAAATTAATCCGATCCATATATGAGTCAAATCCAAACTGATCCAATCCACATGAATTCATTTTAATCTCTTGAACCACTACCGACAACCCAACCCCTGCAGGCATAGTGAGTGCATAACAGTTTGGAGGTAGCGAGCCTCCAAAGTGCATGCCTACCCCCAACTATCCTCAGTGTTGGTTCTCGCTAGCGTCCACGTGTGATAAGGGATGGTGACACTCTGGAAAATAGGGTTGGTATGGCGACAAAAACCTTCATACACCTGGGTCGCCGTCATGCATCAATTCACACCAACCGTACCCATTGTGCACACCCTCGGCTCTCCCAACTCACTTAACAATTTAGTTGAAGAGTTATAAGATGTTGCCGACGTAAGACACATCCTACACATGCTAGTGTACGCGACTTGCGAAGGTTCAACGGTAACAATCATACACATAGCATATATAAAGGGCATACACAAGAGTACGGAAAGTAAAAATGCAACAAGCTCTGCTTGCCTGATTCGGTTTGTTCCTGGTCTTGCGGGGAGCAGTAAGCCTGGTGGTCACCTTCTTCGGGCTCTGTTGCGAGTAATGACGACACCGGAAACAAACGAGAAAGAAATAAGAAGACGGCATGTATGCACGTATGAATGATGTGAGCTACATGAGACTAGATGGGTAGTGGGTGTCGAAGAGTCGGAAGGATCTTCATGGGTTCATATTAGGTCATCGGAGACATGTGACATCTAGGATGCATGCATGCGATTTAAAATGCTCCGATGAGTTAGGGTTGCGTCTTTAGTGGGGAAACATTACAAAAATGTGTAATAAGTCAATATTAAGTTGAGTTATGCATTAGGAGTTTGGAATACTTGGAATCGTACGAATCGGAGATTAACTCGCAAGCTAGGGTTTTATGGGGTGCGACGATGAAAGGCTAATCCATTCGAAGTTTATCGTGCATGTATCCTTACTGGAGTTTTAGTGGTTCCATGTCGTAGGATATCTCGCGAGGATTCCAGAAGTATAAAATTCGTCGACATCGGAGCTAGGGTTGAAAAGCTAGGGTTTATCGACCCTCGACGGTAGCTAAACATCTACCCTAGATATCTTCCAGTGCATGTATTCAAAATTAATTTTTGTTTCAGCCATATTGTAGAGTTTTTCATAAGCTTTCTAACCATATAAAATTTGCCCAATTTGGATTCATGGTTCAAAAGATATGAGCATTTGAAATTTTGGATAAAATCTAACCCTAACAGCCTAAACCTAATTGCTAGATCTACCCGAGACACAACTCCTCTCTCTCTGCGCTACTGGACTCGCTTGCTAGATACACCCGAGAAAACACCCAGCTTTCCTCCTCTTTAAAGCGGGTAGCTGGCAGGTGGGGCCTCGGGACAGAGCTGACTGGTCCGAGATGGATCCAGTCAGCAGCTGAGGTGGCGGAGGCAGCCAACCAGGGGCTGCCACGCCACCCACAGCTCCTCACTCGCCTGGCTGAGCTGGCAGGGACGGAGAGCAGAGCTCGGACGGCGGGGGTGCTCGCCGGAGAGGGCTCGGGTGCGAGCTAGGGCACCCGAGGCTGAGGAAGGAGGGGCGAGAGCACCGGAGCCTCACCCCGAACTCGATGCATCGGTGTAGAGAGGCGGAGGTCCACTGAAGACGGCCAGCGACGGTGACCGGCGGCGGAGCTCCTCGGTTCTCGCCGGTAGGTGTCCTCGGGCACGAATCTGGGAAAAAGGAGGCATCCAAGGTGTTAGGGAGGAGGAGAGGATCCTCTGGAGCAAGAAGATGGGAGGAGGGGAAGGCCGGAGCGACCGGGGGAGCTCGCCGGAGCAAATGCCGAGGTTGGGGAAGACGGAGGAATCGGTGGCCCTTGGCTCGGATCTGCAAGAACGGAGAAGAGGGGGAGGTGAGGGAGCACGCCAGCAAGCTCAAGAGCTCGGAGGAAGGGGTTAAGGCTCACCGGTTGCTCGGGAATGCCTCGCCGGAGTCGGGACCGACGATGAGGAAGACGGGGAGCGAGAGGGCTAGGGCACCGGGGCGCTTAGGGTTTTCGGACAGACCAGGGGAGGAAACGGGTGGTCCGAGGGCGGCCTTAAATATGGCGGCTCAGTCGGAGCGCGGCTGTCGGAGCGGGGGCACCGCCCACCCCGGCGAACGGGCGGTGGCGACGTGGAGAAGACGCCCTGCGGGCGGGCCCCGGGCGTCGGGTGGAGAGAGGAGGGAGGTAAGGAGCTGACAGGCGGGCCCCGGGCGTCAGTGAGAGAAAGGGGAGGGGGAAACGCGCGGGCTGAATGGGCTGGGGAAGATGGGCCGGCCGAGAGGGGGAGGGGTCCGGCCCGGGTAGTTAGGGTTTTTATTTTCTGTTTAATTTCTTAATACCAGCATCCTTCCCTTCGTTATTTTATGTACCAAATCAACTCCAATTAACCTGAAATTTTTACAGGAGCTTCATGACATTATTCTTGAGCTACTGTAGGAGTTTGAATCATTTTGAGGCTGATTTGAATGGGTGTCCAGTTCAAATTTGAGTTAGGGTCCAAATTAGGGTTTTGAGCGGAAAGTAGGTTTCAACTATTTCAAAAATCTTGAAACTTAGCAAGGGCTAGGGTTGCTACTTTAGAAATTATTTGTGCCATTTGGGGAGGATTGCATCCACTGGAAACTACTCTGTCGTCGAAACCCTAATTTTGGCACCGATAGGGTTTGGGGTTAGGGACGAGGATTCACCCAAAAGTTCGATGACTTCTACCACCCTTATCGACGATATTGTTATTTGAGTTACTTCAAATAAATTGATTGGTGTTTGCAAAGTTTTTCAATTCGAATTCTTCGAATAAGTTGATTGGTGTTTGTATAAATATCCACCGAGGATGAGATATTAACATATTCTATAAAGTAAAGTTGATATACAACTAAGTTTGAATAAGGTGTGGTTGATGATATTGCCATGTATGCATGAGTGCAGAGCAATACCTATTTATCGTAAAGTGGGTATTACAGTTGCGGGTTGAGATCTTCTGCATAGTAGTACGCCGTGGGCCTTTGCGTGGGTCCCCCCGTGGGCCTTCCTCATTTGATACCGACCCGTGGGTCCCCCGTGGATATGCGCGGGCGTGTGCGCGTGTAGTGGTGATGAGCTTCCGGGCAACAGGGCGCGCCGGCCATTTTTTTGGGCCCTCGGATATAGGAGGCGGTTATCTTTACCTAACCGCCTCGGATAAGTGTATATCAGAAGCGATTGTATTATTCTGAGCGGCTCTAATAATACATTATCCGAGACACTTACGAAAATGTAACCGCCTCCGATATGCCCTTATCCGAGGCGGTTAATGAGTTTTAACCGCCTCAGATGAGCTATTATCTGAGACGTTTGCATAACCGCCTCCGATGTATGCTCCCATATCCGCAACCACTCCGTCGAGGCGGGTGCTATAACCACCTCGGGTGTGCTATTTTAACCGCCTCGGATATCGTTTTCTATACTAGTGTAGAGCCTAGTAGCGCATTGATTGAATGCGTATTTTAATTCCTAATCAGCCTGTAATCATACCGAAATAACACGAGCACGACAACAGGGCTGCAAGTCAGCTGCAACCCCGGTACGACGTACTGCAGGAAACGAAGCCCCATGTGTAGTAAAAGCTTGCCCGTCAAACTCGGACCACACCCCACTCTGCATCCCTGTCCCCTCCCAGGCTAGGCTAGCTAGCCGCAGGCTACAGTAAGCTACTGCCCCTCTGAAAAAGTTCCCTTCCATGCTGCCCCTGTCTCTCTCCCTCTCCCCATCGCCGGCCCCAAGGTTCAGCTTCTTCAACACTAGCTATACCTGACCTTCTCATTAGTGTAGATAGCGTTGTTTTGCTCCTCCCATTCTCGCTATAAATACACGCATCCAGCCATTTGAGGTTCCAATCCATTCCGTCTAGCAACCGGCGACTACTACTCACCCCCACTGACCCAAGCTCTTCTTCTCTACCTCATTATTCTGTCTGCCCCCTTGCGCTGTGTAAACCACATGGAGGTAAGTGAGTGTGAACCAAGCAACCATGCAAGTTCAGCAGAGTGGTTTGTATCTAACGTACTTTTTGTTTTGCTTTTGCAGAAGGGGAGGAGGCGGCACGTGCCGGCGTTCGGGGAGTGGAACTACTACTACCACTACGACGAGCCGGAGCTGCCGCCGCCCGCCGCGGTGGCGGCCGGGTGCTACGCCCAAGAGCCGGAGGCCTGCAGCGACGTCTGGTTCAAGTACTCGCCGCCCCCGCGCAAATCGGCGTCGTCCAAGAAGGTGAGGAGGCCGGAGGGCGAGGTGGCTCCGGAGAAGGGAAGGCGTGCGAGGGCGTTCGACGCTGGCGGCGTGGTACGCGCGCCGCCCAAGGGCGCCACCAGCTGCAGGGTGGTGCGGCCGGTCGACGAGGACCTGTACCAGGTGCCACCGCCGGAGTTCGTGTCCCACCGGCTAAGACGGGTACGTACGGCCCCGAAAATTAACAACTCACGTGTACTACTATTGGAATTAGTTTAGTTCTTAACTTATTATATATAGTTGGGACTGATTTCTCTTGTTCTAATGCCTTATGCAGAAGAGTGCGGTGAGGAGCCTGTGGACGGGATGCTTGGGCCTCAACTGCGTCGCCTGAACCTGTGGATGGGATGCTCGCTGTTCAGGAATCAGGAGTAGTATTTGTGTTACTTTCTTGTCCCCCGGCCCCTCCCCACACACAGGACGCTATCTTCGCTTATGGGGAGATCAGTTAGGAGGTAACAGTAGTGACATTCGAATTTCTACTCTGTTTTTGTAATGTGGGTAAGAGATGAAATGCAACATCGGGTGCTAATACATTAACCTATTATGAGTAGTATTTATCAAGTCCTGAGATCCCATCTTACACTCCTGATCAATTTTGATTAGCACAGCGAGTTCTTGCATGGCGATTTTTCTTCTTGTTGAAAAATGCTTCGCTTTCATGGGGAATGCTGCCATCCTAGTTTCGTCTTCCAACCACTGGACACACTTGAATGCTATATGACGGGCTTTAAATTACTCTTCTAAACGATCGCTGTTCATCGTTCATGACACGACCTTTCATCAACCCTGTGACTTCGCAGTTGTGTCGACGTGTGCTTACCCCTTTGTTTCGGTTTCTTTTTCCTTTCTGGCCCCTTGTATTCAGATGAAATGACATCGATTTGCAGTAATCATGCAAAAAGCCCGCAGTGGGTCCAGCGGCATGCCACGACAGAGCACATCGTTAAGCTTTGCGTGTTTTGGTTTTTATCATGCCCTGCCAAGCTTGTTGGAATAGGATGTCAAAATAAAATATTAATCGTCATGAAAAATAAAATATTTTTTGTGGGGAAAATACGGTTTGTTATCCAATTAAGAGGAAGAGCAAGTTCCAGGCGAAGAAGAAACGTTTCGATTCCGTGCTAAATGCATATGCTTCCAACATGGCAACACATGATCCCAAAGCTTCTTTCCTCTTGAGAAACAGACCCGGTTCCTTTCATCATGCATTGCCATTAGATTGGCACAGTTTGCTGTTTGACTTGTAGGGGGTACACTTATGTAAGTTGAAAACCAAACGAATCAATAACTTGTACTTTTTTTTTAGAAGAACATAGCAGGAGCACTACCTTTCTCGTAGATGGGAGAGAACAAATTACAAAATAAGGTGCGACTTACAAAGAGGATCACCGGCCGAAGCACAAAGAAAACTACCCTTGCAACAAGATGACGAGAAGCTACCTAGCTAAACTAGGTCTAGAGCTAGAACCGACGAGGCAACAACACCAACAAAGCCGACCAACACACACACATAGACGAAGCCGTGCTTCATTGACTACCTGTAATGTCATCATCCATAGTCCATCACACCCATGATCAAGCGACTTCGAGTTCACCTCAGCAATCAAAGAGCACACCCATCTGCCGTGCTGAGACAAGCCCGTCATGGACACGCTTGTTGGAACAATTGGCACCCGAAAGGGAGGGCCTGCGCCAGAAAGAGAGATGAGGTCTGAAGATGCCTCTCCAGCACCAATAAGACCGACGAACGCACCGCCCAATGCCATCTACACATCAGCCTTACCGGCGAAACCCGAAGCCCGAACACCCACCATAAGTAGGCCCACATGCCGATCTCGAAACCGTCATGTCTGGGACTCCAAGGCGACGTCCCCAAGGGGGAGTGACGTTGAGACGCCATAGCCGCCCGAACTAGCGAGCCGGTTCTTCGGATTTCTCCTGAAGATACCTTGGATGGTGAGATCCAAACAACGACGCCTTCAAGAGGGAGAATGACGTACCAGAGCGCCGCCATCGCCGGCATCAGTCAGACTGAGCAGGGCTTTCGCCCTAAGACCTCAGCACCACCGAGCCCATCATTAGCACATGTCGGAAAGTCGACACGAGAGACTAGCATCGGAAATGAAACCTGTACCTGCACCGGCCCTCCTATGCCGGTTGCCCAAGCCCCGCGCCCCATGGCCTCCACGCCGGCCGCCCAAGCCCCGCAGGGCCGTGTGTGCGGCCGCTGGTGGAGGAGCAGCGGCGAAGCCGACCCGAAGAATGGGGAGCCGAGGACCGCGATGCTAGTTGGAGAGGAGAAGCCTAGAGCAAAAGGACGACGGACTCGAACCAGCCCGGTTGGTAACAGGCCCACTTGGCTGGGAAGCCGGCCAACCAACAGCGGCTAGCAGGCCCCCAAGGCTGGAGCGCCCAGATCTGGTCGGGACTGGGCATCCCATGCCAGACCCCGGCCATCCCGGGGAGAGAGGGTGGCGCAGCAGATCCGGCCGAGACGAGGCGCCTCACCGTCGAAGGAGGCCGACACCGCCGGGAGAACAGGAGCGGAAGCCCCGCCAAGAGAAGAGAAGGAGCGGAAGCCCGCCGTTGCTCTCCTTGCCAGCCGCATAGCTTGCCGGCGACGAGCTCCGGCGACGGCATGGCGGGCAATGGGGAAGAATGGCTAGCGGTGCGACGGGGGGTGTCACCCTAGCGGGGCGATGCGAGGGCAGAGGCAGAGAGCTCCCTCAGCCACTTGTATACTTTTTTATGCATCATTTGATCCGTGCAAAGCCGAGCGCAGACGCTCTCGTTGACATGATGTAGACCACTATTGCGTTGAAGTACCACGCAAAATTATTCATATCCATTTAAGGACCGTAACGATCTCTCATTATATAGTGCCACTCGAGGCCAACATAGAATTCGTTATACTTTACATTTGACAAGCATTATAAATCCCTACCAATATTCTCTGCCGTGTTTTAGATTCTCCAGTATATCCCGTTTCAAGGCTGTTAGATGCAATTAATGGTACGGTTGGAAATTAATTGTTCCGTGTTCCAGGCTCTATTACAAACTGAAGCATATATACGGTCATATCTGTGAATAGCGACTGAGACCACATGGTCGCGGAGGCATTACTACAGAAATCATTTATACAGATGGTTTGAAACTTTTGTGCGGGACGGTTTTTTCGAACCGTTTGTATGAAAGAGTCTGTACATCCAAAAGAGTCTGTACAAATCAGGTTTGTACGGATGATTTTTGAACCGTCTATACAAATCGAGTAGCATAGACGGTTCTAGTTTACTAATCGATTCTGTAATGTCGTGTTATAAAAAAATATGACCCCTCGCGCCATGTGTCTAGTTTTCAGACGTGTCTCATCCCACCGTCCGCGTCGTCCCATCTAACCACTGGAATTAAATCACACAATATGCTTCCAGTGGGATTCGATCCTGCAACCTCGTGTTATCCAAGCAAGGGGAGTTGCTAGTTGAACTAGGCTAAGTATGTGATACAGACGGGACGGCTTTCCTCTTAACTAATCCCTACGACTAAGCGGGACGCTTCTAGTACAGACGATTCTAAACTTGGAACGTCTATAGACGGTTTCAAGTTTAAAACCGTCTGTACTGTTCGATTTGTACAGATGGTTCCAATTTGGACCCGTCTGTGCTATTTGTACAGATGGTTTCAAAGCTCCGAATGCTAGTTTTAGAGTCCAGATTCAACCCTAGTTTGAGAGGTTTTAGTAAAACAGTCCTAACTTTCTTATATGAAGTCCGTTTTGGGTCCACGACCATCAAATTAAAGCTAACGACGAAGCGCATTCGATAAAAATACAGGTGTTTACACCTCTACCCATCTTGACCTTTAAAATTCCGCTTCTAAGTGAGACTTTTTGGCTCCGGAAGTTTTTCGCTAACTTTTTCGGATCTTGCGGAGGGCATATCTCTTTCACCCGGACTTTCGATTTGGGTGATTCTTGTTTCCTTGATTAGCTTGAGTCGAGGACTTGTTTTCCACCTTGATCCCAGCTTCTGCCGAGCACTTTTGTCGAGGTATCATTTTGAAAATGTTTGATTTCAGGCCGGGATTTCCACTAGTTGTTTCGTCAACTTTCTCGGAATTGACTCAAACTTTTTGGAGACGTAGAGTTTGGCCTCCTGCTCACAGCTGTGAAAGCCGTTCGACAATCGGAGCTGTCAAACTCCCTCCCCGACGCTGCCACTTTCCTGCCGCGGCAAGAAAATCTGCAGTTTTTGCTGCCGCGGCAGCAGAGTATCAATTAGCCTTACTTCATCTATTTGTACAGACGGTTCCAAACTTAGAACCGTCTGTACTATTCGATTTGTACAGACAGTTCTAAGTTTACAGATTGGTATAGACGGTTCTAAACTTAGAACCATCTGTACTGTTCGATTTGTATAGACGGTTTCAAGTTTAGAACCATCTGTACTATTTACAGATTTGTACAGACAGTTTCAAACTTAGAACCGTCTATATTGTTCGATTTATACAGACGGGTCCAATACAGATGGTTCCAACTGTAGCGTCTCGCTTATTGGGAACCGCTTGTACTCATTTTCTCAGACGGTTTTCTTTTGGAACCGTCTGTGATACTATTTGTATAGACGGCTTCAAGAATCTATCTGTACAGGGGCGTCCCGTTAAATGAATTCCGTAGCAGTGAGGACTCCATAGGACGGGGTCGGGCAACCGCCCGACCTAACGCTGTGGCGAATCCCTACTACCTCGCTCTCAGACGTGATCATGGCCTCTCGAGCTCCGACTGTCCGACAGCAGTTCTCTTCGTTCCGGTGCGTGTGTGCAACTCGGTGTTGAGGAGGATTGCCAACAATGAAGAGACAAGTTGCTTCCTGGGCCTGGGCTCAAGTTCTTAAGTGTTTGAAGGGGTATGCTGTTTGGTGCTGGGTTTAAGTGTGAAGAGATAAAATGCTGGTATAAAGAGGCCCGTCCGTCTAGTGAGGCAGCGACCAAACCGATCATCTTCTACCAATCGATCGAAGAACTAAGGCAAGCGAGAGGCGTGGTCACATGGGCGCCGGTGGGAGGCTCGAGCTCGACTGCTTGTGTACTGTTGAGGGCAGGCGCGTGCAGCCATGCGCAGTGCCTCGGTGTTGGAGAGGCAGAGATGTCGCCTCCAAAGGGCAAGTCTAATCCCAAACTCAAAGGTAATTTAGTGAAAATAGACGAGAATGTATTGCATCATGGAATTTGATTACTCGGTTATAATTTGTGAGTGTGATAAATAGATGAAGATGTATTGCATCAATGGAATTTGATTATTTGGTTATGATTTGTGAGTGTGATTACTTGAATTGCTTGGTCTCCGCCACACAAAACTCAGCGCCTGAAATTTAATTCAATTGCGATGAGATAATAATTTAGTGAAGTCGATGACTCGTTCCGTTAATCATACGAGATGTCACTCGTATGTGCTTACGTGCAGTCTAAATCAAACCTGCTTTACATATGAACCAAGTCGTATGACTCCTAACGATCAATGATTTCGCTTACTCAACTTTATATAAATTAACTTATATGACTCATAGTTCGTATAAGACGAATCAACAGTTTGCATCTTTAAGAACAAAAAGAAATTCTGAAGTACCCTAGTACACATCATGCACTTCACGATCAATACTCACCATGCATGACATGTATGGAACAACATCAACACCAACATCATAATAAAACACTACAACGGAGAGTTAAAGATACATAATCTACATCTCATACATTGGAGCAAATACTTAGATTATACACGAACGACTTGAATGTTTATAAAGTACCAATTTCCATAAAAGTTCAGCAACGGAAATAGCTTAAAATACCTTACATGATAGCTCCTAGCATCTCACAAAAGCCACATAACCCAACTAGAGACCAACCAAAGCAAACGAAACTCAAATGCCGCTCTCGACTTGCTGCTCTCAATTTGCTCGGTATCATAGTATTCACCTACATTAGTATTACCTCCAAAATTTTAAGGAACCAAATTTTACTGAGTACTTTTGTACTCATAGGATTTAATCGTGCTTGGCAATAATATAAGACATGACATTTGATATCATATAAATATGAACCTCACGTAAACCAATGATCATGAACATATATCGAAATTTGTGCACGAACCCATTTGTTTTCAATTAACCAATTTAATTTCAGATTTGAGTCCATCCAAATCTCACCCTGACAAAAACCATGCCATGGTACACACTAGGAACATACCCGCTCCATTTCATCATTTTCACAGTTTTCATCCATTAACACTCCGGAAAAGTATCCCTAACATTCACGGCCAATAACGGAGTACGAGAGCATATAATCATACTACAAGGACCGACTGTCCATGATACACTTCCGTCGTGAGTGACAGGAATAACTCGAATGATACCGATATCAAGTGGCAAGTGGGCTACCCACACACAACCTGTCAGCGTTACGGGGCCCAGGGTCCCCTAAACCGTTGGCAAAGGCCCAACTTGACACCACGTCGCCAAGAACGCGGGAGTTAAGAAGAGGTGCTCGGGGGCTCACCCCGAGCACTGTTCCACTCGGCTAAATCGAGGGGTGCCCCGAGTCGTCCCTTAAGGGTGTTTCCTGAAGGGCCCAAGGCGACTTGATCCCCGTCCAGGACGAAGCAAGCAGAGGTGCTCGGGGGCTCACCCCGAGCACCCGAGAAGGAGTGCTCGGGGGCTCACCCCGAGCATTCGAGGTGACTTGGCCCCCGTTCGGGGCGCCGAGTGCCTCGCCCGGATGATGGAGCGGCCTAGAGGGTGTGCTCGGGGGCCTCCCATCCCGGCAGCCCCGAGCACCCCTTGTGGGCCCCTCCTCTGTTCACGTGGCCCGACAGATGCATTTAATGCATATGTCGGACGCATTAAATGCCCGTCTCCTCAAGTACTTGCGGACTAGAGGCGGTGTCCTGACCGGTTCCCATCCCCCCAAGTGATAAGCCCTGTCAGCTATCAGTCTTGGAGGGGATGGAGAGGTCTGACACCCTTTTTGACTTTGAGGGCGTGCCTCCGCGCGCCTATACGCATGCCTTCTGCACCCGGTCCGTGGGGCCTGGGTAGCTGCGGCATAGCCCATGTCAGGAGACGTCAAGTCTTCACCTCCTGACGCGTTCTCATCATGATGATCCGTTTTCCAACCAAGGCGTGACCGGCACTGTTCCGCTACAGTGCATTTCAACCACCGGCGTGGCTTGCCCACGCCCCATTCGTCAGCAACAAGCATAATTGTAAGATATTTACCTTTCGACCACTGTGGTGACCTCCAGATATATAAGGGGAGAACGGCGGCCATGCAAAGGAGGAGAGATTCTTCTGATAGGGGATCCCTTCTTGAGGAAGCCTTAGACATCCAAACCCTAAAAGAAGAACTGGAGCACCTGTGCTGCTAGTTCACTGTAATCTCTCCACATATTCTCAAATACACAAAAAGAAGGACGTAGGGTTTTACACTAGAAGGTGGCCTGAACCTGGGTAAATCATCGTGTGTTTTATAGTTTTCAATCTTGCCAAGCTCTAGCTCCGGTGTAGTTCCGTAGATTTGTGCCTCCCCGGCCGAATCCCAAAGGGGGTCCATCCGGACCATCGATACCGGCGTTTATACATCGACATCTGGCACGCCAGGTAGGGGAGGCCAAGTTCTTGAAAGTACGGCACTCATGGCAGGCCAGCGGTCATCTTCCCAGCGTGAGGGACGACTGCAGCCATCCGCTTCGACACGTTTGGCGTCCTCTCGAGAGGAGGGGCATCATGCCATGCCCAGCAGCACTGCAGCGGCAGTCGCTACGTTATCACTTTGCGGCACCCAGCAGGCGAAGGCGGATCACATGTCGATGCAGCCTTCATCGAGCACCCCCAGCCGGTTCGGTGCCAGCTGGATTTCGACGAGCCGGGCGAAGCAGGTGCGTTGCATGCCGCGCAGCTTCTCCTCCGGCACCATCCTATCCAGGTGGAAGGCATATCTCTGGTGGGCCCTTGGCTCCAGGAGGTAGCCAACCTGGTCGACACCGCTCGCCGCCAGGCGGCGGCCAGGAGTTCCCATACCTCTTCGAGGCATGGCGACCCCCAAGATGGCCCCTCAGCGGCGCCTTCGTCATTACCGCCATGTCCTCGACATGGTGAAGCGACGGAGCCCCGCGGCGGGTCCCACCATTCGGTCGCCTCTCCTATTCTAGGGGGTGGCCCAGACCTTCGCCATCGCATCAACCAGCGGCGAGAAGGTCAAGATGTGCGCGTCACCATCAAGCGCCAACGGGAGAAGCGACGTGAGGCAGGGGCTATCGAGGGCCAGTCATCCTCCGACCCCGCTGCCAGTCGTACATGCTCTCCGGTGCGCGTCCGTGCGCCGCCGGTCGGGAGGGTTGGCACCCCGCTTTACGGAGCGGGCTGTTAGGCTTTTACTCCTGACCTGCCGCAAAAGTATGACGGCTCTTTCCACCCGGAAGAGTTCCTGCAGATCTACACCACTGCTGTGCAGGCAGCTGGAGGAGCCGAAAAGGTAATGGCCAACTGGTTCCCCACGGGCCTGAAGGGCTCTGCCCGTTCATGGCTCATGAACCTTCCCCCGAGCTCGATTCGCTCGTGGGAGGACCTTTGCCACCAGTTCGTGGCCAACTTCCAGGGCACTTTCGAGCGCCCCGGCATGGAGAGCGATCTCCACGCCATCAAGCAGTAGCAAGGGGAGACATTGCGGCACTTCATCCACTGTTTCAGCCAGGTTCACAACACCATCCCAAGATTTTCCCTCAAGCAGTTACCGTCGCCTTCAGGCAAGGTGTCCGCGACGAAAAGATGCTTGAGAAGCTGGGCACGCGCGACATACAGTCCATAGCGGAACTGTTCGTGGTCGCGGACAAGTGCGCCAAGGCGGCTGAGGCTCGCGCGTGGCACAGTCCGTGCCCCGACTAGCCAACAGTCGACGGTGCAGGTTCCTCCCGTCCCCCCGGGGGGCGGGATAAGAAGAACAAGAAGTGCAAGTCTGAGCCCGTCGTGGCGGCGGACCCCAAGGCATGGAAGCCACCGCGTGCTAGTCCAGGTGGCGGTGGCAAGAAACCATCCAGGGCCCCCGAGCAGGGTCCTAGCAGGTGGTGTGAGATACATCAGATTGACCGGCATGACCTTTCCGAGTGTCGAACGGTGAAGTTCCTCGCCGAGAGGAACAAGAAGGAGCGCGAGGAGCGCCGCGAAAGCGGCGACGACAAGCGCGATGGGGAGGAACGAGAAGGAGGTATCGGGTTCCAGGAACCTGAGGCCGTGGCGCGCATCAACGGGGGCGCCTCTATGCCCACTTCGCGCCGCCAGTTTAAGGTGATGGCGCACGAGGTGTGCTCAGGGACCCCGAGCACCGGGTCGTCCCGGCCACTCAATTAGTCGGGCACGCCGATCACCTTCGACCGCTCCGACCACCCCGAGAACACGTCGAGTGTAGGCCGCCTCCCTCTGGTGGTCTCCCCGATAGTGTGCAACATCAAGGTAACCCGCATGCTGATCGACGGGGGCGCAGGACTTAACCTCCTGTCCCCCGAGGTTTTTAGCAAAATGCAGGTGCCACCCGGGCAGCTGAGGCCCACGATGCCATTCTTCGGCGTTACCCCAGGCCTCACCACGCCCCTAGGGCAGGTGTCCCTGATGGTCACGTTCGGGACCAGGGACAACTTCCGGATGGAGAGCGTGGTCTTGGACGTCGCCGAATTCGACCTCCCGTACAACGGCATCCTCGGCCGCCCGGCCCTCACCAAGTTCATGGTAGCGTTCCACTACGCCTACCTCATGATCAAGATGCTCGGGCCCAACGGCATGATTACGGGGCCGGCCGACCTCCAGGGCTCCGTCCTCTGTGCCGAGCAGCTGTTTTTGGCCGCCTTCGCCGCGGCCGAAGACGTCGATGAGCGCCCCGAGTCCTCGGGTCCTCCTCTGACCAAGCTCAAGATCGCCGCAGATGACTCCGTCCCTGTCAAGGAGGTGGTCCTGGGTGAAGACACGTCCAGGACCATCAAGATCGGCGGCCACCTGGCCGCCAAATAAGAAAGCGTGCTCATCGCCTTCCTCCGGGCGAATGCCGACGTGTTTGCTTGGCAACCGTCGGACATGCCTGGGGTCCCTAGGGAGGTGATCGAGTACCGCCTCGCCGTGTGTCCCGACGCGCGGCCCGTTCGGCAGAAGGTGCTGTCAAGCACCAGAGCGTCAGGAGTTCATCCGGGCGGAGGTCGACAAGCTCCTTGCCGCCGGCTTCATCCGTGAAGTACTCCACCCGGATTGGCTCGCCAACCCCGTCGTCGTCCCAAAGGCCAACGGCAAGCTGAAGATGTGCGTGGATTACACCGATCTCAACAAGGCATGTCCAAAAGATCCTTTCCCTTTACCTCGTATTGATCAGATAGTCCATTCCACTGCGGGATGCGACCTTTTGTGCTTTCTAGATGCATATTCTAGCTATCACCAGATTAGCATGTCGGTAAAGGATGTGAAAAAAACTTCTTTTACAACCCCTGTGGGGACTTATTGCTATGTCCGCATGCCTTTTGGGTTAAAAAACACTAGGCCTACGTACCAGCGTGCCATGCGCATTACGTTACAATCTCAGATAGGTCGCAACATCGAGGCCTACATTGACGATCTCGTTGTCAAGACAAGGAATCAAGCAACGCTCCTCGAGGATCTGGCGGAGACTTTCGACAGTCTCCGCAGTACTCGCATGAAGCTGAACCCCGAGAAGTGCGTCTTCGGGGTTCCCTCGGGCAAGCTTCTCGGTTTTCTGGTCTCGAACCGAGGAATAGAGACCAACCCCAAGAAGATCCGAGCCATCGACCAGATGCGCCCGCCGTCTCGTCTCAAGGACGTGCAGCGCCTAATGGGCTGCATGGCAGCCTTGGGACAGTTCATCTCCAAGCTTAGGGAGCGAGGCCTCCTGTTGTTCAAACTCCTCAAGAAATCGGACCGCTTCGAGTGGACCCCGGAGGCTGAGCAAGCCCTACGGGACCTCAAGAAGTATCTTAGCTCGCCTCCGGTCTTGGTGGCGCCGCGATTCGAGGAGCCTTTGCTGCCCTACATCTTGGCTACTCCCCGAGTGGTGAGTGCCATCCTCGTGGTCGAGCGAGAGGTCGGGTCCGAGCTCCCGACGACTCCCACGAGGGCGGAAGCTTCCGGGTCCAAGCTCCCGATAAGCAGCGAATCCAAGGAAAAGCCCGGGTCCGAGCTCCCGGTCAACCCCCAACAGTCAGGAGTGCTCGGGTCCGAGTTACCGAGCGACCCCGAGCAGTCAGGCGTACTCGGGGCAAAGCTCCCGACGAGCGACGAGTCCAAGGCAAAGTCCGGGTCCGAGCTCCCGGGTGAACCAGAGCAGCTAGGAGTGCTCGGGGCCGGGTCTGAGCTCCCGGGCGAACCCGAGCAGCCAGAAGTGCTCGGGAACAATCTCAACCCCCCGGGTCCCGTACTCGGGGAGGTTCCAAGCAAGGGCCACGTCTAGCAATGTCCCGTATACTTCGTTAGTGAAGTGTTATGCGACACCAAGATGCGTTACCCCCAAGCTCAGAAGATGCTCTACGCAATCCTCGTTGCGTCGAGAAAACTACGCCACTACTTCCAAGCGCACGAGGTCTTGGTGGTTACTGCATACCCCCTCGAGCGCATCCTGCACAATCGAGAAGCCATTGGCCACGTGGTCGAGTGGGCGATTGAACTCGCCGAGTTGAATCTCCGCTTCGGCAGCAACCGGGCGATCAAAAGCAGAGCTCTAGTCGACTTCGTGGCTGAGTGGACGCCGGTGCTTGAAGACGAAGGGGAGGAATTGTCTGCCAATCGAGGACATGAAGGAGCCGGATATTGGACGATGCACTTTGACGGATCCCTCACGCTCAAGGGCGCGGGGGCTGGAGTAGTTCTCACCTCCCCGACAGGTGAAGTACTCCAGTACGTCGTGCAGCTCCACTTCCGCGCCACCAACAACATGGCCGAGTACGAGGGACTTCTCGCGGGGCTCTGCGCCGCCGCGTCCCTTGGAATCCGCTGTCTGCTTGTCAAAGGTGACTCTTAGCTAGTCATCAATCAGGTGTCCAAAGAGTACCAATGCTCCGACCCACAAATAGAGGCGTACCTGAGCGAAGTCAGGAAGTTGGAGCGGCATTTCGACGGGTTGGAACTCTAACATGTCCCGTGCCGCTACAACGAACCCGCCGACTACTTATCGCGACTGGCGTCCTCTCGGGAACCGGTCCCGGCTGGGACCTTTGAAAAAAGGCTCTCCTGGCTGTCCGTCGAGGCCGCCGACCAAGACAAAGGGGGAACCTTACGCCTAGGCGAGGCTACCTAGGCAGCACCTTCAGTGGAAAATCCCGTCAGGTTGCTGCCGCCCGGCGAGCACCCCGTGCTCGCCACCTGTTCTCAGGAGCCTTCCTGGATCTCCGAGATCTAGGGGTACCTAAAAGAAAATATCCTTCCCGAAGATGATGCCGCAGCAGAAAGGATTGCACGCCAAGCCAAGCGCTACGCCCTAGTAGATGGGGATCTCTACCGGCGTGGCACCAACGGTGTCTTTCTGAAGTGTATTTCCCGGGAGGAAGGCTATGACTTGCTTACGGATATCCATGAGGGCGAGTGTGGTAGCCATGCATCGTCCCACACGTTGGTCGGGAAGGCCTTTCGGCAAGGCTTCTACTGGCCAACAGCCCTCCAGGACGCCATCGAGCTGGTTCGGCGCTGCGAAGCGTGTCAATACCACGCAAAGCAGTCACATCAACCAGCTCAGGCCCTCCAAACCATCCCCCTGTCATGGCCCTTCGCGGTCTGGGGATTGGATATTATAGGACCGTTCCCCCGAGCAGTCGGGGGCTACGAGTACCTCTATGTCGCCATCGACAAGTTCACCAAGTGGACAGAAGCAGATCCGGTCGTCAAGATCACGAAGCACACGGCGATCAAATTTATCCGAGGTATCATGAGCCGCTTCGGGGTGCCCAATCAGATCATCACCGACAACGACACGTAGTTCACCAGTGATGCATTCCTGGAGTACTGCGAAGACATCAGCGTCAAGATCTGCTTCCCGTCGGTCGCTCACCCTCGCGCCAATGGCCAAGTGGAGCGCGCCAATGCTCAATTCCTCAAAGGGCTCAAGACACGAACCTTCGATTGCCTCAAGAAGTGCGGCACTGGCTGGATTGACGAGCTCCCTGCCGTCCTCTGGTCAATCCGGACGTCTCCCAGCAGGGCGATCGGAGAGACGCCTTTCTTCCTCGTATACGGGGCAGAGGCGGTTCTCCCCTCCGAGGTCACCTTCGGCTCGCCTCGGGTCGGAGCTTACTCGAAAGGCGACCAGGAGCAAAGAAGGCTCGACGATGTCAACTACCTCGAAGAGCACCGGTGCAGAGCTGCTCTCCGTGCCGCCAGATATCAACAGAGCCTAAGGCACTATCGTCAGCGCCACGTTCGGGCCCGGTCGCTGGAGGTCGGGGATCTAGTACTTCACCGCATCCAATTGCGGGAAGGAAAGAACAAACTCTCCCCCATGTGGGACCTACCGAGTGACCGGTGTCTCCCGACCGGGCTCTGTTGGATTGACCACGAACGAAGGCCTGCCACTGCCCAATGCGTGGAACATCGAGCATCTGCGCAACTTTTATCCGTAAATAGCTCGGGTAAGTTTTTCCTTTTTGCATTGGGTCAGTTCCCCAAGTAGCAAAGAGTCTTGGGAAGTTTCAGGTCCGTCGCCTAAGCCCTGGTCGCCCTGCTTGGTTCCTACACCCCGGGCACCAGTCTGGCCAAAGGCTGCCCGAGTATCCCACTCGCTCGCTCGCATCCTCGGGGGCTCCCTTGTATCAAAAGCTATGTAAATAGCTGCAACAATTTAATATAAGCAATGTTCGCATTCGCAATTACTTGTCAATTTTTTCTATTCCCTCGCTTGCTCGCAAAAGAGATCACTCTCATGAGTATCAGGCTCCCGTGTCCCCTTTGCACGAGTAGGTCCCCACTGGTCTGCAGCACGAGGAGTCGGGGTAATCTAGTCTCTGTTGGCGGGCAGTCGGTGCTCGGTCAACTATTTGTACACCGAGCACCCCCGAGTCAGGGCAAATAAGCCCCTGACCACCCGTGCTCGGCCTGGTCAATGGTCCCGAGCGCTACCAAGCCTCAGAGTACTCGTACAACCCTACTTCTCGTACCCTCGACCAGTCGGCTGACTAGAAAGCCTTCGGGTCCTGACAGCGGAGAGTTTCGAAAAAACTCAGAGCAGTGGCATCTTTTGCCAGCAGCTTGCTATAATCGTGTACAAAGTTTATAGGCTGACCATGGTGAAGTTCCCGGGGTGACGTTGACAATATCAAGTCAAAAACCCAGGATGAAAAGCCTCCATGGATTCAACACTACTCATAAGTTAAGTTTTTTCGCCGCGTTTTCTCGGCCTTAAAGCTTCTTTTACCATCTCCGCGAATAGTTTCTCGCTGCGAACGATCCCATACACCGCTCGTCCATAAAGTGGGGATGTTCTGGAGTAACAATGTGAGTCACGGGGAGTGTTCCGGGTCTTCGCCCAAAGCCCTGGTCACCTCGCTTGATTTCCGAACCCTGGGCACTAGCCTGGCCAAAAGCCGCCCGAGTATCCTACGCGCGTCGCACTTGTGCTCTGGGGCATCACGCCCACAAACATCTCGCAGAGATGGGCGAAGATCACCAGCATCAATACGGAGTTGGAGGAGAGATGGATGAGGTGGATCCCAAACTCTGTCAACACCTTGAGGAAGAAGGGAGAGAATGGCGGCACCAGGCCTACCGCAAGGAAGCTAGTGAAGATCACCGTCTCCTCCGGCCTCGGATCTAGCGGGTACGTGGCCGGCCTCGCCGTCGCCGCCCCCCTCTGGCTCTACGAAACCAGTAGCTTCCGCACCCTGTCCATGCTCTCATCGTTGAGGAAGTGGGACTTGGGGATGATGGCGTCAGCGGCGGCGGGCGGCGGAGGAGTGCGGCACCTTTCGCGTCTCGGCATGGCGGCAGTGCGGCGTGGAAGATGAGGAGGCAAAAGGGCGTGTGAGCGAAGAAGGCAAGGAGGCGAAAGGGCGCAGTGGAAAGAAAGGAGGCGTTTGCGCAAGGAAGCGAAGGAGAAGAGGAGGCGCGAGAATGGCGAAGCCTTTAAGAGAAGTAATCAAGAATTCAAACCGTTGCGTGACGTGGGCGGCAGTGTCAGTTTTGTTTCTCTGATAGGGCGCGCCCTCCCACGACGAGCGGGAATCAAGGCATCTTTTCCTGGTTCGGCAGAGGTGCGCGGCGCCCCACGTTGCACAAAAATCAGAGTAGTTTCCCCGTTTGGTGTTTCCAAATGGGCCAGCGTCTTCGTTGGCCCATAGAATGAAGGCCCCGCCCCCAGCCTCGTCCCATTTTCTGGGCCATCATCTGGTGGCTGGGCCGGGGGCTACTGTCAGCGTTACGGGGCCCAGGGTCCCCTAAACCGCTAGCAAATGGCCAACTTGACACCACGTCGCCAAGGACACGGGAGTTAAGAAGAGGTGCTCGGGGGCTCACCCCGAGCACTGTTCCACTCGGCTAAATCGAGGAGTGCCCCGAGTCGTCCCTTAAGGGTGCTTCGCAAAGGGCCCAAGGCGACTTGATCCCCGCCCGGGACGAAGCAAGCAGAAGTGTTCGGGGGCTCATCCCGAGCACCCAAGCAGAACTGCTTGGGGACTCATGTCGAGCACCCAAGCAGAGGTGCTCGGGGGCTCACCCCGAGCACCCGAGAAGGAGTGCTCGGGGGCTCACCCCGAGCATCCGAGGCGACCTGGCCCTCGTTCGGGGCGCCGAGTGCCTCGCCCGGATGATGGAGCGGCCTAGTGGGTGTGCTCAGGGGCCCTCCCATCCCGGGAGCCCCGAGCACCCCTTGTGGGCCCCTCCTCTGTCCACGTGGCCCGACAGGTGTATTTAATGCATATGTCGGGTGCATTAAATGTCTGTCTCCTCAGGTCCTTGCGGACCAGAGGCGGTGTCCTGACCGGTTCCCACCCCCCCAAGTGATAAGCCCTGTCAGCTATCAGTCTTGGAGGGGATGGAGTGGTCGGACACCCTTTTTGATTTTGAGGGCGCGCTTCCGCGCGTCCATACGCATGCCCTCTGCACCTAGTCCGTGGGGCCCGGGTAGCTGTGGCATAGCCCATGTCAGGAGATGGCAAGTCTTCACCTCCTGACGCGCTCTCATCATGATGATCCGGTTTCCAACCAAGGCGTTACCGGCACTGTTCCGCTACAGTGCATTTCAACCACCGGCGTGGCTTGCCCACACCCCATTCGTCAGCAACAAGCATAATTGTAAGATATTTACCTTTCGGCCACTGTGGTGACCCCCGGATATATAAGGGGAGAACCACGGCCATGCAAAGGAGGACAGATTCTTCTGATATGGGATCCCTTCTTGAGGAAGCCTCAGACATCCAAACCCTAAAAGAAGAACTGGAGCACCTGTGCTGCTAGTTCACTGTAATTTCTCCACATATTCTCAAATACACAAAAAGCAGGACGTAGGGTTTTACACCTAGAAGGTGGGCTGAACTTGGGTAAATCATCGTGTGTTTTATAGTTTCCAATCCTGCCAAGCTCTAGCTCCGGCGTAGTTCCGTAGATCTGCGCCTCCCCAGCCGAATCCCAAAGGGGGTCCATCCGACCACCGATACCGGCGTTTGTACATCGACACAACCTTGCACGCTAGCTCATCTACTAATGTTATTCTCCGATGCTCACATCTCACTTATTAGTTGTTCCGTACTTGGTTAGGTAATTTACAACGTACCCACGGGATGTGGACATCAATCAACACCTACTCATGCTAGTAAGCCAACAATAGCATCAAGAACATCTTAAATCTTAATCAAGCATGCTTTTGAAATAAAAACATAATCGCCATGGTAACCAAATAACTGACGTGATATGGAAAGCAATAGTAAGAGGTCAACAGGATGCTGCTTTCCTTGGTGTTCAGATCCCTGGACCTGGGGAGATTCGGATGTCTCGTCGCCGGACTCTGCCGATAAGAATCATAAAACGACTATAAAAGCCAAAACGAGAGAAATAAATCAATAGTATAACTAAATGCATCCTAAAACATAAATAATATACGAAGCTTATTCAATTGAATCACCCCAATTTGGAGTCACAGAATAAAAGTTATGAATTTTCTAGATTCTATATGCCATTTTTTGGGTAATTAATGTAACAATTAATTAATTTTTTGTTGCAGTAACATGAACAAAGATACTATCATGTGATGCCAAACCATGTATTTATATAATTTACGCTTTATGTGGAGTTTTATATGAATTTCCTACAAGTTTTACGAGTTTCAGGCTTTTTAAGCAATTTTTGGAATTTTTGATTTATTTTGAATTTCTCAGTTAATTGTTATTACAAAGGTTCATCTAGCCAAGGGCTTATATGTGGGACCAAGGTCAAGTTTGACAAGTCATGGCTGACTGGGTCAAACCGACACATTAGGCCGACCTAATTCTCACGGTACCACTTTTTGCTTAAATTTTACTTAGTTCATAGTGGATCCATGTGTATTTGGCATATTTTGTTAAGCAATAATTTAAACATGCAATTAGGCAATGAGTTACTAGTAAGTGGGACCTACATGTCAGTTTTTAAAAGGTTTTAACATAATTAAAATGGTGGGGCTACATCTCAGCTTGCTCTTAAGGTGTTAGCCAATGGCTGCACTTAGCTATTAATCCCTTAGCTACTAGGCTAATCAGCGAGCAATGCATGTGTGCATGCAGAAGAAGGCATGCATGCACACACAGGCACGATAGCAGCAGGTTACCAGGTGCGCTGCTCTGCTCGAGGGCTCGCTGAACACGGCAAAGTCGACAGTGAGCGCTACAAGACATCAAAATGGAAGGGATTGGTGCGTTTGGTCCGTGTGCTCACCGGAAAGTGGACTGGGTCGCTAGTTGCATCAGCAGAGGTCAGTAGGGACGAGGATGTTCGCCACGGACGGTGGCGGCGAAAAACCTTGAACAAAAATCAATAGGGGGTTGTCAGGCAGTTTGAAACGTGATCTACGTAAGGATCTCACATATACACCGATTGAACTATTTCTTATAGAGCTCGAAAAAACCGGTCATAGAAGCACTCCAACTAATATGTGAGCTATGAGGCGAACTCGATTGACAAGGCTTCACGCGAAATAGATACCTCTAGCGCGAGATTGCACCACGGCGTCGCACGGCATGCGCATCAAATGACGTCAGTCTTCCCGGTGAAGGGGACGACGAATAGATTTGAGCTTTAGGTAGGGGGAAGATGAGGTGAAAAGAGAAGCGACGACACCAAGAATAGGTTAAAAGGAGCTC
This sequence comes from Stipa capillata, assembly GCA_019208055.1. Lineage (NCBI taxonomy): Eukaryota > Viridiplantae > Streptophyta > Magnoliopsida > Poales > Poaceae > Stipa > Stipa capillata. The sequence goes on along the minus strand of JAGXJF010005676.1, from coordinate 16,993 downwards.
AGGGCAGGAAGAGAGGACAACATTATCATCACCATGCACACATAGGTGTTCGACACCTGGCCTAGGACATGTGGAGAAGAAGGCCTGGCAAGTGGGGCCCACCTACTAGTGGCTGGTGATTGTAGGTGAGCGGGAATGCAGGCTTGGCCCAACACGTTGAGGAGTTAGGCCAGATTGCTTTTATTTATTTTCTGAACTGATTTCAAGTTCAAACTTTTATGGGATTGAAACCTAAGTTTGAAAATTCAGTGAGGTCCTATATATCATTTAGAACTTATGATAATTTTCTCAGATTAAACTAAAAATATATTTGACTTTATTTAAGTTAAACTCCGATTTTGCCCTAAAATGAGTTTGAACTGTACTAGGTGAAATAATATTCTAATATTTATGAAAATTTAAATTCTAGTTTCAGGAGGGTAAATGAGAAATTTTTTAATTTTGCATAAAATTTTATAGAAGGAAACAAATGCAGCCAATGCAAACAAGCTTGCAGCTCAGCCATCTGAACACCAGAACATCTGCTCAAAAAATTGCATGCAGATAGAAGGACCTGACTATTCGGTCCGAATAACCACTCAAGACTCCATTCGAGGATGACGTCCAACAAGAAGCCACATCAATATTAACCTTAATCCACCCGATAGGCGGGGAGTCCAACACTTAACTTTCACCGGTTCGACCCCAGCTTGCACTGTATCATCTGCCGCCATCTTGGATTGACCTTTAACATCAGTAGTAGGTGCAATAGGGTCTGGAAAACATAAGTACTTGACATAAGTAGATAGAAAGCGGAGCTATGCAATAATCAAAGCCTTTTCCTTCCCCAAAGATCAAATCATTCCGGAGATACCACGTCTGCCAAAAAGAAAGAGCAACTTACAGTGAGAGTCCATATTCTCATGGTTCAAAAGATTAAGAAACCAATTTGGACCAGACTTGATAAACTTGTTCTCCATCGATAAATCCCAAACTGAGCAAAGAGCAAGCGAAAGGCCAAGATTTTGCGCTGATTACAACATGGAAATCATTCTCCTATAACCACAAACATTGCATGTTGGCAAAGTATCCATACCTTGCCTCCATCTATTCCTTCGAACTGCTAGAATCTCAGTTGCCAATTCCAATTAAGGAAAGACATTAATTTCTGAGGCACCTAGGATTGCAATATGGCATTCCATATTTTCCTATTTCTGTTGCCAGCGGCACTATGCTGCCCAACGCCATTGTGCGACACAGGATCCTAGAGAGCAAGATCATAGGCGCTTCGTGATACGTCCTAAATGTATCAATTTTATTTTCTCATTCATTGTACATTATCATTATAAAGTGCCCATTATTTCTCTTTACTAATAGTTATTTATTACTTTTGTATAATTACCTCTTTTGTTACATGCATTGCTTAGTTTCTTGTTTTAGTTATTTTAAGTATTGTTTATTTAGTTTTCTTGTAGATGGATGAAGTCATGGAATCCTAGTTGAGTTCTCATAAAAATATGAGCTAATTCCGAAATAATCCAGATGTGTTTCAGGAGGCAAAATATGTTTTATCAGCATTTTATCATCAAGATGTCCTCAAATTAGAATGTTTATGCCACGAAAGTATCTGTCTCATCGAGCTACAACAAAATGGGCACATGAATGATGCAATTTGGAGTCTGGACGAAGAAATGACAAAGATTACAAAATCAGGCTGGACGAATAATTGGGCGTGGTTTTTTGTATTTGATTCATGAGGTGATAAGGAAGGACTTGGAAGCCTCTAGAGATTCTCCAGGTCTCTTGGATCAAATGCTATTGATCGGACGGTTAAGGAAGCGCTAATAGATGTATTTAAAGAAAGGAAACCCTAATTCTTGATCTAAGCTACCAATGCCACAATTTTCCTTCACCATAGCCACCATCTATTGACAAGAACTCATATAGGACAGTAAAGGGAAGCCAAGCACGAAGGAGGAGGGGGGCACTATCCCTCCACACGCTGCCGGCTCGGCACCACCGCAACTGTGCACGCGCGCCGCCACCATCGCCACCACCATCACCTATCCTCCCTCTCTTTTTGTCTCCCTTGTTTACCTAATGTAATTTGCATTTTGAACATGGTGTTTAATTCAATAAATTATTTTCCTATGATTTATTGTTCGTCTCATCTATGTTTGAGTAGTGTATTGTTTGATGGCATCGGTAATACAATATAAGATAATTTGCACTTATTAATTCTTGTTATTGATCAAGTCCTGTGCTAATATATAAGTGCACTTGTACATTATGTGAAACACATGGATTTGCACTGTTAGATGAGATTGAGTAGGGATGGATAAGGGAGAGCAACCTCTTTCTAATTGATGAATCGTTGATACAAGGGATTTACGGGGATTACAAGCTTCATGTTATGGCTAGGGATGTATTAATTATTATTCCAAGAATATAGTCATGGGTGTGAATCAACTACTGATTTTATTCACATAAGCCTCGCCCTCTCTATCGACAAAAAGTTTCACCTTTAGTCAGACCGATGAATTGCTTGAAATTGATCCCCTAGGGACGCTTGTTTGCATTGAGTCTAGTCTTTTTATTAATCATTGGATATTTATTTTCTTTAGATATTAATTAATATTACACTTTATTATTGCATTAGTTTCTCTCTTTACGGTACCAAATGTTTATCCCGTCATTTGCAATAGTAAAGTAAGCTATTTCGGTCTTTGCGGTGCAACATAATTATATTGACGCATATAATTGCAGGTTGAGGTGCTAACCTTACCACTCCTTAGGTTCGATACTCAATACTCCCATAATAAAATTCTTAGGATTGATCTATGTGAACTTGTAGGCCAACAAGCATATTTTTTGGTGTAGTTGCAGGGAGCGTAGCGCTTGTATCTCATTCCTATTTGCACTTAGTTATTTTTATTGTTGTTGTATCCTGATGTTTTTTATTTTTGTTTTTATTTAGCTTGCTGTTTTTTATTTACTATTTTTCACCATTTAAAATACCCCAAGACTTGCGTATAGAGAAATTTTCTATATTATGTTATAACATGGTTTGTTGCATTTACGGATGACAAGCTCAAGTTGATATTATTCCCATTCTCTTTAAATTGTGAAGCTGAGCATTGGCTACGTTCAAAACCTCTGGAATACTTCCAAACTTGGGAATGTATATCTAATGAATTCCTACATTATAATTTTCCGTTAAGTAAGATTGATAAATTAGGAAGGGAATTATGAAATTTAAACAAAATGATGATGACGCTCATGTCCTGCCATTGGAATTTTTTTTAAATTATTGCAAGCTTGTCCTTCTCATGGTAGACCCTGTGTGATAACCTTTGCAAACTCTTTAGTGAGGTTTAACCTTGTCTTCTAGACAATATTTGAATTGTGTTGCTGATGGTGTTTTCATGAATAAAATTGTTAAAGAAGCTTGGAATTATTATCAATTGCATGATGAGGAAAAACCTCTCTGTAATGATTGTGATGTTGAGAAAAGTAGGAGGAAGAAAATTTCTTGCTGCTGCAACACCTTTTATTCTTGATCATAAAAAGCATATTCTGAGTAGTATCACTGTTCTCTTAATGATGGGGAACGACATTCCACCGTTCTCCTAACATCTTCTATTTGTTTTGAGAATAAAGCAGGAGTTGATGTTACTGAAATTAAGAAGCCTTATGTTCCATCACTTCTGTTCCTGATGAGGTCAATGAAGAAATGTGTATACATTTGCATACAAGCAAAAAGTTTATACCTCTCCATCTCCAATACGAGTATGCAGTATTGATATAGCTCCAAATGAAGGTAGATTAAGTGAACCTGAAGATAGTATTAAAGAAAAGAGCACCAAGAAAAATATTGCTCTCTACCTATTGCTCTTTTAAAACCCCCCAAAGTAATATTGAAACATTGATGAAATTGCTATGCATTGTTATTTTGATGACAACTATGAAATTGAATATGATTCTTTGGGGACTAACGTATGTTGGTATGATGAGAAAGAAATTAATCTTATGATATTTTGCATATGAATATTTTTGGTCCACTTAACACTGTTCATTGGTACACTCGACTAATGCGCAAAATTTTATTTCTGTACAAAATGCCAAGCATAGGAAGAGAATACACATTTAACATTTGTTAATTATTTCTTGTAGGTGCTCTCTACTATGGTTGAAGATAATAATTCTTAAGATTGGAGTTGACATCCCTTGGGATCTGGGGGATGAACTAACGAGCATATAAGCCTGGCTATATGGCTTTAAAGAAAGCACTTCCCGGGAGACAACCCGGAAGTGGAGTCAATTTTTTAGTGTCGCACCATTTGCATTTATGATTGCTTTTTTTATTGGCACTATATCTAGCGTAAACAGTTTATAAGTTTAGGTTCTGTAGATTATACATGGATGTTTAGCTTGATAAATTGAAAGTCGTAGATTTGAAATTTCACGATTATTTATCCACTTATTTTGTTCTTGTTAATAAATCTCATTGTAGTATGGTGAGTAGAAACCTTAGTAATTTCATACTTTAGGCATATGAGTTGCACATTTTTACTTATTTGTCTCAAGTACACTATAACAGCACAATTTTCTCAATATTTTCAAACCCATTAGATAGAAAATTGTGCTTTTACATGAGATAATAAGCTTAATATGTCTTCATAAATTTGGAGACCTAAATTTGAAATAATACAAGTCAAACTAAATTTTGGTTTACATTTGGTTTTGTATTTTATTTGGATTTTAGGCCGAGCCAACCTTTCCTTTTCTCACTTTTCTTCCTCTCCCTTCCCTTTCTCTTTTATTTTTATTTCTCATATAAAGACAACCCAGCGCAACAGTACGCCCTATTGCAAGCGTTGTAAACAATATATTAGGAAAGTGAGGCAAACAAGCTCACGTAACTACATTCACATATCTTACGCAACCTTACGTAAGTTAACAAAGCGAAAGCTACTCTACTTATCTATCTACTTCACACATGATATCTGGGCTTGCAATAGATCGGTTCTAATCATTACATTAGTTGCATCATTAAGAAAAAAGGAGCATTAGAGGTTTTTTCTTTCCAAGTTGCATGCTACTTCTTCCGATGAAAAGTAACAAATTGATCGATTTGCGGTAACAACAAGGAATCAGTATATGGTATCCTTTGGTAGGTAGAGGTTGCTTGCAAGGCTAGACTAAGCGCACAAGCTGTATACCAACGATTCTTGTGGCGTCTAGTGCTAGCAAGGGCCCTACTAGCTTACTCACAGTGTACTTAAAGAATAGTTGGTTGCAAGAATAGCTGCTGATAGGAAGGAAGCTAACCAAGCCTCTTCTGTTTAAGCTAGGCAAGGCAAGAATAAGAAATAAGGGGAACAGTAGGCGTGTTAGTATCTTTTCTTCTTGGTGAGTTCAATACTTTATGTGGTTTGAATGCATTAAGGATTCCTTGTTCTTTGGAAGGGAATCCACTTCTCCTACCGAAGACTGAAGAGTAAACCTGGCACTCATTCTCTAAGGATTAACAAGATTAAGAATAGGCTTTAGGCTCGACTTCAAGGAGAGAAGGAAGCAGCTTGACTTTCACGACTATCGGGGCAACTACTGAACTAGATTAATGATGAGGACATGACCCCCACGGACATACCCGCTGCCACGTCTACTTCCACTACTTCAACTACATCCGCTGCTCATGCTATAAAGAACAAAAGAAGGTCCGTCCAAGATCTTCAAGACCATGTGAAGGATTTAAGTTCAAACTCTCACACTACTGCAGAAACCCCCTCTACTGACGGGCAAAAAACCCCCTCTACTGACGGGCTAGGGGCCCGTCAGCCTGGAAATGTCAGTGGAGGGGTGACCTCCACTGACGGCGGGCCGCCCGTCAGTAGTGGCTGTGACTAGTGACGGGCTCAATTTGCGTCAGAGGAAATGTATCACCACTGACGGGCTCCTGGTGAGCGCCGTCACTGGTTCCCCCTCACCACTGACGGGCTTTCTTTAGGGGCCCGTCGGTAGTATATTTTCAGGATAAAAAAAATAAAATTCAGAAAATAACATTTCATCCACGCAGCCTCCACCACCCCGCACCGCTCGCCTGCCTGCTCCGGAGACCGCCGCGCCGCGCCGCTAGCCCACCTACTCGACAGGCCGCCTCCCTGCTCGCTCGCCTACCCGGGAGGTCGCCGCCCGCTCGCTCGCCTGCTCGGGTCGGGGAGCCCGCGCCGGCACATAGGACAGGAGGGAGCGCCGGCGGATGGCGGCGCCGGGGTCGTCGACGAGGCGGCGCCGAGGATGAGTCCGCCGCGTGGACAGGGTGGTGGAGGAGGCGGCGCGGCGCGGGGTGGTGGAGACGGCGGCGACCACTGACACGGCGCTGGGTGGAGGAGGCGGCGCCGCGCGTGGTGGTGGAGGAGGCGGCGTCGCGCGGTGTGGTGGAGACGGCAACGACCACCGATGCTATGGCCGGCACGCAGAGCACAAGGGGGAAGAAGGAAGGGGAGAAGTGTGTTACCGGTGAGACCGGCGGCCGCGGGGGTGGTGGTGGTCGGGGATGAGGTGGGGCCGGTGGTCGGTGAGGAGGAGATGCTGCCGCTTGGGGAGGAGGCGCTGTCTGCGCTCGGGGAGGAGCCGCTCGGGGAGGAGCTGCTCAGGGAGGGCGGCGGTCGGGGAGGAGCCACTCGGCCGCTCGGGGGAGGGCGGCGGTCGGGGAGGAGTTGTTTTCGAATGAAACGCGCGGGACTTGGTGAATTTTCACCAAGTCCCGCGCGTGCTTTATATGTGCTGTGGGTTTACCACTGACGGGCGTCTAGTTTCCGCCCGTCAGTGGAGGGTGTTTTTCACTGACGGGCCCGTGGTGAGCGCCCGTCACTGGTTACCCCTCACCACTGACGGGCCCCTGGTGAGTGCCCGTCACTAGTTACCCCTCACCACTGACGGGCATTTTCTAAGGGCCCGTCACTAGTTGCATCATATTGGTTTTTCATTTTTTATAAAATCTAAATATGGTCTAAAAAATATGAAAATTAACATGGGGTCATTATATGACCTCATGAGGCTGTGTTTAAAATTTCAGACAAATTCACAAAAGTTGGACTATACATTGCTTTGTAACTTAACCATCTCTGAGAAAGCTTCATAGCATTTAGAGGGGAAATATGAAGATGAAGTACACATCGTAAATTCTTCATCATTTGAACTTGAGATTTGGACTACAACTTGATATTACACTATTATAAGCTAATATTTGTTCATGTTTCATCTTGTTATGTAATAATTTGTATTTTCTATTTTTTGAAATACCAATTTGAGGGTACTATGTGTAGTACCTTCCCGAAATATTTATCTAAAATGGTCCAAAAATTTTATACATGGAACATACTACATTATATTGGTAATGTCAAAATTAGGCATTTTTCTGAAATCATTTGCTATTTTTTAGGCATTAAATGAATATGTAGCTATACTAGATATATTTCAAATTTGAACTACAAGTATCTTAAAGAAGGCCTCTAAATGGAAGAAAAATTCATATATAAGTACCTATGTATCTTTTTAGCTCCTATCCACAATATATATAAAAAATAGAAATATTTTCTTGGGAAAATTCAAACCTTTACTTGCATCTTAATGATTTTTCATTTTATATAAACTCTAAATATGGTCTAAAAATATGAAAATTGGCATGGGGTCATGAGATGACCTCATGAGGCCTGTGTTAAATATTAGACAGTTTCACAAAAGTTAGACTATACATTGCTTTATAACTCAAGCATCTCCCAAGAAAAGAAATAAAAAAATAAATAAATACTAGAAATCCAGAAAACTCAAAAATTATGAAACTTGATCTGCTGTCTAGATCTATTTATTTTACAAATTTTGCAAAAAGAATCACTTTATTTGGACTTATAGATCAAAAGTTATTGACGTTTGGTGATGCAGTGCTTTTGGGCTGAAAATACTAGTGGACGGGCCTTAGATACGCCCGTCAGTGGAGATCGCTTCGCCACTAACGGGCACTTAAATAGAGCCCGTCAGTGGAGATCGCTTCAAAACTAACGTCATATTGGCACCTTTTTGTTCATCTCCACTGACGGTCCGCGTAGCTGCCCGTCAGTGGAGACTTCCTCTCCGCTGACGGGCACCTAAGTACGCGCCCGTCAGTGGAGATGATGCGTCATTTATGGCACCGGGTTTGCGTCTCCACTGACGGGCGACTTAAGGGCCCGTCAGTGGAGGTCTTCCGCTGCGGCCAGTCAGACTCCTCTGCTGACGGGCCTCTATGTGCCCGTTAGTGGTGAGACCCTCCAACGACGGGCAAGAGTGTGCCCGTCAGTGGAGGGGGTTCAGCAAAGGGTCATTCTGCAGTAGTGTCAAGAGGAGGAGGAAATGAAGTTCATGTGACTATGAGCATGTCCACATGAATTGGTGTTGTATAAGAAGTCTTTCCACGTCACTTTTGGTCCAAGAAGAGCTAGAGACAAGTCCCACAAGATTTGGATTCTGATTTGGATTGCTGAGACAGTCTTGACTTTAAACGTCTATATTTCGAGCATACGGACTATGATTTGGGTGATCTTCGACTCTTTGGAAAGCTTATCTCATGATTTTCATCTCGAAATTCCTTGCGAGCACATCAAAATTATCAAATTAGTCCACGACTGTTTATGAAACAGATCATCTCTTCTCTTTTTTGTACCCCCTCGGATTCTCTCTTTAGTTTTTGGGTTTCATTGAGTTGTTTAGCTACTACTACATTATCACATCTACAAGTTGTGTAGGACTACCACCTTGTTTAGATCTCTAGTAGAATCCCAATACACTTTTTTCTATCTCTTGTGCCAATTAATACTCGCAATTTAGATTGCAATTTATCATAGTTCTTGCTGGTTCTTCGATTGCTTGCAGGAACTCAAATTCGTTGTTCAGGTTGATCGTGCCTACGGCAAGGTCAATAACAATCGGAGAATGGTTTAGGCGATTGCTAAGGCATATCATTGCATATGGTATAGTCAGATCATCAAGGTCAACTCCACGAAGTTGATAGTTATCTTTGTCTCATCGAAAGATTGGGCCACTATTTCATCAAGTGGTATCAGAGCTATAGTTGCTCGGTGAGATTTATCATTTTCGTAGTTAGATCTGTTTTTACCTATTGTCCAGAAAAAACCTTAAATAGTAGATTTGCTTCCCTACTGTCCAAACCACGCCGAGCCATTGCATCTTTTTTCAGTAATTTGCATTTATGAATTTGTGGTTACATCTCATGTCATGTTGCTGGTCATAGTTGTAGATTTTGTCTAGTTCATCTTGCCATTGCCATCATCATCTTGCCATCATCATCTTGCCACTACCACCATCATCGTGCCGCTGCCACCATCATCTTGCTGCACGCCCACCGCCATCGCTGCCACAACAACATCAATCTGCTGCCACGCCACAAAATTTGCTTCCACGCCGCCTAAGTTTGCTACCATAGCTAGGGAAGTTACAAGCCCTAGCTGAGAGGAAGAACATATTGGTCTCGTTCCCGGCCTCGGATGGTAATTAACCATTGTCCATTTCCATCCAACAACAACCACGGGTTGCTGTGCTTTAAGCATTCTGCTGCCGTCGGCTACATTTTTCGTTCCCCTTTTGGAACTTGTTGTCCTGGAATTTTTTTTACTTGTTTAGTTCTAACTTCTAAGTCAAACGCAATTGAGATTGGTCAGATTGAAGGCTTCATGTTCAGTGTTTTCAGAAAATTTGCTGGGGATGGGAAGATCTTTACCGGATGTACCATTGATCCCACTGGCAATTTCCTTGCATGTTTGCTCGACCACACCATTAGCAGATTGGATCAGCTCCACGAAGTTTTAGAAACTCCAGCGCGAACGGGAATGTTTTTTTAATTGGATCTCAAGTCCAACTAAGCAAGGAATTATCTTGTCGGGCTCGGTTTCTATCTATAATCTATTTGGACTTTGTTTGGCAACCAACAGGGCTCCCCCGCGTCCTTAAAAAGCCTCCTGGATGTCCACTTCTACTTGCTTTCGGACAAGGACTCCAAATATACTTCGGATTCAAATTCTCTCTGAATTCAAATCCCTTTCGGACTTGAAATTTAAAATGCTCCAAAACTTCTGAAACAATTATGTAAAATCAAGAATATTCTCAGGAGCCTACCATAAAAATTTCAATCGATTTGGCCCAATCGTTTGGGAGAATCGCAGATTTAAATTTCGGCCTCCTACCATTTTTCTGCCGCGTCAACGTTTCTGCCTATTTCTACTGTCGCGGCAGCAGCGCGACAGTATTCAGCTACTGTTATCCCTGCCATCTCTACCACGGCAATGGTTTTTGCTAATTTTTCTGCCGCATCCACGACAACCAGATTTCATCTTTTTGCCCGTTTGCTTGTTTGAGTGAGTTTCTATGATTAGAAAAAAATAAAAAATAAAAAAATACAGAAAAGAAAAAGAAGCCACATAGAAGGCCAACTAAAGAAAAAATAAAAAAATCTCAGAACTCTCACTCTCTTTTTAGGGCTTTTTGCACACATCTCTTTGAGCTTCACTTATATCTTTTGGGCATTGATTGTCAAGTACCCAGTCTACGGAAGGTCAATAACCATCGGAGATTGGTTTAGCGATTGCTAAGGCATATTGTCGTGTATGGTATAGTCAGATCGTCAAGGTCAACCTCCGCCAAATCGATAGTTACTTTGTCTCATTGAAAGATCGGACCACTGTTTCATCAATGCAACTCAAAAGAAAGCTCCAACTCTATCTAGTGAAGGTTTAGGCTTTCTATGCCTTAGACAAGATTTTTACTTTCCTTTCGTCTCTAACTTCTACTTCTGCTAGGTGAAGAAGCTATGAGACTATTTAAAGGCTTATTCGAGCTAGTCTAGTAGGCATCGTTTTCTATCGGAACCGCTAGGCTCACCCCATTAAAAAAGCTATCAATCTAATTCCCGAAGTCAAAGTCAAGCTTCCCCGCCTAGCAAGAGTGAAACTCTCTTCTTGACATATTGATGGTTCCATCCTCTCTTAGTCTTGGCTCTGCCTCATACTACCTTTGCTCCTAACTACCTAACACCGAGCTAAGTGCCCTCCTTTCCATCTCTGTCTTAGTAGAGATTCCACCTCCTTTCAGTTGAAAAGACAATTCTTCTGAGTGGGAAGTCTTATGAATCTTAATTGTAACTTCTTTATTTTATGACTTCTTGTATGAAGAAAGAAAAGTGGAAAAGTCCTTTTTGAACTGGCCAAGGAAGGAAAGTAAGGAAAGCGGGAAAGGTCGGATAAAAAGGAAAGGGTTGCGGGGCTTAATGATTTAGAATATAGCTGTTGAGGTGGCACCTGTTCCCCCGGGGCAGGGGTATATGCTCGTAGCTTTCTTTTGTCACTTCTTTCAGATTAATGAAGTGAAAAGTAATAGAGTAACGGACCCTTGTTTACAAAGAAAGCTGTCACTCCAAGAACTCGAAGTCAAGCATCTTCGGGAATATCCACATTAGTCTTCAACTAGAGAAAGGATAGGAATATCTTTTGCTGAGTTGTCTTCTCCAGCGGATGTAGCGGTAAAAGATTATGTTCTTTTTGCGGTCTAGTTACATCTTTCCTCTCCCTATCTAAAGAGCTCTATTAACATAGACCCTCTCCTGACTCTCTATTATTTTAAGAAAGCAGCAAATCCTTCTCTGTATTCTACTATCCGATCTCGTCTGTTGAAAATTGATCTTAAATATGGTCATATCTTCGTTATCCCAATAGTAAACCTTCTTACTTCTCTTCGTATCTCGAAAGACACAAAAGATCTGTTATTAGCTTATTTATAAGCTGTCGAAGGTCCTTGAAAGCCTTTATTTTTGGCTTACAGCTTACTTGCCTTTTTCCTTAAAGCCTATATAGACAGACATAGACTGATGGCATTCTCGGCATCCATGGTCCTGGCAATGGCAAGATCCAAGATGTCAGTTTTCCACTCGTCTTTCGACACAAGCTTCCTTGCCAAGCCTTCCCCATCAACTGGAAATCCAGTAAGAAAGGCAAGGGGTGCAACGACAAGTCAATCTATCAAAGAATCCATTCAAAGAGCGTTTATCCCAAAGGTCAAACAAGAATCCCTTGTCCCTTTTTTTCATTATTGATCATGTCTACTCGATTCCATCTGCTAAAGATCATTTTCTTCGTGCGCAACCCGTAGGGGTTGTGGGTGTAACTATAGCAGGGGTGTCCTCATTAGCAGGCCTTTCCTTGCTGTGGTAGACTGCTGCATCATCTCCGCCTCTGTGCTCAAGCGAGACTTGCACTCGTGTCTTGGCCGGACTCCACCTCGTTGCTGCCATTAATTGCGCTCCAAGAAAGGGGGGCTGAAACCATCCCCCCTACTCTTATAAATAGAGGGGAAGCCCCCTATCCTCTCCACAGGAACACCGTGGCCTAGACACACTACCACCGGTGAGCTTCTCTCTCTCTCGCGTGCGCTAGCCCGAGACGCTGCGCGTCTACCCCCTAGATCACACCATCTACCCTCTCTGTAAAGCTCCACCATCACCTTTGTCATCTCCTGTCACCGCCGAGTACCCGTCTGTCCTTGCCGAGCTTGCCGAGCCAAGCTGCCGCCACTGCCATGCTACCGCGCCTCACCTGCTGTGTGCTTGCTGCACTGCCTACCGTACAGCTTTCCAAATCCCTATCGCAACAGAAAAAATAGAGCAGAAACCCTGCCACGACTAGTCCATTGCCCGTATCTTTCTTTTGATCAAACACTAATTCTGTTAGCTCGTGCCACCTCAGCATGTCTTATATAGTAGTTTAACACCTACCTACATTACCATCTATCCAAATAGAGTTAAATCTTAGTTCTACTCACGTTGCCATCTCAAACCCTAACCTTTCCGAAGCCCTAATCCCTTCCCCGTTGTTCCTAATCCACAAATTCTTCTTCCACCATTCCCACCACTTCTATTTATAGCTTTCTATTATGTTCTTACATAGATTTGATTATATCTGATCTTTATTTGGAGTTATTACTTTATATTGGGTGTTGTTCTAAGTTGTTGCATACATTCACGTGTAGGCTCGAACGTGCCGGAAGAGTACTAGGAGCACTAGGTGGGAGAGTACTCAGAAAGCTTTGAGCAAGGCAAGTCACCCTGATCATGTTGAACCCATTATTTTCAAACTATGATTTTGGTTGCCAACTTATGCATGCACGTTAGTGTAGCAAGTCCTTGTCCTTATGGTATATCAATGACTCCAGGACGTAATTTATTAGGACCGGCGTCGCTTCTCGTACATAGTAGTCGTTCATGATGACCGGATCCATTATTCCAAAAACGCATTTGGGCAAATGCCTACACTCTTGGGCTTAGTGAAGCGCCCACAGCCTGATGAGCATGGTATCGAGCCAAAAGAGGTTGAACAACATAAAGATATCTTCAAAATTGCTGTCAAAGGTGTCGTGCTATTTGTCCAAGAAGAAACTGTAATCTTTTGGCACCTAGACCTTAAAATGTAGTTCATATTCATCCCGATTCCGTGACCTCATCATGATTGTGTCATGCAACAGTTTCATCTGTACGGGCAACCTCTCCACCTCATCATCTGGGCGTAAGGGCTCACCTGCATCGTACACTATTCGTCGAGACTTCTTGGTAGTTTCGGCAGATGTCTGGAAGGATAAGGCTTTTTTCTTGCTTTCCTTGCTTGCCTCCTTCGCAGCGGTGCCACCCTGTTTGTGTGTTCTTTTTCTTTTCCTCTCCGGCTCTGGAGAGGAGGCCCTCTTGCCTCCTATCAACTCTTCGCCCATTGCGGCATTGAGTGTGTTTGGAGATAAGACCTTTTGTCTTGCTGCCTTCGTGTCATGGTGATGCTTGGAGCGCCTTTCACAGGACGGCGAGTCCATCTTGGGTTGCTCCTCCTCATGGGACAGAAGGATAGGCATGTGTTGCTGCTCGGCAAGATCGTTGTCTCGATCATCGGACGAAACGGGCGTAGTGCACCGAGCAGAGACGGGCCACTCCGGTTGATGGAGAGAGGATGGTTGATGTAATAAGAGAGGACACCCAGGAGATAATTATCTGATTCTTCGGCCACAGGATGTAGTACCCCTTTGAAAGGATCGTAGGTGCCGACTAGAGGGGGGTGAATAGGAGGCTTAACAGATTTTAAACAATTTTCTTTTCTTTATTTAGATTAAGGCTTATCAGATCAATAGGATGAGCTAGCTGTGTGACAGGTCAGCTACACAGGCAGTATATGATACAAATTAACACGCAGCTGTCACACAGGTGGCTAACATAGGTAAACAGATAGCCCTAAACAGATGCTAGATAAATGGCTGTGTAACAAGTTACTGGCACAGATAATATATAAGCAATACAACAACTGTGACATAGCTGAATTACTCAGGCAAAGACAAAGGATTGCAGCTGGATTGAGAATAACAGTGAATCACTCTAGCATGCTAATCAGATAAATAGGCAAGTACTGAATGTAAAGTACTCAGGGAGACAAGGGGTTTTTCACCGAAGTTCCCACTCTTTTTAGAGATAGTACGTCTCTGTTGGAGAGGCTACTCCGAAGAGATCGCCAGCACTAAATCGTGCTTGTTCTCCGAGTACCTGAGCTTTCAGGTCTCTTTTTCTTGATTGTGGAAGTTCTTTCGCCTTGTAGTAGGTAGACTTCAAATCACCCTTACAAACTACTGCACCAACCCACACAAGCTTGGGTGGTCACAGCAACTCCTACACCCGTCTATGAGTAGACAATCCAAGAAAGAATCAGCAACAGCAACTCTTGGAGGAACCAGCGCTCTCTGCTCAAAGCTCTAACTCTCTTGAACTAAGACTTAGGAATGTTTGCTTCTGTTCTTGAGAAAAGAGGTTAGCAACGGTCAAAAAGGATTGAGGCGGTTTGGCAAAGGTTGAGCAAAATGTTCTGCAAAGGTTGAGGTCTGAGACCTCCCCTGGTCCTCTATATATAGAGTTCGCAGGCACCTGACCATTACACTCATGCCACGTAGGATTAAGTGGCTCACCGGTGACAGGCACCGGTGACACAGCTAATCACAACGCACAATGGTAACCAGTTCAGGCAGACCGACACCTGTGTCACCGGCAGCTGACACGGGTGAAACCCTAACTGACGTAGCCTCACTACTCAACCCGGTCCTGGCACATTACATGCCCTCAGCGCACTAACTCTTAAGGCCTAATAAGGAGAGAACCTCCAACAATCTTCTGACTCGGCAGACAGACTATTGCAGTGCAGTTCTCTTAGCATTTACAAGCTCTCCCCTGGCACAGAGATGTACCTGAGTCATAGAGCGGCTGTACACCTGTGATACAGCTGTGCCACACAGGTAACTTTGGCTCTAGGATTTTAGGCCACTAGCATAGCAATGTGCTAGCACAACCCAGTTTCACACTTGTGCAAAACTGTTGTTACAGGGCCACTGACCTCAAGGCATCAGTGCCACTGTCCAACACTCTGAGCATTGAGCAAAAGAACCTCCAATAATCATTGCTACTTCATCTGACTTGATAGTACGGGTATTTCCTAAGGACTCAAGAAAACTAGCAAACCTAGGCTTCAGCTTCCACCAACTGTAGTCACGGCCCTTGATGCATCAAGCCACCATCACCTTGCTTGCAACTCCTTGCACATCACCGGCTTCTTCACAGCTATGACATAGCTGCCTAGCGCAGCTGTCGGCGGAATGGGGCCCAGGGTACCCCTAACCGCCGGCGGAGGCCAACCAAATGCCGCAGATGGCGACACGTGGCGCTCCGGTCGCTGGGGCCTTGGGTCCCACCCGGATCGCCGTGCGGAAACCCGTGGCCATTCCTAAGGAATAAGGGGTCTCCTCCAGAGGCCGCGTCCGCAAACCAGAAGGGGTCTTGGGCCTCCGGGAGTCCACGGCCCACGCGGTGAGCGAGCACTCGGGGTCCGTCCCCGAGCGCTCGGCGTCCCAGAGGGCGAAGGGCGCGCTCGGGGTCCCTTCCCGAGCGCTCTCCCTCGGGCTCCCCCCTTCAAGGCGCCCCGAGCGGACCCCCTGCGAGTGCTCCCCGAGCGCTCGGGATTGCTCGGGGGCATCCGGAAGACAGCTGGCGCCCTCTCCTAGCGAAGGAAGATGCTCCAGACCGAGTGCTCGGGGGACGACGTGTCCTCTGATGGGACCCTCGCCCATCTACGTCGGCCAGCGCCCAGCTTCTCCAGTAAGCTTCCGCTCTGGCGGAGGCATTTAATGCCTGTCATTTCGACGAGGAACCCCAAGCCCTATGAGGGCATGATGACAGTCGGACCGGGTCCCACTGGTGCAGGTGATAAGCTCTGACAGCTATCCCTCTCTCTCTCTGAAGGGTGGGCCCGGGCTGACAGATTCTTTGACCAACCAAGCGCGCCGCCCCGCACACCCTGTCACTGTCACCCTTTCTACCCCATGGGGGACGCCGCCGCGCAACTCATTGCGCGGGTTGAGGGGCTGACCCATGGGACCCGCGAGTGGGTATTCTACCGACCCAGTCAGAAGAGGCCAATAAGTCTTCATCCACGGGGTCCGCCGAAGGTAAAGATGTCAGAACCCCTGTTCCGACATACGGTGAAGCGATGTCCCGGCCGAAAGTATGCGGTTCGCATTGAATAGAGGTGTGGGCGCTTCCAGTTGAACCCACGTCGCCCACAGTATCATTCCAACTCATTTTCCTTTGCCGACCTATGTGGTATTCCCCCAAGTATATAAGGGGAGAGCCTGGTCCATGCAAGGGGAGAGCTTTTTTCCTAGTTCGATTTCCCTTAGGTTAAATCCTTGCCGAAGAAGCACCGTTTTTCCTCTGGGCTAGAGCAAGAAGAAGAACAGTGCGCACCTTTGTAACTCATCATACTTGCCGTATACACACATATATACAAAAACAAGCAGGACGTAGGGTATTACGCCTTCCGGGGTGGCCCGAACCTGGGTAAATCCTTGCGTCATTACATCCTTAGTCACTGGGTTTACTCGCTAAACTCTAATC
>JAGXJF010005675.1:0-127299 GCA_019208055.1 Stipa capillata | reverse complement strand
TTTGAAAAAATTACAAAAACGGCGCTCAGTCGGCATCCGAAATGTCGATTTACGCCAAATCGGGAGCCGATTTTGCCGATTCCAACTAAAATCGGCCAGGCGATAATGCCGACATGGGGCAAGTCGGCCACGGCGTTTGCCGATAAGGGGCAAGTCGGCACGCGGTTTGCCGATAAGGGCAAGTCGCAACGCCGTACGCCGACTTGTCCCATTTACGGCCCCGTGCCCGGTCGCCCAAGCACGACGCCACGCATTCACCGACACTCGGCGGGTTGGAGGCGACCGTGCGGCGGCGGTGCGGCTCCCGGCGGTGAGGGCGGCTGGCGTGGCGCTGGGAGGCTAGGTGGCCGTCGGCGAGCCCGGGAGGCGAGGGCCGCGGCGAGCCCGTGGGAGAGAGAGGAGAGGGAGAGAAAAGGAGAGAAGAGAAGAAGAGGAGAAAAAGAGAAGAGGAAGAGAAGAGAAGAAGAGGAAGAAGAAGAGGAGGAAAAGAGGAGGAAGAAGAAGAGAAGAGGAGGAAGAAGAAGAAAAAAGAGAAGAAAAAAGTCGTGGATTTGTTCGTCGGTCAGGTACAATTTTATTTTGAGAAATATATCGATTTATTTGTCATGTGTAGCTTAGTAGTATGATTTGAACCATGACTCCCGACGTATGAAAGCTAACCACTGAGTTAAGTAGGCACTTTATCACCACAAAAGAAGACCCATTATTTCGATCAGATTAGATATTGATCTCTTTTTCTAAGCAATACCGCCACGTTATTGGTATGTTATATACTAAACAGATCAAAGGGATATCATCTGTCATTAGAGAATATTCATCTTGACAAGAATTAGCTATATGTTAAGATATCTCTGATAAGGGCTATAGCTCAGTTCGGTAGAGCAACTCGTTTACACGCGCGCCAATGCATTTAAAAGGAGCTTGTTATGCAATGACATAATTGATCTTATTACAAAATCAATGTCTTACTTCATAGATTCGAGAGAATAGGAGAACAGTAGCCTGACAAACAGTCAGTTCAGTCCGATTCAGGTGCCAATTCAGGTGCCTAATGAAACAGAACCCTTATGGATTTGCTAGATTTAGGGTAGAAAAAGTATTAATATGTTAGGTAGGTATATGAATCTATCTCAGATGTTTTAGACAAAATATAGCTGTGACGTTTTAGAAATTGAATTTCATGTGTGGATCGCATATATCACGATTTGATCATAGAGTTCACGTTATTAGGAAATAGTTGTACAGAAGTATAATAATACGGAAGAAATAGAAGTGGAGTAGGATTTTAAGAATAAGAAAATAGAGTACGTAGTGAAGAAATAGTCGTAAACCTAGTTCTATAGATGTACCTATACATTACGAGTCTCATACATTTGATTATAGGTTAATTTTACGAAATTATGTTACGGATGACAGGAATGTCTGATATAGTGAGATTCAAGATTTTTTATGGTCCTGGAGAAGTGAGGACGACTCGAATGGAGTATGATCTTAGTGCATTCAGTTACACTGCATTGCCTCTGCGAAATCCCGATGTCGTTGAACATTAGAGAAGCTAAAGACTGGTTCACATCGTAGCTTTAGTCTTGATACGGATAAGTATACTGTCAGCATTCAAGCGGTGTTTACAATGTCCGTAAGTTCTGTGCGCTGGGATCTGATTGACTGTCGAAAGATCGAAGGAGTGAACTTCTTGGCTAAGGTCGGCAGCGCTCGTAAGGAAGATCCTGTTGCTTTGGTGCAAGCTGTTGCGAAAGATCAAATGGAGTATCATCGTACAGCGTATGAAGACGATCACACAACTGCATCAGCGCAAGGGGTAACAGAGTACGGAGTCGGAAATCTTTCTGAACCAGCGATCCGGGAGGAAACGAGACAGACCATGGTCCTACTGGACGGGCGGACGAAGCTGAGGAATTCGAAGAGTTGGTGCAGGCTATGGAACAGGAAGATCTAGCGGGCGTTGCGCAAGACGACGACGAGGAGTCCGATGATGAAGATAGTGATGAGACGAGAGACTTCTGATCGTCAAATTCCTAACGGGTGGGAGCAAGAACTACTGGGTGGTATGCGTGTGACAGATGGGCATGAGTCATCGTGGGAGTTCAGAAGCAACGAGATAAAACATGGCACCATGTACCGCACGAAGCTCGAATTAAAAGATGCAGTTGCTTTATGGGTATGTCCACGCAAAGAATATTTTATGTTCAGGTGTCTACCCCGACTCAGTACACCGCAAAGTGCAGCAGTAATGGCTGCCCTTGCTATGTGCATGCTCATGTCCCGAAGTACGAAGTCACTTGGATTGTTAGCAGAGTAGTGCCTCATAACTGCGTTCGATCCAATGTCCTCGCAGAGCATCGTAACATGTCTTCAAGTCTAATTGCAAGATTGATGTTCTCGGAGATAGTGGAGAAGAAAGATATGGAAGCGAAACATATTCAAGTTGCAATAAAGAACAAGTATCAGTTCTCCACCAGCTATGGGAAGGCATGGCGTGCTAACAGAAAGCAATGGAGATGCGATTTGGGAACTTCAGAGATTCATATCACAACCTTCCGTACTTGCTATGGACACTACAAGGCAGGAATCCTGGCACGTACGTCGACATAAAGTATACTTTGTCATCCGAGTCACCAGGATTTAAAGAGATGAACCGGGCCTTTTTCTCGTTCGGAGCTTGCATCAGGCATTTCAGCATTGTCGACCTTTGATGTGTGTTGATGGTACATTCTTGACAGGCAAGTACAGGGGGCAAATCCTCACCGCTATTGGAGTTGACGGAAACAACCAAATTCTGCCATTGGCTTTCGCATTCGTTGAAGGCGAAAACTACGCGAGCTGGCTCTGGTTCTTCCGAAGACTGAAGCGAGGTATCGTGAAAGATCGACCGAACGTGTGTATACTCCATGATAGGCATCCCGGTATATTGAAGGCCGTGACGACTCTTACAAACCCCGGCTCGGATGAGCTTGAACCCTGGCCTGATATGCAAAGCCGCTGGTGCATTCGCCACCTGGGGGCTAATTTCTACCGGCAGTTCAGAAACAAACGTCTTATGAATCTCTTCAAGAGCTATGCAAACAAAATCAGCAAAAGAAGTTTTATAAACTATGGGCTAAGCTTGATGAATTCACTAAGACAGAGTTAACTCAGCAGAGGAAGAAAGCCGCGGCAATTGCAGTAGCAACGGACGAGGAGCCGAAAGAACTATGCGCTCTACCTGGTATTGACCCGCCCGGTGTTAAGAGGAAGAAGGGCGGACGAATCAAGACCTTCTCCGAGTGGATCGAGAATGAGCCGAAAGAGAGATGGTCCTTGCTCTTTGACACTCACGGTGCAAGGTATGGTATCATGACGACCAACCTGGCGGAGGTGTACAACTGGGTACTTCGCGGACAGCGCGGTCTACCCTTAGTTGCTATAGTCGAGAGCATACTTCATGGGATAATTCGGTACTTCCAAGAGAGGTATCAGACAGCTGCATTGCACATGAGCACGAACACTGAAACTCCTTTCTGCGCGACTGTCATGCAGTACATGGAGGAGAAGATAGCAAAGGGGAAGATGCACACTGCCATAAGGATTGGTAACCTGCAACATAGGTATGAAGTGCGACTTCGGGATAAGACAGGTTTTGGAACCGCAAATGAGGTTCGGACGTTCGAGGTTACTATCGGGTGTGAACAAATTCCAACCTGTACCTGCACATGCAACAAGCCTTTCCTTCTACACAAGCCGTGCTCGTATGTGCTAGCCGCGTGTGGTTTAATTGGTATGGACTCTTCCTCTTTCATGTCACCGTTTTATTTAAAGGAGATGGTCCTTGCAACATGGAGCGGCGAAATTACTGGATTCCGTGCTGTGGATAACTTCACCACAGTAGAAGAGGATCAAAGGGAATACATACCTCACTAGAGCCTACTTCGTGTCAACAAGGGGCGGCGTAGAGTTCGACGAATTCACAACGACATGGATGAGTCAGAGGCTGGGGGCCCTACAAGGCAGTGCTTGCATTGTGCTGCATATGGCCATCGGATGAAATATTGTCCGAGTTGAAGGACCAAGCGGGAGGTGATCCCACGGCAAGTTCATCGGCAACCCCTTCTACTTGGACTGGTCGAGGCTGTGGACAACATGGGTTCGCGGAGTGAGAACAAGGCTTCGCCCTGTTACTTTCTGAATAATGATTCGTATTTTCGCAATTATGTTTGAAATGTAGCACTGTGTTTGTAATAAATAAAGGAACTTGTAATATGCCGTGATATCCCTGGTATATTATGTACTTCAACTTCTTTGATGTGATGTCGTATTGTGTTCGAAATATTTATAATAATTGTACTGAACTTCTAAAATGTGCCTGTTTGTTTCCATTCAATTATGTACTTCAATATTTCCACTGATATGACAGTCCAAAGTTATATTTTCCTTCAACACGCATGCAGGTATGACGGAGTTCGAGTTGCTCGATGCGCGATGTGGACAGTAAGCACCGGGCGAAGAAGATTGCCGAGGGCGAGTTCAGCCCGGTTTTCCGGACCCGTACCCCGTGTCACGTTGAGGATTCACCCAGCGTGGATCAATAGGTACGTGCACGCGAGAACCCATGTAATGATGTCATTTACATATCTAATGTGCTTTTAAATTTATAGGTTGGAGTGGGCGGGTCTACTCTCGCTGGCACGGATGGTGGAGGCACAGACGAGGACTACCAGCTGCTCGGTGAGGACGAGGAACCTCCCGACATGGAGGTCAGATCTAGACGTTTTCCTTTCGACAACGCTTTGTTGACGTGCCTCGTCGATCGATGGAGGCCGGAGACCCATACGTTCCACTTTCCTTGGGAGAGAGATGGCCCTGACGCTGCAGGACGTGTCTTACCTCCTGGGTCTCCCCGATCGCGGGGACAGCGGTTGGACCTTTGGAGGCTTCGCCCACCTGGCGGGCGGACCTCGTGCAGTGCTTCGCAGGTGTTCGTCCCCACGACGATCCCCTGCAGCCTATCGACGGGCGGCAGAAGCACGGTCCAAAGTGGGCGTGGTACCGGCGGTTCGAGGTAAGTGTGAGAACATATCTCCGTCGTGCTGTTGTTTTATGAAGTTCTAACTAAATGAGTATTTCGTGTAGCTAGCAGAGCTTGGTTGGCCTGGTGAGCACTTGACGAACCACCAGGTCACTCGTTCGTTGGAGGTGTACGTCATGTGGCTTTTCGGCTACGTGATGTTCGCCAACTCTCACGGCAACACGGTTGATGCGCGGCACATCGAGATTGCGAGAGAGATAGTAGACGCGCAGGATCCCGTCGATGTCCCACCCCGGAGTTGGGGATCGGCCGTTCTTGCGGCCACTACGCGCGCGCTGTGTGACGCCTACATGAGGAGCACGAAGAAGCCGTCGTTGTTGGGCTGTCCCCTTCTACTACAGGTTAGTTGTTCGTGGTACTACGCTTTGAATATTACATTATGTTAAATTACATTATTGTCGTTGCAGGTTTGGTCGTACGAGCGTTTCCCCGTAGGGAGACCGTTCGTGAGCGCAGACGATCCTTACGGAGTGGAGTTGTACCACAACAACCCATTCGGGGGACCTACTTTCGGTTCGCTGTGGACACGGCGTCGGGTAAGTTCGTGCCTATAACCGTACGTACTTCTGTTAGTTGGAAGATTAGAAGGCTCGAACTTACGTACTTCCTCTTTCATTCTACAGCCACAGTTCGCGTCCGCACAGATGAGAAACTGCTACGTCGCGTTCACGGAGCAGTTCGACTTCTTGCCTCCAGAGAAGGTCACGTGGGAGCCTTACACAGAAGAGGCGAGACTGTATCGCGCTCCCCACGGCCTGTCACCATGGTGCACTACGGACGATGCGTACTGGATGACAAGGAAGAAGTTGGTCTTCGACATCTGTGTCGAAGACTACGCTGTGCATCGTGTGATGCGACAGTTCGGTCTACACCAGGACGGACCACCGCCAGACGCAGTTCCTGTAGATCGTGGCACGCATGGGTACGTCCGATTTGTCTTCTCATTATGGAATCAACAAAATGACTTACATTTGTCCTGCACCCTTACGCAGCTGGTCTCGTAGAGGGGGGCTGTTAGGGCACAGGAGTGGACACAGCTCCTGTACCCTTACATTGAGGCTTGGGCGGCTGCTACGGCGGAATGTTGGGATGAGTCCAGGGCCTTCGACCTTCAGGCGCATCGGGCTTACCTCCAGTGGTATGTTGGTCGGACTCGTATTTACCTCCTTCCACGCATGGAGCGTGATGAGATCCAGCCAGCACGCACCACAGATTTGTACCCAGCAGACAGTGCGCGTCTGAGGGCAAATGCGGTACGTTGTACGACGTGTTCCAAACTATGTGTTAAATTAGTTTGTGCATTTCTAATAAAATCTTATGTACGTGCAGGCTGAGGTGGCACATGAGCTTCACGCCCACATCACGACGGAGCTGGCACGATCGAGGACAGCAGAGGACTCTACTGCGTGGTCTCGTGCGGAGGAGCTCTGCCGTAGTTTGCTCCGCGCTCTATCCTGCACACGGGCGTCGGATGTGCACGACCCGCAGAGACGGCGTGGAGCACACCTCCCTCGAAGGCCGTCCGCGATGCTGAGTACTCCCCCAGGTCCTTCACAGGCCGGTGGGTCGTCCTGGCAGGCTCCGCCTCCCCCAGGACCTTCACAGGCCGGTGGGTCGTCGTGGCATGACCCCCAGCTCGAGGGCAGGCAGCTCTTTCCCTGCGACATGCCGGCGAGCTCTCAGCGCACACCTACGCAGTTTCCGGCCATGATCCCCAACCCGGGTACGTAACATTTTCCTGCTTCTGGAATAGATTCAACATGTTTGCACGCACTCAAGACGTATTGTCTCCCACAGGTTTTGTTCCCTTCTCACAAGGACGAGGAGGTTCGGACAGCCCGTCTCAGTACTTTGCGAACACTCAGTTCGACCCCGCCGACGGTTCTGCGTTCGTAGGGGGGTATCCTTCACCGCCTTCGCCGCCGCCAGTCACGCAGGATACCCAGCCTACTACAGCTCAGCCTGAGGAGCACTTGTACGGCAGGGGCCGTCGTACTATTGTTCCGCCAGCACAGTTGACGTACTCCGACTTCCGCAAGAGGCCGCGGAGGGGGCCGCGTCGAGGAGGTGGACAGGGAGGCCCAGGAGGACCCGCACAGGGAGACTAGCACCCGTATTTGTTTGTAATAGTTATGACAGCATCTTTTCGATTTTTATCTATCAGCACTTCGTATTTCGAGTATCATTAGTTCTACTTAATTGCATGGAACACTCTTTTTATTTCTTCAAAATATAGAGTTGGATACATCGTTACCACTACACATGGCGTGACAACACGGTACGATAACATTCGCATACATCCAAACAACCTAATAGAATATTGAAATAACTACTCAGGGCCTTTCGGATATTTTCCCTTCCTCATACGACGAGCGTGAGCTTCCTCCCCTTCTTCCTTCGCGCGACGCGCCATCTCGCGCTTCCTCGCCCTTTCGGCAGCACGTGCCTCCGCAGCTCGACGTTCCGCCTCCTCCTTTTCTTTGCGTTGCATCTCCTGCCAACGCTTTCTCTTCTCCTCCTCCTCTGCCTCGTGCATGCGTTCCTGAATCCGACCTCGAGCACAGTTAAACCTTCCACATGAGTTCTTCCTCATCCTCTTTCGATTGGGTAACGTCCAGCCACTGTATATAGTCACATATAGTAGGTGCAGACTGCAAGCAAACGACTGTTACCATAGTATTGCATCGTGTTAGAAATGCGGGTATGTGCGAGTTTTACCAGTTGACTCCGTCTGGACATGCCAAACTTCGGTGGCTCTTCGTCGTAGTTAGCACACATAAAGAACCTTCTTCCGTACGTGTACGAGAACTCATCCGACTTCATCAGTCTGCACGGATCTTGGCACCAGCAAAGGGGAACTTCGACACCTGCGGGCAGGTCGGCAACCATCTTCTGCTTCGGCATCTCGTCAGCACCAGATGAGGCCATTCCTGCCATTTTTGAATACGCCATAGTTACTATTTTTAGGAAACTAAACACAATAATAACGCAATTATTTACCTCACACACCGCTCGAACTTTAATGTCCCTTCTATCCCTCTTGCCACTTCCGAGAGCTTATTTCTTCTCACCTCGCTCCCAAACCCTAATCCCTAATCCCTCTCCCTCTCTTCTCTGTATGGATTGGTGGGAGGCAGAGACAGGTCAGGGGTGAATAAATAGAGAGCGGGCAGGACGCGGGCAGGAGAGTGGGCAGGAGGCGGGCAGGAGAGTGGATTCCGTGCTTAGGATTCTCACTTCACGGGCGACAAAAGGGACGCTGCAGGGGGGCCAGGTGGGGCAGGGCCACTTTCGGCGCGAAATCGCCACGAGCCGTGGCGATTAGGAGAAATAGCCATGGACAGGGGCAAACGCCGGTGCCCGTGGCGTTTCACATAGGCGGCCGGTGAGAGAGGGAGAAGGCCGGAGGGCCGGCGGCGACCGAGAGGGAGCAAGGCGGCGGCGGCCATGAGAGAATAGGAGAGGAGCAGAAGAATGCGGGTGTGGGGATTAGGGATTTGGGGATTTCGGGTAAGGAAGAATTGAAGCAAGGAAAGGATAGGTCAGGTACGGGTGAGTCCAAAGAAACAAGTAAAAATAAAAAATAAATGAGAATTGAGAAAAGAAATAAAAGAAATATGAGGATTAAAAATAAATATATATATATATACATTAAAAATGTCAAGTCGGCAGCTGGTTTGCCGACTTGGGGCAAGTCGGCATCTGGCTTGCCGACTTCATCCAAGTCGGCAGTTGGCTTGCCGACTTCCCCCTGGCGCCAAATTTCGTTGCTGATGTCGGCATTTGGGTTGCCGACTCAGCCCATTTCGGCATTTCCGCTGCCGACTCACCCCTTTTCGGTAATTGGGCTGCCGATTTGGGCAAATCGGCATTTGGGTTGCCGGCTGACTGCCATTTTTGTAATTTTTTCAATCCGACATGTATACTTGCGATTTACGAAAAAAAAATAATATTTTAAAAAAAATTTCCAACATATTCGTCTCCCGCATCCAACGAATTAACTTGTCAACAGAACTTGTACAGTTTGAAAGAAAGTCTATTGAAACTCATGTTTCCTATGTCATGTTTTCGTGATGATACATGATCGGAATTTAACACAGGGTACCACAACCCTTATGTTATGGTAACAAAAAAAGATAAATAATTGGGGGGCCTAAAGAATGATAGTGTTACATCTCAGGCTGAAGAACTTGGCTTCATCTTATTTGCTGAAGGCACCCCTCCTTCCATCAAAACTGAGGCAGCCAGATAGGAGCTGCTGGAATCAGTGGACAGGCAGTCCTCGGCCTATCACATCTGTCTCTGGAAAAACAACCGCGCAGAACATCGGTTCTTCCGCTGGAAACTGTGTAGCAGCGTCTACAAAAAATGTCAGTTAGTGCATGATGCCTCAATCTCACCATTGGTTGCTGGTTCATCGAGAAGGTCATTTGACATGGCTGATGGTATCCTGTGCCGCTTTAGGATCCGGGATGTGGCAAGCCTTGCATTCTGGAATTTCAGAACGATCACCCGCTCATCGTCCAAATCAAATCTCAAGTTTTCTTCAGTGCAGCCTTCCACAAGGCTGCACAAATGCTTCAAGTTCTCAACTTCCACACCATTCACCTTCTTTACCTGATCATGTCATGAAGCCTGATCAGTTGAGATAACTATGAAGGTCACTAAGGAATTTACATTTGTTGTTGTGTACTAAAGGATTTTCTTATAGAAGAAGACCTGCAGTTCAGCTAGCCTCTCGTAACCGACATTAATATCATCCATTAGAACCTGAAACACATATTGATCAGTAAAAGGTTAACTACAAAAATTAATATGGATGGTGCAATGCAAGATGCTTCCTAATAAATCATGAGACAGAATATTGAGACATAAGGAGATAGTGAATCAGTGAATATAACCTGAGATAGGATAACTAATTGTTCACCAGCTTTCTTTGGAAGCTCACGCAGTGCCCTTTCACATAGTCGGCGTGGCGAAGTGTTGTACCAGTCTTCTCCAAATTCATGGAGATAAGGCTGGGTCAGCGGAATAAAAACAAAACCAGCAAAGATGTAGTAGCTGGGTAGTTTATCAAATTGATGTACAGGGACTAAAGGTTGCAACTGCATAAGAATAATCACATGTATAAGGTCACTTCACTGTCTACATGTGAAAGCAGTAGAACAAGAAAAAAAAAGGTGCCGAGAAGTGATGGATGCAAAGCCCAAGCCTGGAATTCACGTGTACTAAACCAATGGATCCACTTTTGTAGATTATTGGTGACCTACATAGATGAGTTGGGCTGTCCATAAATCTGGTCAGATCCAGTCTTATCCAAATAGCTTTATACAAGGTCTATAGGGCCCAATCCATTGGGCTAACATAGTGAATACAGTGTGTTACAGACTTAACGTGTTTTGTGGGATGGGTTCCTGAATAGGTAATAGGTGTTGGGCTGGGATGTTATGTTTGTAGGTCAGTACTGGGGTAAGTTTGGTCAAGGTTGAGTCCATCACCATGTCCAAACCTGGTGAATCTACGTGTAATAAACACTAAACAGGGGAAACAATAGAACATCAATATTATACTTCATAACCAGCAAACCCCAATAAAATGCACCCTGGTTAATCAATGTACAAGTAGCATAGCATGGACTTACAGGTTTAAGTGTGACATTCAACTCCTGCTCTTTGCCATCTCTTAGTACTTTGATAACGGCTGTATCTTCAGGCTTCTTCATGGATACCAGATGATCAAAGGTGATCCTCTCTCTATTCCGAAATGGAACTGCAGGTATTGAGAAGCTCATGATCATCAGTTCATGAAGCTGAGATGCTTGTATGCTACATATTTCAGAGTAGTGCATACACAGATTCATCGATTTGCAGAAAAAGCAGGTATACAAGAACATGTAGCGGAGTATGCCAAATGCCAGTCTTAAGATGACATAATAAACAGATAACTAGCATAAGTAATGCAATCAAATATATAAACATATAAGAGATCAAAATATGCGACATAAAGTGGCTGCTAATGCATATTAAAGTATCACATGGGTGGGAAACTTTTAAGCACCTGTCCCATCATTTGCTATAGGCACACCATCAAACTCAAGAAGGATGTCGTCTTTCCTCAAAATTTTGTAAGCATCAGATAGAGGATTTATTCTACTCACTAACACTCCAGTCATTTCAGGTCGCATCCCAAAGCACTCTCTTATTTGAATATTTTCAGTGGCCTGGCAAGAAATTCCAAGAGTACAAAACCCAGAATATTTACCACACTCTTCCACTCCAGAAATAAAACGCTTAATTATGGGCACAGGTATAATATACCTGCAAGAAAGGAAGGGTTAATCAAAGAATTTCGGGGTAACACAAAGGTTCAATTGATGCAATAACAAAATAGTTAGTACTCACCCAATGTTTTCAGCTCCAGACAGATTTTGGAAAGCAACTCCAGCTACTTTATCACCCATAATTGCAGGTCCTCCACTATTACCTGGATTAATAGCTGCATCTATTTGTATAGCCATGAGCTGAGTAGCACCATGGGCATATTGTGTTGGTTCAACTCTAGAGACAACCCCTTTGGTGACAGATATATTGTCTCCACCTGAGCCATAAAAAATACAGAATCATAATGTTGTCCACGTTTTGATAAGGTTCTGTGTCTAAATAGAAGAACTATAATGAATAATGAGAAGGTCCTACACAATAATTCATGCTAGCAACAGCAATGGAGCCAAGCTGCAAGCTGAGCTAAACAAATTGCAGTACGATGCAATCTTTGTGACACGGCACAAATTTGAATTAGAATTTGTCAGGATCAACATCTTGAATCAAATCGGAGATGTTATGAGATGATTGCATCCTAGGATTGAATAGTAGAATCTAGTACCCTACTTGATTCGAATACAGATGCATTTTCTAAAATCTACTGTATATTTCAACAATGATACACTTTTTAAGTTGTAGGATCATAGGACTTTAAGATTGGTAACCTTGCTAATTTCAAATGGGTTCTTGCTAATTCATATGAATATCATCACACATAAATTGACAAATATGCATGTACAGATTGGCATGGTACCATTCAACAGAAGGCTGCACAATATATAACAGTGTAGTCTCATATAGTTTGTTGTTTGTGTGATGTAACGAGAAACTAGGAAACACATTTGCCACAGCAAAATTGCGGGGGCTACTCATTACAGATGTTTTCATGATTGATTATCAAGCAAACAGTGCAACAAATATGAATACTAATTTCAAAAGCAGAGCAATCATAAACATCTTTGAGTTTTACTTTCCAACAGCATCTTGTGTAAGCTTAGCTTTATACAGTTGTCCAATAGGACTCTCGGTGATCCATTATACCATGTTGCTCATTTACAATAAAACAGTGCTAACAATTTAGAGAAAAAGGTTGCAGTTGTGCCATTGCAAACAAGATGGCCAAGGTATGCCATATGCACAACCTGAATTGATTACAATCAAGTGGATGGAATCATATAGCTAACAAGTTTGATATCCAACCATAAAGTGCTGCAGATAATATCAGCCTGTCAACTTCAAACTCATACCTTGAGGGTAGCCAACGACAGCAACTGCTTCCTGCAAAAAGGGAATGTCTCCAAGCTCCAAGCTGTTCATCCCCTCCCAAAACTCCTCACACTCGACTGACAAAAGAGCCAAGTCGCACTCATGGCCAACAGCCTGAACTTCCGCCTTGTACTTTGTAGGTGATCCATGCTTCCTCACAAGAACAAAAGTATGATCAGCTACCACATGAGCATTTGTGACGATCCTCCTTCCAGAAATTACAAAGCCTACAACAGGGACGTGAAATTAGCAAATGAACCAAAGAATGAACTCCACTTAAACAGATTACCCTGTTTGCGTATCACAGGGGCACAAAAATGACTGACCTCACATTATGTCATTATCTGAAGACACTCCGTATGTTTTGTATTACACATGGATATTTGAAGAGTTCACAAAATTCAATCCAGTAATATAGTAGGCAATCCATGTATAGTAACTTATAGCTATAACTAAAATTCTGCCTTTTTCCGTTTATCACATTCACTTACAGTTCATACTACCAGAAATACACAATTGAGAACAACACCACAGAATTTATGTGCAAGATGCTCTTTTTGCCAGATGGAACCAGCAAATTAAGCCGATTGCCTATCAGCAAAATAAAAAACTTTGCTCTGTTTTGCTTTGTCATCGCACCTAGCCACCTATCCCGATAGGCGATAGCAGAGATTCAAAGTCTAAACACACTCCTCCGACTCCAGAGTGTTAGGTCGGTTGCTTACCGGAGCCCATGCTCTCGCGCTGCGCCTTGTTCTGCCACGGCAGGAAGTAATTGGGGCCACTGGACACCGTGAACACCTTCACCACGGAGTCCAGCGCCAGCTCCACCGCCGCGTACGCGTCCGTGTCATGCCGCGCCGCCGCAGCCTCCGCCTCCGCCTCCCCCTCGGATTCCCCCGCCTCGGGTATCGCCGGGGTGCCCAACGCGCCGCATTCGCCTAGGTGGAGGGAAGGGGTGGAGAAGCAAGAGGCGGTGGAGAAACGGGGGCCGGCGAGGTGGGGGAGGAGGGCGCGGGTTAGGGTTCGGAGGGGCGGCAGAGGCGGCAGAGGCGGTGGATGTGGAGGCGGCGGGGGTGATGGGTGGAATGGGAGGCGGCGGAGCGAGCGGGAGGAGGAGGAGGGGCGACGGAGCAAGCGGGCGGAGGCGTGCATGGCGGCCACGCCGGGAGTTTCTGGTAGGAAGCGTGAGGGTTCGGGGATTTTGGCTCCTGAGGTTTAGTTAGGTTTGAGTTTGGGTTCGAGACTTCGGGTTAGGTTCAGTTCGCTCATCAGGAAAAATGTTGAAGACGTACCTCCAGCTATGCAATCCTTACGTCTTCATGTAGATCCAACTAACAAAATTCATGCAAGATTCCGCAAAACAAATGGATATACTTCGTGGTTTACTCTAACCTAAGGTCTAAATTTATTTACGTGAAGAGAAATAAAAATTTACCAATTTGATTTCTTAAAACTTTAAAAAAATTGTGACTCCTAGCTAGAATGAAATTGAACTTAAAATTTTAAACATATGCATAATAAGTTTTGTAGTACATCTATGAAAAAATATAGATCTTTGTGACTTTCGCTAGTTGATTGCACTTGTGATAGCATTCAAGGCAGACCGTCGAAGCTTATTTGTATAGATTTGTTGGTACACGCTTAATAGACAGGTCTATCATCGATGGTTATCACAGGCACTTGAGGTCCTTGAGATATTTCACCTTGCCATGCTTAATTGTGGTAAAGCCACATATTTTGTTTGTAGGCAAAAGCAGAGTGTATTTGGTCATATATTGCTCTAATATAATATCTTATACCATACTTTTTTATGGACTTTGTAGGGATACGTATGGTAACAAACAATAACAGACAGATAATATTTACATAGATTATCCACAAATCGTGCATTATGCATTGATTATGATTATTAATAAACATAGTATGATGATTCATGAGTTCATAATCACAGCATGCAAAACTCAGCAGAATCAGCACAACATTAGTTCTAGAACAGAAAAAAGCACAACAAGCAATCGACAGGCAGCACTCCAATACCAAGACTTGTTTGAAATAAATGATTTTTGTATAAATTTCACAAAAATAGAATCATATAGTAAATTTTTCTATAAAATCCCTCGGGTTGTAGGGTTCTTTCTGAGAATTCCTACATGAATCATTCAATTCTTCACTTTTTAGAGGATTCTAAACACTAACTGAACCTCAGTATTTTCATTTTCTTTTAGAAATGGCCAATACAGCATGTCTCTTTATCTCTCCTTTTCTCTCTCTAATTAAGAAGTATTTTCTTTGCAAAAACATGTGGAGCACCTAAAACAGATACATTATATAATTCATGTGTTTTTGATTTATGTAGAAATCCAAAAGACATGGTATTTAATTTCTGTGTTTTTATACTCTTGCGTTTTTCCTATTCTAGTTCTAAATGGATCCTCGGTAAGTAGCAAGAAAAATGACGAGAAATTCGGATAATCTAATTTAGGAGTGCTAAATAATCTGACGAAAAAGATAATCTGATTCTACCGGATAGTAGCAATTCTATATCCTATGTCATATCCAATGATGGTTATCTGCATCCTATACCGTATCTGCAGGCTGGATACCTAAATGCTCTTATCATATTTTACAGTGTCGAGTTCAAAAATGATTAGACTTCGGAAATTATGCCAACTACTTTCACCCTATTTTGTCGTGACAATCTCTTTCTTTATGTTGTTCTGGGGCCGGTATTCGGAGATCGTTGAAAGTCATTCACTCGATAGAAAGATTTGGCTGTTTGTATTTAGTTCATAGTACACATGCCTGTGAAGGGAAGGAAGAACGAGGGAATAAGTTTTTTGCTGTTTGGTAAGGGAAGAAAGCGTAAATGAGGCCCATTAAACTTTGGTCGAAGAGTTCACGTCCGAAAAATGAAGAAAGAAAATAAAATGTTCAGATCGGCTGCATCTCCAGTTTAATGGGCCTGATTTACGCTATCAAACCAAAGGAAGAGATGCCCATCTCACTCCAGCCCAAACCAGTTCTGTTCGTTACTCTTTCTCGTCCCACTCGCCTTGACCATCTCCTCAGCAATAAGCGTGCAGTTAGTTCAGAGACCATACAAATGAACACATCTAGAGCCGAGCCATAGATACTGGGGGCCCTAGGGCG
Organism: Stipa capillata; assembly: GCA_019208055.1. NCBI lineage: Eukaryota > Viridiplantae > Streptophyta > Magnoliopsida > Poales > Poaceae > Stipa > Stipa capillata. Next base: position 111,477 of record JAGXJF010005675.1, on the reverse strand, counting down.
ACACAATAATATGGGACCTTTTTCACAAACAAATGCTAAAAATACTTTATATTATAATAACATACAAAAACAAATTGAGCACTACAAATTCAGACCGATGATCAGGTCTTATAATTTCTTCTAACACTTCTAGAAGGAAAGTCATTAATAATTGTATCGATATTTATCTCATTTAACTTCTCCTTCTCAATGCATAAAGTAACGAGACCATTTAACCTTTTTTGTAACATTGATGGTCTTAAATAGTTTTTCAATAATTTCAACTTTGAAAAGCTTCTTTCAGTTGACGCTACAATCATGGGTACAGTAAACAAACTTCAATAAGCAATTAAAATATTTGAAAAATAATCTATATCTCTATTTAACAGTGAATTAAGGAAGAGGAAGGATGGACACATACCATCTCTACACCTGCATCTGATCTCTAAAACGACTATTTGATGGGGAACAAGTAGAACCATTGAAATTGAAGAAGAGCTGCTTGGGAAACGATGGAACCGCATCCTTTGCCTCCATTAACATTAATGGCTGGGCGTAACCTAAGGAAGGCACGGCCGCACGGGAGCGATAGTGCTGTTCAGGAATTTTGGGGAAGACGCAGGGCCTGCGAAGACGAAGATGCGATAGGAAAAGCCAAGGAGTCTGATCGATTGATTTTTCTAGTGATCAGGGCCTGTACGTGATACATTTGTTGTGTGAACTAGACTTAATCCTACAGCTTGGGCCTTTTTTTCTAAACTGTCTGAGCCTAAACATTAGAAATATAATAGCACTACCTTGGCCGAGGCCCCTGCCTCTTGGGGGCCGAGGGTGGTCACCCCGTTTGCCCGGGCTATGGGCCGGCCTGAACACATCTAGCCAAACATCCACGGCCCACAGCTCAAACAGTTTCAGCTAGTACTGATATATATGCATCTGCAGATCTGCTTCAAATTTAATCTGCTAGCACTGTTCAGAACTCTAAACGGAAGAGTCATCTCCCAGACTGCCGAAATTGAACTGCCTCACGCTGGTGTGAAACTCCTGCACTCTTTATATTCTAGGGGATCGAGAGAATAAACTTCACGGCTGCTATTCATCTCGAAATTAGGCAAAGACAGGTATTCCCCCTTAAGTTTTTGTTCATGGGGCAGAGTTAGAATTTGAACTTAAGAGGTGCTAAAAAGACAACGATCGCACAAGAAATATAACATAACAATATATCAAGTCTTAAATATAACATTGATATTAAATTATAGTAACATACGTTCTGTAATAGAAAAGAAAACTACATTTCTATTAACTTGAATTTAACTCTATGACTACCAAACTCATCAAACAAGTCGACAATCTCATTGACATTTGCAGTTATTTTCTTCTTAATATAAATGATCATGTGATGCAAAAAAGACAGAAAGACAGTGATAGAGCTATGAAACCATAGTTCATCGAACAAGTCAATTATCTCATCGGAGGTGACCTTTGCAGTTCTTTCTTAATGTAGACAATCATGTAATGCCGAAGTGATGGAATGATGACATGATGATGCTCGACCAAGCACCGAAGCGGCAGCTTGCTGGCAGTGCCCTAGCGTAGTCGGAGCCTGAACAATGGCAGCAACGATCGACGATCAAGTTGAGTCGAAGTCTCAAAAAAAAATTATATCTCAACTCTCACATCGATCTGAATCGTTTGATAGCTGATTGACGATCGAATACTTGTAGCCTTATGCATATAGACATATGTACTTTATATAAGATTGAATTTTGTTAGATATTTAGACCTAAAGTATAATTACGTAATTTTTTTATTAGATTAACTACTAATTATCCGAATATCTATACTTAATATTAGTACCAATACTCGACGAAAATCGTTGGCGGGACCCGTTAATAGAGAGTGCTCTGGCCCCTGACCGCACACCCTTCTCTCCGCCTCTGGTTGTTTACAATGTCTAATCAGGTCGTCCTGATGCATGGAGCATCGATCACACATGCGTGTGGCCCGCGGTGGCAGGTAGGCACTCTGATGGCGATGGCATGGAAGTACACTTGTTCGAGTTGGTTTCTTTTGGAGTGTTAGTGTGATGATCAAGAATATATGCCTGTCATTGTGGACAGAAACTTTTTCTAACAAAAGGCAAAAAGACAACTTTTCTTAACGAAAAGCAAAAAACAAAAGATACAAGAACAACCTTAGAGGTTCTTCCCGTTGGCCACGCCATGGCCGCAGCCCTCGTCTTCATGCCGTTATCGAAGCAGTTGAAGAGGGAAAAGAATGACGAAATCAGTCCATTGAAACCTTGTGTAAGGCCTAGGATCCGACGTTATCGATTATTCCAACTCAATCGATTATTCCAACTCATTCTCGTCGAGTGAGGTGAGACCAAAAAAATAATTTTACCATATCAATCGAGATGACACCTAACCCTGCGAGGAAGCATATCTGGCACCTCCGATCTAGATGGCCGAACTTAAAAATCCAGATCGAAGAAGGCCAACGGAGAGAACCTAGAATGTAGACCTGTATGTGAGATCCATCACTGCAGATGCACGAGCACCGAATTTCACAAATTTCTTAGCAACGTCGGAGATGCCACCCCCAAGACAGGGAAGAAGTCAGAAGACCTTTATTCCATGCGCTGCCACCTCCAACGTCAAGGTAACACTCACTCGATACAGAACCTAGACCAACTACTAGGATATGTGGTTACATTGGTTGAAGCTTACTCCCCATTAGAAAGCACGGGATGTGGGTGTGATGTCACTGAGGCGTGCTTGTGAGGTTTGTCTTAGACTCGAAAATAAAAACCATTGTCCAGCTTATGTTGAAAGGAGGGACAACCTTAACACTGGGGCTACGATATATCATCAAGATAAAAAGGAGGCTTGCAAACGAAAAATGCTATGATGAACATATATCGTTACGTATGAGTCCGTACTTTGAAAAATAAAATAAAAATTATACATAGAAGTTAAAAAAGATCTTAAAAATTCATACATAAATTATTGAATGAAATCGTTAAAATAATATAACCATTTGATTTCTAAAAAAAAACCATTTGTGTGATCTGCGAAAAAACAAATTTGGTTGCTTTTTTACATGTTATTGTTCACTATTATAAAGTAGCTTTTTTTTATAGGTCTCAAATAATCATATTTTTTAACTAAAATCTACAGGGACATACTTCACCCTATAATATATATGTATGATTTTTTTTGAAATATCAAAATATGATTTTTCTTTGTATTTCCAAATTCGGCTTTATATCTGCACCCATGTGCCAAGAATTCTGCACACCACATATATCCGTATGGACTCTTTGTCATGACCCTTTCTCTTCGTATTTCGCCAAAAGAAACAGCGTACGTACACCTAGCAATAAGCCCCGATATCCCAATAGGACTGGACCGAGCTAATAATTCATCCTGTACGTGACCGATGAAAACCACGACAGCGACCGCATAATACGCCAAAGCCATTTTAGCACGGGGAACAAGAACTAACAGAGAGAGATGAGACGGCACATGGCCTCAGGCATGCAGTACATATGACCATCCGATCGGCCATTCACACATTCATTCATTCTGATCTCTACTCCCAACAAGGGAGAGAACAAACAAGTTTACACAGAGTCGGAGAGAGAGAAAGAGAGAGAGATTGACGAAGAGGCAGTTGTCAGAGAGAGGGCAAGCAGAGAATGGCGAACCCCCGGGCTGAGCAGAGCAGGCGATAATAGCTCGTTCGCCAAATCGCCACTCTCTCTCACCCCTCGGGCTGCCTCCCTCTGTTTTGTCGCCCGTACGGCCGCCCCACACCGCGCCTCACTGTTGCCCTGCTCTTGGACGTTGACGAGTCGAGTCATCGACGTCTTCCTTCATCTGTTACGCTGTTGCGCGCTCAGGCTCAGCTCGGGCCGATCGAGCCAGACACAAGCATGCTTTCCGTCCATGACACTGATCGATCACCTGTGCGTTGAAATCAAAACTGAAAGCCATCGCCAGAGGGTGTGTCCCACCCGCAGGGGGAGGTTGCTATCAATTACTTGCTGTACTAGCACCATCGATCGATCACACTATTTTTGACGGTATAGACAGCGATTTTGCAGCATGGGTACTACACGTGGTAATACCCCCTGAATATATAGACCATGGCTATTGGCACGTGAGTCTATGGTCGTGCGTGTTTGGTTGGGCTGTGGCTGTTGGCTGTATATGAAAGAATTGTCTGAAATGCCTCTAAGATCAACTTGAACAAAATTTTAAAATCGATATCGTCTAAGATTCGATCCAATGATACAAATAAAAATAAAAAATAAAAAATTACAAATACAAATAGAATATAAATTCTTGCTTAAACTAAATTTACAGAAAAGAATAAATATACATAAAAATACTTGTTTATACTATAAATTATAGAAAATAATAAATACAAATAAAAAATAAAAATAAAAAGAAAAGGGGCCAGGGGTCATCGCCACCCCGGCCCAACTCCACCGCCGCCGCCTCCCACTTGACACCGCCGCTGCCTCTAGCTCCGGCGACCACCACCGGCTCCGGGTCCAGCGCCCCGTGGCCATGCGGAAGGACGAGGGCGGCAGAGGAAGCACGCAGCTCTGCTAGAGCCGGAGGAGACGCGCGGCGGTGGACGCCCACGACTGGATGCGAAGGGGGAGGACCGGCGGGAGCAGCAAGTCGTAGCACGGCCGGAGGACGACGACGACTGGCGGCAGATCTGGAGGAGGACCGGATGCGGAGGGGGAGGAGGAGGCGGAGGACCGGCGAAAGACCGGCAGAGGACATGCGGATCCAGTGCTGGAGGCGTCGGTGCTCAGCCGCCGCCCTCCCCGTGCTCCGCGCGCTGCCATCCCCCTCGGATCCGGCGAGGATGTCTCCGCGAGCTCGGCGAGCTGCTCGGGGGACATGGCGACCTCAGATTTGGCGCGGCGGTGGTGCGCCCCACACAGGGCCGTCGCGGCTGCCGCCAACGCAGGGGAAGGCGGGGGGAAGGGCGGCCAGGAGGAGCGCTGCCGCCGGCGGGGAAGAGCTCGGGCGGGGAGGGGCCGAGCTCGGGCATAGCTGTGCGTGGCGGTGCGGGATGGGAAGGGGCAGTTTGGCTGTAATTTTTTTGAAATCGAGGTGTAAAGTAGCTAGATGGTTAGTGCATATTGCGGGAAGCTGCCTCTACGAGGCTTTTTCTAGTTGCTCCATTTACACTTCACTTGCCCCAAAAGCTAAAGCCGATGTTCCCAAAAGTCACTCCATAAGCTAGTTGTTTGGTTGGTCTTCAGCTTTTCTCAATAGAAAGCTGGCTAGAAGCCCAACCAAACAGGCCCTAAAAATAGAGAGTACGCTTCTATAAACATCTGGCATGTATCGAAGCTAGGCTGTTGGTTAGTGCAAGAGTTACGTAGTTCACACCCCGACCGTAACAAACTTGCTTTTTTTTTCGACAGTAACAAACACTACTGCAGATTGACCCTCTGCTGAACCCCCTCCACTGACGGGCACACGATGGACTGTCGTTGGAGGGGCTCTCCGCTGACGGACAACAAAACGACCGTCAGCGGAGACGGTAGCCAGGCAGGACGTGAGGACCTCCACCGACGGGCCACCAAGCCGCCCGTCGGTGGAGATGCACCAAGGGTGCCATAGATGACGTGTTCATCTCCACTGACGGGCGGTACTTAAGTGCCCCTCAGCGGAGAGGAAGTCTCCACTGACGGGCCACTACGCAGACCGTCAGTGGAGATGAACAAAGGGTGCCAAGATGACGTGTTGTTTTCACTGACGGGCGGTACTTAAGTGCCCGTTAGCGGAGAAGCGATCTCCACTGACGGGCATGTCTATCGGCCCGTCACTGGTATTTCAGCCCAAAAGCACTGCATCAACAAACATCAATAACTTTTGATCTATAAGTCCAAATAAAGTGATTATTTTTGCAAAATTTGTAAAATGAATAGATCTAGACAGCAGATCAAGTTTCATAATTTTCTAAGTTCCCTGGAATTTCTAGTATTTATTTTATTTTTTATTTCTTTTTTCTTGGGAGATGCTTGAGTTACAAAGCAATGTATAGTCCAACTTTTGTAAAACTGTCTGATATTTTAAACACAACCTAATGAGGTCATCTCATGACCCCATGCCAATTTTCATATTTTTTAGACCACATTTAGAGTTTATATAAAATGAAAAATCATTAAGATGCAAGTAAATGTTTGAATTTTCCCAAGAAAATATTTGAATTTTTTATATATATTCTGGATAGGAGCTAAAAAGATACATAGGTACTTATATATGAATTTTGCTTCCATTTAGAGGCTTTTTTTAAGATACTTGTAGTTTAAATTTGAAATATATCCAGTAAATAGCTAGATATTCATTTAATGCCTAAAAATAGCAAATGATTTCAGAAAAATGCCTAATTTTGACATTACCAATATAATGTATTATGTTCCATGTATAAAACTTTTGGACTATTTTAGATAAATATTTCGGGAAGGTACTACACATGGTATCTCAAATTGGTATTTCAAAAAATAGAAAATACAAATTATTACATAACAAGATGGAACATGAACAAATATGAGTGTATAATAGTGTAATATCAAGTTGTAGTCCAAATCTCAAGTTCAAATGATGAAGAAACTGTGATGTGTACTTCAATCTTCATACTTTCCCTTTGAATGCTATTATGCTTCCCTGGAGATGCTTGAGTTACAAAGCAATGTATAGTCCAATTTTTGTGAATTTGTCTGAAATTTTAAACATAGCCTCATGAGGTCATATAATGACCCCATGCCAATTTTCATATTTTTTAGACCACATTTAGATTTTATAAAAAATGAAAAACCCATATGATGCAACTAAAGGTTTGAATTTTCCCAAGGAAATGTTTGAAAATTTTATATATTTCTGGGTAGGAACTAAAAACATACATAGGTACTTAGATTAAATTTTTTTCCATCTAGAGGCCTTTTTAAAGATATTTGTAGTTCAAATTTGAATTATATCCAGTAAATAGCTAGATATTCATTTAATGCCTAAATAATAGCAAATGATTTTAGAAAAATGCCAACATTTGACATGAATAATGTAATGTAGTATTTTTCATGTAGAAAAAGTTTGGAGCATTTTGGATAAATATTTTTGCAGGGTACTACACAAGGTACCTTAAAAACCTCATAAATCTACTAGTGACGGACCCTTCGAAAATGCCCGTCAGTGAAAGGGGGAACCAGCGACGGGCGCTCACCAGGGGACCGTCAATGGTGATATGGCCCAGTAGAAAGGCTTGAAGCCCACTTCTCATCGCCCGTATAACCCTCTTTTCTAACCCTATCTCATTCCTCCCACCCCCGATGGCTACCTCTCCTGATCCTCTCTTGTCCCGATTCAACTCCTCCCTCCGCAGCCCGACCCCCTCGATCTCAGCTGCCATCTCCGCCGTCGAGAAGGTGTGCTTCCGGATCCGCGCGCTCGGAGCAGTTCTGCCGCCGTGCCACCCTCGCAAGACCGGCATCCTCCCAAATCCCTTTGCTGTTTTCTCTTTGTTGCTGATTAGTCTTTGCTGCCCGGGTCAGATCTAGGCGCTGGGTGTCTTGTCTTTGCCGCCAAAGGAAGGAGAGGTCGCGGGCTCCACCGCCTGCATCCAGTCTCGTGAGGCTGACTGCATAAACATGCATGTGCTGACTACAAAATTTATTACTTGACTTTGCTCTTGTTCTCTTGACTTTGCTGGGGTTATTTTTGTTGTTGATGCTCAAGATTTCTTGTCTAGCATGCAGGCTGCGGCAGAGTAATTTTGCTGACTCCTTTCTGCTGTGAGGAAAATTTATGGTTTCTACCTTAGCTAACAGTTGACCCCATGACATGCTGGATTAAAACTGGGAGTGCGACTAGGAGTTTATTTCGTATTCAAACATGTGAAAAATGTTTGATCTGATGCAGTTTGTATTATCTCACTGTATTCTCTTGCCACAGGTACTTATATGACATTTTAATGAAGGCAACTGTAGTGAAGAAAAGGGTTCCTGTTCTGATATTCCTCAATAAGACAGACAAAGTTACAGCTCACTCAAAGGAGTTCATCAAGAAGCAGCTGGAAAAAGAAGTGTATGGTTTAGTTTGCACATGTAACTTATTTACATAGTTAGAAACCTAGCATGCATCAACTTGGGTTAGCATCGAGAGTAAATTATATGAATTTATGTGTTTTTTTCTAGATTTACTGCAGCTTGAATGTATCCTATTATTTTTTTGCATATATTATACTGGAAAAAAGTTTTCATACTTGTATGTTCTATTTGTAATTAATTGCTCCTGAAATAACTAAGGTCACTTCATAACTCATTTAACTTGAACCACCTATGAGAGAGCATGCCCCAATCATTTGCACTGACTAGCTAAAGAGAATCTAAAGATTTTTTTACAAGGCTCTAATATCTACTAATTTTATCTTTTTGTAGAAACAAGCTCCGGGAATCAAGAAACGCCATATCATCTGCTGACATCACTGATGAAGTCCAGCTTGGGGTCCATGGAGAGGCATTTAACCTCAGCCAATGCCAAAACAAGGTGACAGTTGCTGAAGTCTGAAGATGATCTGTTATAAAACTATACGTGATTATTATCGAGTTGTTCTGCAAGTTCTATTTCCTTTCTGTCCCTACTGCTATTCGTGCAAGAATATGGTAATTGGATGAAATGTGGAATGTATATTGGACAAAATTGGATGAAATGTGGTTTAATTTTGTACTGATGGTTGTAATGTGTGATAATGTGTTGTTTTCTGAATTTTATTTTGTTAATCCCTGAAAATCTACTACCGACGGGCCTCTAAAGAAAGTCCGTCAGTGGTGAGGAAGTCTCCACTGACGGGCGCTGGGCCAGCCCGTCAGTGGTGACCAAGGCTCTGCTGACGGGCACTGGACCGTCAGTGGTGACCAAGGCTCTGCTGACGGGCACTAGGCCCGTCAGTGGAGGACACCCCTCCACTGACATTCCCAGGTTGACGGGCCCGCAGCCCGTTAGTAGAGGGTGTTTTTCACCCGTCAGTAGAGACCCGTACTGCAGTAGTGAAACTTGCTTAATTTGGCCCACAGTGCCTGACTTTCTTGGATATATCATATGCAAAAGGCTAACGTGCACACTACTCTCAAACCATCTGTCTAGATTAAGATCTGTTTTTATCTTTGTGTTCATTTGGACGAGAATTTTAAAATTAGATTTTAATTAAATATGTTTCGACGACTCTTTTTATCACTGCATTCACTAATATTGTCTATTGTAATTTTTTATGATGATTTTTCCTTTGATTTCATCTCGTGCTGTATATTTTTAGTTACTCACAATGTTTTTTGTTGTTATTATCTACTACATATATATCTCTACCGTATTTTGGTTGTTCTCTACTGCATTCTTTTTAGTTATCTACTGCAATTGTTGGTAATTATCTATTGCATAGTTGTCTACCATATTTTCTAGTGGTTGTCTAGTGCATACATATATTCTTTCATAGTCTATTGCATCTTTTTCTATCTAGGATTTGTGTGTGTCTTCCTCAATTTGCTCATAGGGATAGTTGTGGAAAAAGATAGAAAATTGATGAAATTAAAGAAAACTTAAAGAACAATGAAATCCCCAATGAAAAAATGAGAAAACACGTAAAAATAGTAGAAGGAAACTAGAAGGACAGATGCTATTGAAGAAAAAAGGAAAAAAGAAATAAACTACTGGTGGTAGTCTTTAGTAGATCTGAGCAAACCTTGGGCAGGGCAGGGTTTTGGATCAGGCTTGGAAAAGCTCGACTTGTAAACATCAAGCCCAAGGCCAGCCGGCCTAGCCTATTTTTCAATTAAAAATATTAAATTAATTTCTTTTGGAATCTAAATAATATTATTTTAATTACAATTTCAATAAAATTATAACATTTTAACTCCATATGACTATTTCAGGCTTTTGGGCCAAAAACTTGAGCTCGGTCCCAGGCTCAAGATTTTAGGGATGTTACAATTGTATCATATTCCTATATTTTACAATGTTGTTGTATCTAGAGTACAGTCAATACGGTTTGGATTTGATTATCACTCAATTGTTAATTTATTTTCAATGCTAAGCATGTGTAAACATGGATTAGTATAAGTTAAATATGGATTAGTTCATGACGGTGAGTATAGTATTACATAATATATATAGAGACATAAAATATATAAGGCTCAAAGCACGAACTAATAGTGGATGGAAGAAATTCACTGCCTACTTCGGCAGCGAATCAACGCTCAGTATATGAAACGGGTAATTTACATAATTTATATCTCTATATTATGTAATACTATACTCACCGTGATGAACTAATCCATATTTAACTCGTACTAATCCATGTTTACGCATGCATAGCATTGAAAATAAATTAACAATTGAGTGATAGTCAAATCCAAACCGTATTGACCATATTCTAGATACAACAACATTGTAAAATATAGGAATATGATACAATTGTAACATCCCTAAAATCTTAAACATGTTTATGTGCATCATGGTATGTGCATGATTCTAAAATTTGAGAAGAATTTTGAACTTTTAAAATAATGAGGAGAAACTTTTAAGAATAAGAGTAAAACCGTAATTAGGAGAAGGGTTCAATTTTTGAAATCTAATTTTGATTTCAAAGATAAAATATTTTGGAGAGATGTTCCAATTATCTCCATATATATATTGAAATTACAGTCAAAATTTCAAAATCTAAAAGTTTGATTTGAATTGATTAAAAGTTAAAGTAAAAACACAAAAAGAAAACAAAAATAAAAATCTAAAACTAACCCCCTCCCCGGATGGGCCCTCTTGGGGCCCGCTTTCTTTTTCTCCGCCTCCTGACTGGGCCGGCGGCCCAGTCTACTACCCCCGCCTGGCCCCAGTGGCCTCCCACCTCTCCCCCTCTCGGCTGGGCCGAGTGGCCCAGCAACTTCCCCCACCTCGGCCCACTCCCCTCTTCTGGCCCAACCTCCCGCGCGGCCTGCTCCACCCCGCCTCCTTATCGCCTCGTCGCCGCCTCGACGTGGTGAGCTCCCAGAGCCTCCGCGCCACCTCCTGCTTCGGAGCTCCCGCCGCCCTCTCCTCTTACCCATCCCGGAGCCGAAGCCCCCTTTTTTCCTCACCTCGCTCTCTCTCCCGTTCGCTCCCACCACCCCCGCCGATGACGACATCCGCCGCTCGCCCCTGTCGCCGCTCCGCCTCCCGAGCCAACGCCGCCCCGGAGCCCTCCCTCACCTCCATCCCGACGACCCCGCCGCCCGAGCCACTCCACCTCGCCGTCCCGGAGCTCCTCGCCTCCCCCGCCTCCCCATCCAAAGCCGCCGTGCTCCCCGCCCGAAGCCTCACCACCGTCCGCCTCGCCGCTACCGGAGCCACAGCCCCACCTCCATCTCCTTGCCCGTCTTGCGTCACCTCCGGTAAGCCGCCCTGCGCCGCTGCCATGCTTCCCGCCGGCGGCGGCACTTTACCGGTCGGACCGACATGGCGCCGGGTCGGACCGAGCCGACCGAGCCACCCGACCGCCCCTAATCGGGCATTAATAGCCCCTAATTGTGTCATTAGGACATAATCAATGAGCCTAATTACTGTTCGGACATCATTAGTGCTAATGATTGGCAATTAATTATAATCAAACATAATCAATGCATTTCTGACATATTAATGACTGTAATTAATGTACTATTTAACTCGATTTAAACCTGTCTCTATGACATTTGGACCCCACATGTAAGAATTAAATTAAAACAATAAAGAAAATCAGAATTTTATGACAGTGGGCCCCACCTGTCATAGACTTGGTCCAAAGTTGACCAGAGGGACCACATGTCAGCCTCTCAGGCTATTTAAAATCTTGAGTGAGAAAACTATTAATGATTTAATATTTTTTTATTTACTGAGAAAAATACAAAAAGGGCATTTAAATTGATTAAAGCTTAGAAAAATCATAGTAAATCCATTTTTAATCAGAAAAATACAAATAATATATCAAAATGTTCAGAAAAATGAGATCTATCTAAATATGTAATTTTCATACATGTTTGCATGCTATAAAAAAATATAAATGGCTAAAAACTCAAATTAGAGTTTTCTCGGTTAGCCGGAAGTCGTCGGATCGCGATATCTCGAGTGTCCGGACTCCGATTAAATCAATTCCACTTGCATTAGTCTTTATTTTGAATCCTCTATACCATGGCATGCATTTCATATCATGTTGATGTTCATCATTGTGATATTTATTATTGCATCTCCTTTTTCTGGTGTTTTTATTCTTCCCGATAGAGCCGGAGGATTCCGAAGCGTATAATCCTAAGCAGGAGCAAGACTTAATAGCCGAACCGTAAGGGAAGCAACCCTTTGAATATTTTGCGATCATCCCTTTGAATATTTTGCGATCATCCTACTATTTACAAATTATTAATTATTTCCAAAACCCTATCGCATGCGTTCAACTTATACTTTCTGTTAAGTGCTAGCTTTATTTCTTGCATAACTTACTTTGTCACTCAATCAACACCACCACACCCCAAGATTTGCGTACTTCTACACGGGTGGTATAATGAGCCATCCACGACTGAATAATCTGTCTAGACTTGAGTTATGAGCGGCATAGTTTGCTGTTTTTATTTGCTGGGTGAGTGAAAAATGATGTGATGTGGTGCCTCAATATAGGTATAAGGGTTACACACGGTCCGGGACCGGGGATGTATCATCTGCTATAATTTTTGAGACCGTGTCGGGGTACCGACCGGACTGGCGTACACAGATTAGCCCATTAGGGTGGCTCATACTTAAGTCGAAAACATTGTAAAGGTCGTGTTCAATCACACTCTGCTAACACACCTCGTGAAGTGTGTCTTTGGCCTAGCATTAAGAGTCGATTCATACGTGTAGGTAAAGATGTACACCCATGCAGGGTTTGAACTATTTGAATAGCCGTGTTCGCGGTTATGGACAACTTAGTAAGAATCCGCATCGAATTAGACAACTATAACATTACTTTAAAACATGCCAACTCTACGGATGAGATGTTAGCGATTGTTTCCTCCCTGGTGGTTGAGGAAGAATCAATGGTTTAAGTGTACGGTGGTCTGCAATAGATTTCATTGTGAAGATTCGACTTATCTTCTTTAAAAGTAATCTGGTAGTCGAGTTTCATCATACATAAAGAATATTGTCGAAAGAATAATCAGCTTTCCACAAAATAGTCCACAAACACACCCTATTAAAGCCTGTTGCATCTATTACTAAATTCCCTTGTAAGTCTTGCGAAGTATAATTTTTGTACTCACCTTGCAGTTATTGATAAATTTTTGTGCAGAGAAAATCATCCCCTCAATGGATGGTTTCTTTGTAGAGATCGACGCCCACGATGACTAGTCGCTGGGAATCCCAGACAGTGGTCCTACCCAGGGTTCGATAGCTTAGTTTGTTTTGCTGCCATCTTTTGGCCCTATGTTTTGGCTTCTTAGCCATATTAAACTTTCCGCTGTGTAATAGACTCTTTATGTGAATTACGTTGTTAAGTTTTAAGAACAACTAGTATTATTGTAGTTTCAGTCATAGAGTTGCTATTGTGATACTTATTTGTTCTTACCTGCCTCATGTGCCTTGCGTGTATGTTATTGAAGCACATGGTGTGGGTAGGGTTTCAGAGTCTATATAATAGAATTGTTAGGTTTAATCAGCCCTATGTTGTGACTCTTCCACTGGGAGTTTGGGAACTATATCATTCTACTCCAGCCGAGCATTAATTTGCCGGGATGAGTTTAGGATTGATGTTCTGGCTCAGTGAGAAAAGAGTGAGAAAACCATATAGCCCTACTTAATCTGTGCATTAGTTTGCCGGAGCAAGTTCGGGGTTGATGTCTCGAGCTATTCGAAGCCATATCACTTCACTTCTCTTGTAATTGATACCAAATGGTTGAGGTCGGATTGACGTTTTGACTTAACGGGTGATTTTACTTAAGATTCTCTGTTATAGATTTTGGATCCCAACAACAATAAAAATAATAGAAATATATGAATCTTTAAAGCACGAACATAAGTTGAAGGTGGTATAGCCTAGAAGGACAAAGACATATTTCCCTTCATATATTGGACCTTTCGGTCGGTTGGATGGACACATAAATTGTCCGCTTTATTTGCGTTCTAATTATGGCTCGTCTCACATTGATTAAATATAAGTAAAATATGTCCTTACCCTCTATTATATCACACCTAAATTTAGTGTCAGCTCGTGTTTTGAGATTTTTATATTTTTATCATCTTTATTGTAGCACACTCTCACTTTACAACTTAACAAATCCAACATTACAGTGTTGCTGTGTCTAGACATGGTCAATACTGTCTGAATTCTACTATCACTTAATTGTTAATTTATTTTTAATATCTAGCATATATAAAAATGAATTTATATAAACTAAGTATAAATTAGTTTATCACGAAAAATACAATACTACAGTTGAAAATTGAATATAAGAATATGCTAACCGCGAATAAAGAGGAGGTTTAATGGTCGCTTGGGTACCGAATCCACGCTATTACGACATTATATATGCAAAACTTGTTCAATCACTATCTCGGAAAGATCCCTTTCTCTATCGTTAATTATGATTGGACATTCCTCTCGTGTGCTCAATAAAGTGACAGCGAGCAAATTTCTTGTCGTATGCGCGGAATGAGGTCCATCTCCCCCTTATCATTACAGGTCTTGAATCTTGAAATGAGTAGAAATGATATCGAGCGAGACATGGACGAGCCGCCCAAAAGCCCTGCAAGCTTCCCCGAATCGGTGATGAGCATGCACGTGCACCCTCCGAAGCGCACGAAGAGGTTGGACGTCTTGGTGTACATGCTGGCACTGACGCACTGTCAATCGTGCGGATGAAGATGTTGCCGGCCTCTGCACGACTACTTACTGTATGCTGCATGGTCTCCACGAGAGTTCAAAACTGACTCTCATCACTCGTATAGGGTGTGCTCCTTTCGTACATAACTATGCTTCTTGATTTGCCTCATAACATGTACAGTACATGAACTGGACTGTTTTTTTTTGAGATTAAAACTTCATTCACTGAGATAAGGAAAGGACAACAGACAGATCTAGAGCAGGACAGCTGCCCCTACAAGCTAGCAGAGAAACTCCTAAAAAAAGAAAATTACACAAAGGTCCCTGGGGATATTTCCGCCGATCCTTCGCGCCGCCGTGCCGGCTTGCCGGAGCAGAGAAGGGCGAAGCGCCGGAGCTCGCTCGAAGACCTGCAAGAAGAGACAGAGGACGAAGCCTCGGTAAAACACCGCAAAAGAAGTCCGCCACGAGAGGCGGATCTGAAGCCCGTTGAAAGCATCGTCGGCGGGGGCGGAGCCCCAAACTTGAGCAGGAAACCGAGCTCCCCCCGGCCATCAGACTCGCTCTGCCGGACAAACGCAGAACCACAGCACGAAGAGGGCCCGAGGGAAGCAGCTGATCTGAGCAAACTCGGAAACGACGACGCCATTGCCAGCCTTTCCGAGATGCGATGGAACACCCTACAAAACAAACACAACAAAAAGAAAAACAAAACGTCCACAAGCCCCTCGACGACACCGACAAAGGCGGCGACGAGCCGAGGTTGGAGTCGGGGCGACCAGGAAACCACCGCCGCTGGAGACCTCAACGAACCGATGGCGGGGCGGGGGCACAAAAAGGGGCCAACCCGGGCCCTATCTACACAACCGGCTGAGACCGCAGTTCCCCCCACCTTGCGGTGCCCGTAGGCGACCGGAGGCGAGGAGGAACAGCGGCCTCGCCGGGGGAAGAGACGCGAAAACGAGAGACTCCGGATTCCTCGCCTCTCTCTTAGAGCAGTTCTAACTGAGTTGTTATTGTCCTCTTGAACTGGACTGTTGAAACTGCACTCTCTGACTGAAAGCCCTTGGTCCAATCCATCTCGGCCAGAGAGAAACATTTGGAAATTCACGTCCTCTACCCTTGTGCTACAAACATCATGAACAGGGCACTCAACCGGCCGCTGAATTCCGGTTCGGATCAGAGCACGATCGGACTGGGTCTCCAGTACTCCACGCCCTCGCTTAGCACTTAGGGTATATCTTGGAGTATTCTTTTATATTTGGAATACAATTATTTATATATAGACCGGTTCCCGAAAATCCTATATACCATTTATGTGGTAACAAAACTAAGTCAATAAATCAAAGAAAAATCAAGAGGTTAAAAGCCTTATGTGGTGCATGAGACGTCTAATTAATCCATCATTAACTATACACCACTTCATTTTTCTAATCCACTATAAACTTATAGACCAAACTTTACCATTTTACCTCTCTTTTACGCATCCCTTTAAGAAACACATGGTCCTTTCTCGTGGGGTTTTAGCCTACATAACCACTCCAATGGGTGTAAATCCCTCCTATATGTCGAGCCTGGAATCAGCATCTGATTTAGTGAACAATGAATCACCAAAGACCAAGAAACCACTCAACATACCGTACGCGCTTGCGTCGTATATACCAATCATCATTAGGTGACCTGACATCAAACCAACACAGCATACGCACACGCAATTGTATGTATCACTGTTGGTCAAGCCGACCAGAAGCTAACATTATTCAATGAGTCAAACACAATTCCAAAACACTCTGTAGAGACTTATTACCTGTATTTTGTTGCAATTATAGCAATTACTTAGAGGAGCCCGATACCTATGCCCACACCCTAACCTAGCTGGCTAAAGCTCAAATTCTTGGGTCGCTCGAAAGCTCAGCACATATATCCACACCCTGCCTAGCCGGTAATAGCACCTCAACTAGCGGGTCACTCAACTAATTAAAGCAATCCCTAACATTGTGACAGATACAGAGAACAGTACTCTACAGTCATCTCATACACTTCATAACATACACATAATGTGTATGGAGAGACGTCATGAGTAACTTGAGTATCATCACACAACTCTAATGAGAGAATTACAGATATAATAAAACATATCCCTTACCTTCGGGTAATTACATAGATTACAAGTGAAAGACCCAAAGGTCGAAATAGCAAATCAGTTCAATAGTGGAAACAATAAGATCAACCCATGGATACAAGATAAGTCCACCTATCCCAAAATAGATCCCACAAGATCACCGGTCGGGAAAACCAGGCAGGTAATCTATCACTCCTAACAGGAACAGGAACATCAAAATCTCCTACGGTAGAACTACCTGCATGAATGGAATTCTCAATGAGTACTTTTGTACTCACAAGATGTTAATGTGCTCATTTCAATTAATTAAGCATGACATGGAACATTAATGACAAAATAAACAGTTCAGGTTATTCCCTCTAAGTCTTCCCGACTTAGAGATGTCCCAGGATGAGGCTACCCACCTCAATCCCAAATCTAAAAATAAATCTAGGATGGGCTAACCACCCTAACCTCTCAAATTATTCCATTTCCAATAAACTTAAGTCATACCCTGACTTAAGACCGTTTCGGGATAAGGTATCACACCCCAATTCCCTCAACAACAAAAATCAACAAGATCGGGATCGTATCAGTCACACAGCCTGATCGATCCGTCGGTTTACATAAATACTTGGGTTACACCACCCAAGTCAGTTAGTCGGAAGATGCAACACATCGGCCTCGTATCAGACACGCAGCTTGATCGACCCGTCGGTTGACATCAACCTAGCGTGGGTGAAGAGAAAGATCAACCGATCGGCATCGCATCAGCCACATAGCTTGACCGACCCATCGACTGGCATCAGTCCCCAGCTCTCACATCTTGCTTATTAGGATTTCCGATATTCAATTAGTCGATTTGGGAGTCAAGACCACAAACAACTAAGCATGCTAGTAAGATCACCACTAAACCATAGCACATCATAAAAATGAGACAAGCATGTATAAACATCCGTCACCCAACCATAACAAAATCAACCGAAATATTATTAACAAGTGAGCATGCTTGTCTGGCCCTTGAATATAATGTACTTGATGAAGATGACTTTCAAGGGTAAACCTCGTTACCCGATCCTAATGATGAGCACATCGCAATACAAGAAAACACCAAAAGGGAGAAGTCCAATCAATATCGGCAAAACAAAGCTGAGGTTATATGAAAATGCATCTTGTGCTGTAAGTAATGCACTTATGAATTAATGCAAGTGGTTTTGTCTGATTTGGTGCTTTATAGAGGAAGTTATGATTTTTCTAAGGTTTGTCACGATGATTTTCCAGGGTTAGCTAATCCAACCTATTCTTAGTCTTTGTATGTCAGAATTAATGATGAAATTTGATGATGTGATCATATATGTGTTCTTAGGTGTGGTCTGATGCAAAATATTTCCATTCTAGGTGTTAATCTAGATTCTCTAATGATCATTTCAACTGTTAGGGTCCTAGAGGTATTAATTGATTATTTTAATAAATATCAACTATAGTAACATGCACAAAAGTTGTATCCTAAAGGTTTTGTGGTATGAAGATTCTGTAACTTTTACAAGTTTTTATTAACTTTAGCATTTCCTGTCTTTTTCTCGGTAAAGAAATCGTACATTAGTTATTTCTATGTCTAGCTGGAACTTTTCTATCAAGGATGATATGTCGATCCTAATGTCATACAAGCAGAGGTTTATTTGTATCTGAGTAGAATTTTTAGTTTTGGTGGCCCACCTGTCATGGCATGATCTGTTAATTAAACTAAATAGTGGTTAACTTGACTTAACATTAATTAACCAACATGATTAATCTTTATTGCTGATCATTAGAACAGTGCCTTAAGGATGCTTGAAAACATTAGCTAATGAAAGTGATTAATTGGTGCCAAAACTTCATTAAGTTATCTTAGCTGAACGTCTTAGGTCATGGCGGCATTAACTAGCCAATAATTACTGTGAAGTATATTAGCTAAAATTGTCTACTAGTAATACAACTAAATTAGCCGGTTGTGAGCTAGTGATCCTGTTCATTAACTACTTGAGTAATTATAAGTGCGTTTATTCTCTTGATAATTATGATATTAACTATGTCAAGATATCATCAATTTTTAACTAATTTTTGGTTTTTGCTAATTAGGGCATTAACAGTATCCAAAGCTAATTAATTAACTCTTTAATCAATTTAGCTCACGGTTGTAATGGCTAACCATTGATTCTATCGGAGTACAATTAATATAACATTAATTGTGTTCGAAAGTCAGGTAGACTAATACTAAGCACCAGTCATTAGTTATGCCCTAAACCGATCTAATCGTTGTAATCAATAGCATTGATTATGCTTAGCCACTAGTCAACCAGTCCCCTTTTGTGCTGTGCTCTACCCGAATGCAAGTAGCAAAGGAAATGGGGGAACAACTGAGCTGGGACACTGATCGGGGTTGGAGAGGGGCGTGACAAAGACGAGCTGTCAGAGAGGACCGGTGAGGGTGACGTCGGTTGGCCGGTGGGGTAGATGAAGAAGACCTGCACGTGGGGAGATTGGAGGCGAATAGTGCTTCTGTAGGCTTCAATGGCGGTGGTGGTGTTGGCGGTGAGCTCGGGTGCCCGCGGTGGTTTGTTGGGGAGGGCTCCACCGAAGCTTCCGAGGTCGCCCTAGGGATGAGAGGAGCTCGCCGTCGGTTGGGGGGGGGGCTACTCCGAGGCTTAGGGCCGTCAAAAAAGAGCTTGATGGGGAAGCTCGGTGGCCGGAGGCAGACGATCTCGGTGGAGGGCCGCTCAGGCTCGGATCACCGGCGAGGAGGGTGCTGCTTCGGAGCAAAGCTCAGCACGGCGGCGAGGCAAGCGATTCCGCTGGTGGCGGTGGCTTTCGGTTGGTGGGTCGGCAGGAGGTGGTCTACGAGTGGGACAGCATGGCAGGGAGGTAAGGAGGGATAGGGGGAGTGTGGGTAGAGCTAGGCCTCGGCCCAGTGAGGCAGTGGGAGACGATACGGGCCTGATGGCCCATTCTGTAGGGGAGGGAGTAGTTTTAGGTTTTCTTTTATTTATTTTTGTTTTGTTTTAGAATTTGAATCCCACTGATTCAAACAAACATTTAAATTTTTATAAAAATTTTCAGAGAACCATTTAGTTAATTATACTCTCTGTAAACCTTTAGTAGGTTGAAAAATATCAATTAGACAATCATCTTAAATGTGTTGCAAAATAGTTCCAAATGAAATTTGAACTATTGGTATCCCAATTAGTGTTCAATCTTTTTATTTGATTTAACAACACTTGCAAATACCTTTCTAAAGTGTTTAATACTCAAAAGGATTGTTAGTTTAAAATTGGAGTGATGCTTATTTTACGGTTTGTTTTGAAAGAGGTTCATGTCGTCTTTTTAGGGTTTTTAGGGTGAACCGAATTTGGATGACTCATATGCATAGGTTATTATTTCTTTGGATTTTAGTACAAGCTTATGTATAGGTTTACAGAATTGGAATGTTACACTATAAATTAGAAATCTCATGGAGGGAGACCTAGAGCTCCAAGTCTCAAACGAATAGCTCTAGGGGCGATCTTGGGAAGTCGACAATGGTCCTAGTCGCTAGCCAAGTCTTGTACGAGGATTCTCTCTCGATGTAGGAATAGGTTATGCTCCATGAGGCGGCCAAACCTATTTAAAAAATATCGACATGTCTCATATTGTCGAGTGTATGATGAACTTCTAACAAGGTCATCGTACACGACCCATAACTATTGCAATAGCCATCGAGTTATTGACACCTCCCTCTCTTGTGTTGTTTTCATAACGGTAACAGTAACACCATCCGTGGGGATCCTACCTTATGTGAGAAGCTATGGTTCCACCTAAGCAAAATCTTGCTAAAGCAGAGGCATCGCTCACGCCGGGGCAAAGGTGCGATGACCCCAGGTTCCAAGAAGAAGCTTGATACCTTAGAGACAACCGAAGAAGATAACCTCGACGCCAGATGCATCGAGGATGCACAAAGAATCATCTTAGCCGACTTTCTCGCGACTGTATTGCCAACTGTGCAAGGAGGAGAGTGGAAGGACAAAGATGGTGCCTAGAGGGGAGAGTGGATAGGCATTTTAAAACCAATTACGGATTTAGCTCAATCTTAACCAGAAGTAAACTAGTCGGATTTTGACAAGCACAAATCTTAAAGATACTAGACTCTACTAAGTGCACTAACATCCTACATCTATGTCAATATTTGCAATATTGGGGCGACAAGCAAGCAATTCAATCTTAAAAAAGAAATACAACTATTTTAGTACAAGTATGAATTACAAGAAAGTAAAGGAAACAAGGGATACAAATGATGTTTGATCTCGGAGTTCGGATATCCACCGATACCATACATCTTAGCTGAAAAAGCCGAGTCACCTAGACCCAAACAGGCACCAAATCATGCCCTTTCCTCCTTGAGGGTGCATCGAGCGAACCCCTGTCACTATGGCTAGCTCCTTCCTCCTCTCTGGAGATAGCGAGCTCTACAACCACTTCACAAACCACTCTGGCTAGGGCTGTCGGTCAAACTTCCCTCTAAGGCTGATACGGGTTGGCTCGAATTTCTTAGTAGAATTGATGATAACTAGTGCTTGTTTGACGAAGAACTCCCAGCCATACACCACGCGCCAATGCACGGAGTTGCAACTCTATGGAAATTTGCACAACGTGCATCAAGTTGATCGCCGCCGACTACAAAGCAGTGATCGCCAAGCCTTCAATTCCCAATGAAAAACTAAACTTGACCTTGATGTGTAGAAACACAAATAGAACATGATATCATCTAATCTGTCTTATTAGTCCTCCCATGAACTGTAGAATAAGGGACAAACAATTTAGCAATATCTCAATATCTAAATATTTCAAGCAAAGTCTGAGCAAATTGCAACGAGGTCTATAAGTATACATAGGAGGCTAGTACACCCAACCAAATATTGGGTTTGGCTCAAATAGAAAACACGCATGCCTTAATCTCCTTTTGCCGTGTGATTCTATCTTTCCTTGTGCAAAGTAGACGTGGCAGGGTTGGACTCGTACACGCGCCTATCTCCTGGTGTTCTTTCCTTGCTAAGCACCGAGGCTACCACGGTTATGACGTCCTGGTCCGAGTAGAGCTCCTGGTACGTCTGCTTTGTTTCATCGTCGATTAGGGCTCCGCACGCGCCGTAGTAGTTGCAGCTGCCACCAAAGCGCCTGTCCTTCCTCGCCTGCCTCACTCTCTGGCTTCCGTGTGTATCCGACGTGTAGGATTTCAAGTTAGGCCTCCTTGCGTTTGGACTAGCGATGTACATGCCATAATGCATAGCCATGCATGACACTTCCTCTTGCACTGAATCCTTCTCTTGTGCTTGATCATCCACGTACCTGAGAACAAGCAATACACTAGCTTTAGATAGTAGTGCATCCTTATCAAAATCAATAATATATTTATTAAGAAACGCATGCATATGTTTATTCAGTTGTTTAGCACGTTCACGTGTTATCGGGCCTTCTCGTGACTCAATACGAATCTCCGCGGTGGCGTGATCAACAGCAGTTGGCGAAGATAGCGATGAGCTAGGGATGTCTCCGTCGAAGGTCAGATCGACCTTCTAGACACAGCTCTCTAGAACTCTGTTTCCATGAACGGACCTTTCGAAAACAAATCTAGATATTCGGAAAACACTTCCTCTTTACTTTTGAGTTCAAATACTCCGGAAAAAATCTATGGAGTTTCTAAACCACTGCAGATCAAATCATACATCAAGATCTTTGAATCAAACAAGCCTGGACACCAAATCTAAGGGCAAACTCACACAAACACTGACAGCTCGGAACCTCTAGACAAGTTAGAACCCGAAGATCTAGCACATGCACCACAAAGAAACACGATGACATGCAACTCGTCCAATGGTTTGAGCACTCGATATACAATATGATTAAGCTACTCGCCTGATACCCTCTCTTGATAGTTTGGCTATCTATCATGTAATCTAGTCTCCTTCCAAACTTCTTGAGACCGATTAAACTAGAAAAACCTAGTTCCGTCATACCTTTGCCTTGAGCATTTCACTTGAACTTAATAATGTCCATTATCCTTGTTCCATGTCGGAATCACCTTGATCCCCATCACTTGATGAAGTCTTTCATTTAGCTCCCCAATAATCTCTTATATGAAGCTTTCTTTTGAAATCATCTTCATGGACTGCAAGTCTCAAGCATTTATCTTTTCATGATGCTTATCTTGACCTTGCTCTTCTCAATCTTGATGACCATCATGTCATCCTTTTATGGGCTCCTAATAGAATTGTCCTTTTGATATAAATCAATGAGTGGTATCACGCACTCTCTGAACACACATAGAGAATGGGTCAGCCAATGCAATGCAATACATAATTGCCTACCAAATCCACCTGATCACTATCACAAGTGGCACATTCCCTAGCTCACATATTGACCATCTTGAGTTCATCCTCAAACTTCATCTTAATCAACCTTCATCTTCTTTTGAGCTTAACTGAGGTCCACATCTTCTAACTTCATCTTGATCTCTTCAAGCCATGATTTAAATTCATCTCTTGAATTCCTTGCTTCAAAATCTTGATCACCAATGACCAACTTAAGTTGCACCATGAATTTCATCTTGGTCACGTCTTTATCTTTTTGATCATATGACATTTGCCTCTTGAACTGATTGATTTTGATACATATCTTTGATTTGATGGGCATTCATTCCCTGAATCCATCCAATATCCTTCATGCATCATGTATGAAACATAACCTCGTATCCAACTCAAAAAAAATGTTAGTTCATAGGAATTGTCATTCATTACCAAACCACATTTAGGGGGCTAGTTTGCACTTTCATTCTCCCCTATTTTTGTAATTGATGACAATCGTAACTAGAATGTTAATATAATTTATTTTCAAATATACAACTTATTCAAGATTCTTCAAAAAAATCAAAATGGGGGAGTATGAACTTGACTTTCATTGCATATTGTGATTTTTTTTTAAATTTTGGCGGAGTTTCCTTTATATACTTGAACTAAACAAGCAAAAAATAACAATCAACATGAAATATAAATATGCATGCATGACATATAAAAGACCCATCAAGATATAATTTTGAGATAACATCACATAGTCTAGAAAGATCCACATAAATAACATAAGCATACAAGATGTCCAAATTACATCAAATCTCACAAAATAGACATCCACATAGTTCAACATATAATCTAGAGGAAATCTTATTAAACTTAGAACAAGATATTACAAAAATGAGCATAAGCTTAATAGCACACAAGAAGCTAAATAGATATAACAAACCAGAAGTTAACTAGCTCCCATAACTAACCACTGATAGGACAAGCAAGCACAAAGCTAACCCTCATCGACTTCTCCCAAAGAAGCCAAACCCCCCATTGGTATCAAGTGCCAAAATGGAAGAAATTTATTAAGCACCCCGAGAACCACTTAGTGGGAGGAGAAAGGACCATAGGGATCACCAGGAGGCCAAGGAAATTTGTGAAGATGGTGACGACAATGAGAGGGTGAAGAAACCTCGACCCGCTCCTTAAGATTTATCACACAAGACTCCAGAGAGTGCTATCCCTGACGGATGTAAGTGAGGTCCTCTCTCATGCCCTGCAACACCTGATCTCGCACTATCTCTCTGTCGACGTCTAAACGCCGGTATCGGTTGGGGAGGCGCAGATCTACGGAGCTACGCCGGAGCTAGAGCTTGGCAGGATATGAAAATGGAAACACATGATGATTTACCCAGGTTCAGGCCACCTTCTAGGTGTAAAACCCTACGTCCTGCTTCGAGTGTATTTGAGAGTATGTGGAGAGATTACAGTGAACCAGCACACAGGTGCTCCAGTTCTTCTTCTAGGGTTTAGATGTCTGAGGCTTCCTCAAGAAGAGATCTTCTATCAGAAGAATCTCTCTCCCCTTTTGCATGGCCGCGGTTCTCCCCTTATATATCCGGGGGTCACCACAGTGGCCGAAAGGTAAATATCTTACAAAGATGCTTGTTGCGGAAGAATCGGGCATGGGCAAGCCACGCCGGTGGTTGAGATGCACTGTAGCGGAACAGTGCCGGTCATGTCTTGGTTGGGAACCGGATCATCATGATGAGGGCATGTCAGAAGGTGAAGACTTGACGTCTCCTGACACGGTCTATACTGCAACTACCGGGCCCCACGGACCAGGTGCAGAGGGCATGCGTATGGGCGCACGGAGGTGCGCCCTTAAAGTCAAAAAGGGTGTCAGACCTCTCCATCCCCTCTGAGACTGATAGCTGACAGGGCTTATCATTTGGGGGGATGGGAACCGGTCAGGACACCGCCTCTGGTTCGCAAGGACTTGAGGAGACGGGAATTTAATGCACCCGACAAATGCATTAAATGCACCTGTCGGGCCACGTGGACAGAGGAGGGGCCCACAAGGGGTGCTTGGGGCTCCCGGGATTGGAGACCCCCGAGCACACCTCCTAGGCCGCTCCATCATCTAGGCGAGGTACTTGGCGCCCCGAATGGGGGCCAGGTCGCCTCTGGTGCTCGGGTGAGCCCCCGAGCACTTCTTCTCGGGTGCTCAGGGTAAGCCCCCGAGCACTTCTGCTTGCTTCATCCCGGGCAGGGATCAAGTCGCCTTGGGCCCTTCGGGAAGCGCCCTTTATGGACGACTCGAGGAACCCCTCGATTTAGCCGAGTGGAACAGTGCTCGGGGTGAGCCCCCAAGCACCTCTTCTTAACTCCCGCGTCCTTGACGACGTGGTGTCAAGTTGGGCCTTTGCCAGTGGTTTAGGGGACCCTGAGCCCCGTAACACCGACACTCTCTCTGCCGTACCACACGCAGTGGTGCTCAAGTGGGGAAAGTGACCGATCAAGGCTCCCATGAAGGAGGCAGTCCAAACTTAAAATGGAGCTTGCTCCTCGTACTGAAACTGTTGTGGCTGCTGAGGATGATCCTAAACCTGAGGCGGGACTAGAGGAGCTGCACCTGGCAGGTGGTGAACCATTGGGTTTCTCTCTCTAGGTGTATACATCTTGTGCTCTCCATCTAGATACCCACTGAGATTGGCAATGGTAACAAGGAGAAGCTTCATGATGTGAGGGGTATAGACACACTTTTAACCTTCAAATATCCCTTGGAGGTGTGCATCTCCCTGATGATACAGTCTATCACATCAGACCTTTGTCCTCTCATCACATCATCCCTCTTAAGGACAGGAGTCAGATACATATATACGATATATTGATAATCTGATATCTCTACTCAAACATATTTGCTTCCCACAGACTGATAACCCTGGAATACTACCGAGGTGAAATGTTGCAACAACTTTTTCGTGCGCTTGCGGATATTAATATCTATAGGCCATAGAATAGCCCACACTGGCATGGTCAGTGTCAGGACCCCGAAATTGTATATGAGTAGGGGAACGAATGATCGCCAAGGACCGAGAAACCAGTCGACCTGGTGACACGGTACCTGCGCCGTACACACCGAGACGAAGTGGTCCGACACCTGACCAATGCACCATACGCTTACCGATGTCGTATGCCTTCACCGTTGGTCAAGCCAGTCGGAAGCGATTAGACTTCCCAAAATCACATATAATTCTCAGATCCTGTGAAGGTTTAGACTCGTTCTCAATTCCACTAAGCATAGCAAGATCAGTGGAGCCCGGCGATCATACCCACACCCTAACTTGGCCCGGAGGCTAGTGGGTCGCTCGAAAGCCCAGTAGGATCAGCCCACACCCTGCCTGGCCGGCACAGCATCTCAGTCAGCGGGTCGCTCAACCGATACCAACTCCACCTAGTGAAAAGAAGAATCGACCTAGCCCTTCACAGCATACCCATACACTCCATTTCATACACGCAATGTATATGGGCAGCCACCAAAACAACTTGTATATCATCACAAAACTCTACGAAGGAAGGATTTAGAGATAATAAACATTTCCCATATGACGGGTAGGTCTTCGACATTACACGACATAGAAGTCATTTTCAGCACACAAAAGTATGAAAACAGCAGCGGAAGAGTTTGATAACCATGGACCTCCCAAAAGCTATACAACACAGTGTTTGACTAAAATAGGCAAATTTGCAGCATTAAACATCAGAGACGGCATTCCTGGAATCAAAGTATTCGTCGATGCTAGGGTCATTTGCAGGATTTGAATTCCCGAGTGAGTACTTTTGTACTCGCAAGATGCTAAGTGCTCATTCCGGGTTAACTTCAGCATGGCATGGTAATTAAATGACGACAATAACAATGCAATTCAATTAAGCAGAATAAACTAAAGATGACATATCTCTAGCTTCTAGTTCATGAATTGCAAAGTATGAACCATTCAATCAAGCTAACAACTTGATATATTATCAAATGAATCATCATGACCGGATCTGAAATTTGCATGAATAGCATCACCCAAAGCTTCCAAAACTGCTACCAGCAAATAACAATACATCAAAATTAACCCTAGAGCTGAGCCACGATGTCGGTGTTTTGATCCAGTAATAATGAACTTGGGGCGGCGTACGCATAGCAGATCTAGATGGGTGCACACGGGACACAGAGTTTATACAGGTTCAGACCCTCGGGAAGAGGTAATACCTTACGTCCTATGTTCGGTGGATTGTATTGCTTGTGTACCGTATGCAGCAAGACCTCGAGAGGAGCTCTCTAGGTTGCTAGGATATGTATGTGTATCTAAGTCTCTCTGTAGTGTCTCGCGTGTTCGCGTATGTGTAGCGCTTACCGATCGGGGGATCCCTGCCCTACCTTATATAGGCGGCAGGGGCAGAGTTACATGAGCCCAGATCGGTTTACAAGTAGATCTCCTAATCGGTTACAACTAAAACCCGAGATATCAGGTAGGTGCATGTTTATGTCTTGTACTCCAAGTTGATGATGCGCCCCCGCGTAGAAGTCGGACTCCGAGCAGTCGGCCCGGCCCACTCTATGTCCGGAGGGCCGGCTTTGTCCTCCTTGACGATACACGGGTGCTATGTCATCGTCAGTAGCCTCCGAGTCCTTCACGATCTGGCTGCAGCTTGTCTTGGTAACGTCTTCACGCAAACCAAGTGCTTTTTGCCTTCTCCCTTGGGCAAGTTTCCCGAGTTGTATCCACCTGAGCGCGCCTTCTTGTTGCTTGTAGGGAGATTGTGAGGGACTCATAGAACTCCTATGAAATAAAAATAATAAGCCGAGTAATATTCACCTATAGGGCAGGAATATCATGGCAGGTGAGCTAACAACGGATAAGTTCAGGTGGTATCTAGTCATTTCTAGCGGATGGAGACCAGCTAGTGACCCAGCGGGGGCATACCATGAATCTCGACCAAATTCCCAAGTGGCACCTGGTTTCCTGAGTGGCTCAGGTCCAGCTAGTGTCCATATGGGAAAATACCCTCAGAATTCGTGTCAGAACCAGAACACAAACTGTAGTGCTTCGGCTCCGAGTTATTCGGTGTCCGACTACTGGCCTACTGGAGGCGCACTAGTGGCCCGTTGGAGGCACGTTACAATCACTCTTTATTTGGGGTGTATTCAAATGACTGTTAACCCCTGGAGGCCGACCATTGAAACCCCAGGTCAAACAGACGCTGGAAGCGGAAACGTCGCGTCGCCCAGGCTATCTTCCCTTATAAGACAGGGAGGCACGGTGAAAACCGTTTTATCCCTAATTCATTTCACATTTCGCCTTATCAGCGCCCCACAGCCTCTTCACCTTCTCCATGCCCCGCAAGCTTGGAAACGCTGCCTCACACGAAGCCCGTGCCACTGTCATCACCGCGCCCATCACGCCGCCGCGTAGTGCCCCACACGTCCGTTCCCTCTCCCTAGCCGGCCGCATCTAGATCGGGGATCCAAAACCCTAGATCTGGGCTACCGCCGCTGAATGCCCACCATCATCGAGGAGGTAGATCTGTTTGGGGAGGAGGAGAACGTGGTGCCGTGGTCCACGCTAGGCGAGGAGAGCTTCCCAATTGACCCGATGGCACCCTGGGCGAAGTCCACGATGACGGAGGCGAAGCTGCATGCCATGGTTGAGGCAGGGGTGCTGCCTCCGAAGGAGCTGATCGAGTGGCGAGCTGCTGACGGAGAGGACTTCCCCACTCCTAACACGAGTGAGATTGTCATACTTGCCTCCTTTGTCTTCCGCGGGTTCTCTGTTCCGGCCCATCCTTTTCTGCATGGTCTGTTGTATTTCTACAGGCTAGAACTGCAAAACATCAACCCAAATGGCATGCTGCATGTTGCCTGCTTCATCACCCTGTGTGATTGCTTCCTAGGAATAGAGCCGCATTTTGCCTTGTGGAAGCATCTTCTCGTAGTCAAGCCCCAGCCGAGTAAGAACAAGCCAGCCGTAGTAGGGGGCGCCGGGTTCCAGTTGAGAGCCAGTGCTATTAAGAATTATCTTGAGATCCCCTTCTAGTCATCCAACAAAGGGTGGCACTCGGAGTGGTTTTACTGTTCCAACGCCGAGCCCTCGCTTCCAAGGTTCGAGGGCCAGCCTCCTAAGAGCAAGATGAGCTGGGCCGAGCTTCCGAAGGATTGGGAGCATCCCGGGATCGAAGTCCTTCGGGGACACCTCGCCCGAGTACTCCAGGCTAGAGTTACCGAAGTTGGGGTCATCTCGACGTTCGTCGACCGTCGGGTCTAGCCTGTAAAGCTGAGGGTTCATCTGATGTATGAGTACGTCAACCACCAGGACATGACCCGAGAGTCCGCCAACATGCTTACGGAGGACGAAGTGAGGCGCCGAGTTGGGAGGCTGATGACCCAAGACACAAACCTTGACACCTCTGGGCATCCGGTGCCCTTCAGCTCAGCCAAACCCCCAAGCCGGGTGAGTAGCTGATCTTCTGATATTGATGCTTGCAATTTGTGTTGTACCCGAGTCCTACTCTGACTCTTTTTATGCAATCTGACCTCGCAGGATCTCTTTGGGTTCAGCTCCAGGGCCCCTCTCCTAGAGGATGAGTCTTGGAACCGACCACCATACACCGGCGGCTCAAGCAGCATGCAGCCGCCCCAGAAGAAGGCCAGAACCTCCACCACCGATGCCGAGTCATCGAAGGGGAAAGAAACCGCGGCCGAGGAGCCCAACGCCCCACCGCCGACTATGGCAGCTTCTGAAGAAGGTCTTCAGGAGGATGAAGACGAGGTCCCCCTCAATCGGAGGAGGGGGAAACAACCAACTGACGCAACCTCGGGAGACAGGGCAGCTCCTCTGCCGGTCCTGCCCCAGCGGCACCAGCCAGCGCCATCGAGGAAGATCCCCAAGAGGACGAAGACGAGGTTCCCCTCATTTGGAGGCGGGCGAAACGGTCGGCCGATGCTGCTTTTGGGGGACAGGGCAGCTCCTCTGCCCGTCCTGCCCCAGCAACTTCCTCTGCCACCGAGGGGCACGGAGGTTCCTCGGTGCCGCTGGCTCCAGCCGCCGCCGCGACGGAGCGGCAGGCCCCAGAGCCTAAGAAATGCTTCAACTTTCCAAGGTCCACCAGGTAGGGCTCCGAGTGAGTATCTTCTGCCCTTTATCGTAGCAAAGAGTGGTGGTGATCCTGGCTGTCGTTGTAGGCCGAAGAACACAGGGGATATTCCACGGGGCAAGCCGAGTGCACAGGGATCTGGTCAGGGCGAAGGCGTCTCGGGGTCGGGCCCCCGGCCATCATCTCCCCCAAGAGCTGCCGGTGTCCCTTCACCGTAGCCTTCTTCCTGACAGGACGGCATGCTCCCGGCCCCCGCCGCCTGCCCATCAGCCGGAGGAGTTCAGTGCTGGAGCACAAGCTCCCGCTGCAACCGAGCTGGCGGGTCCCAGTCGGGTGCGGATCGTCCCGCCACATCCCAAGGGGGACTTGGTGTAGTCGGTGGAGGAGATTGATGTTGGCCGCATGCCGCCACCTCGGCCAGGCTTCCACGTGGATTTCCAGCCGCTTCGGGTCCACCAAATGGATCCCTCGAAGCCGGATGAAGTCCTGTGGGAGATTGATGATGTCCGGGAGTCAGAAGAGTGGGAGGAGGCAATAAGCACCGCCACCCAACTCGGAGAACAGCTCCTGGCGTTGTTGAAGACCTTGAAAGAGAGCACCAACTTGGTAAACGACAAGCTTCAGCCGTTAATGAAGGTATGTTTTTTGTCACTGTGTTTTCTTCTCTTCTTTTTTGCCGTGAGTGCGCAGATGGTGCGTTCACTGGGGAATAGCCCCTGAGACTCCGGCCGACTGGAGCAGTCGGGCGGTGGTTCTTTGTTAGCCTGTAGATTCTGCACTGGGAGCACGATCAGTGCACCCAGTGGGTGTAGCCCCCGAGCCTCCACTCGGTTCATGGAACCGAGCGGAGGGTCTTGATGATTTTTTCTGAGTAGCTAACTTCCTTTGTCATTTTTGTAGAATTTAACCAAGAGGTCTAGAGATAAGACCGAGTTCCTTCAAGACAAGTGTGGCATACCCGGTTTAAAGGCCGGATAAGCCCCTGTGTTTACCGTACCGATCCCTGGATCAGTAGCCGGTACACACAGTATACTTGATACAAGGTCATGCAATAATGAGATTATTACATAAATGATCGGCAAGATCTTTAGATATTCATACCAGGCCGAATGGCCAAATTGAAACAGCAGCAGAAGAAAAGCACGTGGTAACTTGCCCATCAATATGCCGGACCACACAGGAAACTGACTGGGTAACGCCCTAGCCTTCGTATTCGGCGTCGGTACTCTCGGAACGTTTCTTCTTCTTATCTGGCCAATTCAACAAGCCAGGTGAGTACATTGAATGTACTCGCAAGCCCCCCTTCAGGGTGAATATCACAGATATATGCATGCACAGGGGAGATCAATAAAGAGGCTCTAACCTAAGTTTCATAATTGTGCGGAAAAGTAAGTTTTTCATTGAAATAATTAAGTAGATAATGAAAGCTTATTTCGAACACAACCTCGGCCCTGCCGAGTCATATCAATCAGTCATAATAGCATACCTACAATTCGGCCGTCCGCCACGGGAGCGGCCATTTATCTGCATTAGATAGCCGTTCCTACCCTCAGGTAGAACGACGTCCGATAATACCACCTTCCTCCTCAGATAGCCGTTCCTACACTCTGGTAGAACGGCGTCCCACTCATTACCACACCTCCCGTGTAATCGCATTACACGAGGATCTCACAACTCACTCTGCATGCCCATCAGGCGTTGCGTCCTTAATCCCATGACCCACTTTTCATCATATAGTCTAACCGGTTGTGTGGCCATACCAGATTGTGTCCATGACCGAGGACGCGGCTATTCGAATAGATTTTAACACTCTGCAGAGGTTGTACGGCTTTACCCACAAGATGTAGTTCGCCCTAGATACACTGTGCACCGTATACTGACAGGGCTAATACAACGAGACGTTTCACTCGGTTCATACTAGAGCTGGACGCACTAGATGTTTTACCCAACTTTACCTTTTGCCTCGCAAATCCTAAAATGGGACTATTGTCATCTTTGTGTCGAGCAACTCCCTACCTTGCGGGATAGGCTCTCTAGGTCTTAAATTGCCTAGTCACCTACTTCCTACTGCCCGCGGGTCCAGATACTAGCACTTGATGGGGTAAAGGTCAGGTCCTTCCCATAAAGGACATGTGGACGTACGGGGTGAACCTGGTTTAGCGGCACGGTAGGTTCGGTCCTTAAGTGATCCGAGAAAGACTCCACACCTTGTCCGTTGCACGGACCGCGAGTGCCCCACTGGGTCTTAGCCCGCTTATATTCCTTCCTGCTCTCGCCCTTCATTTCTAACCCAGATCCAAATCATCTCCATTTTGTTTTTGTTCTACAAAAACTCCCCTTCGAACATCCAACCCGTGGATTATACCGTGACTTCTCCTCCATCGGTCACAGCGATCCATCCCAAGTTTATCTCATACGAGATTTCTGGGATTTGTTTATTTTTGCAAAAACCTAGATTTTCTACTGCGGGGCTACGCAATATATATGTATATACTACACCTAGGTTTCCGATATTTGTCTTCAGAACATATGTAATCCTTAGGGCGACAAGGAACGGGATCGGTCTAGGGTTCCTACCATATCGGATGTAACTATTGCTACATAAAATACTGATTTCTATCACATAGCATGCATGTTTTGCAAACAAAATAAATATTTTGCAATCATGGGATTCAACATGATCAAAGAAGAAGAGCTTGCCTATCAATAGCGGCCCTGGTCCGAAACTTGGTCCCGATATGGCAATGGTCCAAGATCCTTCGCGTGATGTCTCATAACATCGCATCTACACGTTGGAAAACACCGAGTAAACAAGAATATGAGGAAGAGCCAAATAAGAACCAATATACGCTCACGAATTCTAAAACTAGGACTCCGGGTTTAAACGTTCGTTAGGGTTTTCAGAAAGGAGGAAGGGAGTTCACCCCACATGAAATAAGGATTCTTCATCAATATTGAAATCCCCGGTTTATTGGATTAATAACCTACTAGCACTTGAGATGGTATCAGTTCTTAGGTTTAGCTGGTTCTAGGGTGTAAATGTGATTATACTGAAGTAGTTTGGAACTCCACTATCGATGCTTTTGGAGTAATTTGATAGGATTTATTCATTTGTGGAATGTGGGATATTTAGGGTTCTGTTCTGGTAGTGCAGAACTTTCGATACTAATTTTATTCACCGGATCGAGGGCATGTAGTTATTTTGAGAGATCCTCTAGCTAGGACTAGGGTTTGGTGAACACATCGAGGTATATACTCACATAACAGGGTATTTATATTAAGCGTGTTAGGACTTCTTTGAGATTTTTGGGAAGGTATGCGTATACCACTTGCCTTATAACTTTTTAAGTAGTTCTTGGAATTTCTAAATACACCTGAGTTTAGAAAAAAAAATGGTTTTTGAAAATATTTGAGGTAGAGGGAGTGCTCTGATTTATTTTACAAAATGTGTACGTTACTTATTGTGACTTGCTAAGTTTTAATTAAAATTTTCTGTTGAATTCAAAAATCCAAGAAACAGTACTGGTGGAAAAACTTACGGATGCTTAACATTCTAGAAAAAGGAAGAAGGAATTGAGGGCCCACATGCCAGTCCATGGTCTTGGCTCCTATCCGATGACCGACCGAGCGCACTTGACCAGTGTGAGGGGCAGCACTCAGAGAAAGAAAAGTCTTTGGGGAAGGGAAAAAGGGGCGACGGAGGTCGATCCTCGCCGGTGCTCCAGTTTCTCTGATGGGAGGAGAGGGATGGTAGCGGTTGCCTGAGAGCAGAGGCTGCCGTCAGCGGCGGGGATGCGGCTGCGAGCGCGTGGAGGTTGGGGAATACTCGCCGGCCTGACGAAAGGTGAGGGGCGGCGGCGACGAGCTGCTTAGCTGGTGGTTGCCAGTAGTGAGGGGCTTCATCGCCGAGCTTGACGGCAGAGCAGGGTGTGCGGCAGTGATCCCCGCTGGCAGCGGCGGTGGATCCAGCGCCCCACGGTGGCGATGCTAGAGGCGGGGCTCCTGAGGAGGCAGATGGAAGAGGCCCATGGTGGCGGTTGCCATACGTCGGCTGCGCGGAGATGCTCACGGAGACGGTCGACAGCGGCGCTGGCTGGCGATAGTGTGGCGTCCGGTGAGGCGCTCCGGTGAGGCGCTGGGGCCGGCGGCGATTGCTTGGAGGCGGAAGCGAGGGGACTTGGGCGTGCTTGAAGGCGCTGGTTGCCAGGCTCGGAAGGCACCGCCGCTGATGGAGGGCAGTGCTCCGGCGGCCACGGCGCTGAGCAGGGCCTGGGGGAAAAGACACTGGACTGGGGAACCGGAGAGGAGGCGGCAGTCGCTCCCGTTGACGGTGGGAAAAAACTGGTGGTGGCAGGTCTCGTGGGTAGCGGCGGCGCGGATCCGGCCGGTGCTCTGGAGCATCCTTGCCGGTGGAGCTGGTTGCGGAGGAGGTCTGGTGCGGCGGCGGCAACGCATGGCTCACCGGCGAGGAGGGGTGGCGCGAATTTTGACCCGGCTCCAGTGGGGCTTGAGGCAGGCGGGGCGACGGCGGTTGGCGAACCCTATTGGGAAATTGATGCAGCGCGGTGTGGCTATAAGATGGAAGAGAAACGACGCTGGCCGCGGCAGGAATCTAGGCAAGTTTGGCACCGACCACTGCAGGAAACAATAGAGCAGAGCAACATGTTCAAGGTGAGCAGGGAGAGAAAATGACTGCACAAGGGGAGAACTAGTGAAGTGCTGTGGAAGCATAGAGGAGATTTGGCACCGAATTCTGTTTGGGAGATGACGTGCCTCGGTAGAATTTAGGGATTAGTAATGAGAGAATTTAATTCATGTCAGGCTGGCGATTTTTGAGCAGATGATGGGACGAGTCAGGGACGGATTTTTAGTAGGGTTAGGATTTAGCTACAATCACCTAGCGGAATATGGTTAAGGTTTTGAGTACTCAATTAACGGCATGAGAGTTCCCGATTTGAGTTTGGTACTTCTTGGGCACGGATAGTTCCAAAGTTCAATAGATTAGAGATGCATATATGTATATGTATATATGTATATACCTAGTGGTTTGAGTAGTAGGCGAGGTCCACGTGGTATAGATGGGTGTAGATATGGTGTAGCTAAGGTGTCGGGGTTCATTCTTGCTCGGAAGGAGCGAGCTAAGGTTCAGAGGGTATGTGCTCACATACACTCGTTAACTTAAGCATATATGTATAGGGTTGCATTGGATTTAGGATAAACACAAGAGTTCAGGGTGCATTAAGGTTCAAGGAGCGGCATCTGTATACTCGTATATACGCTTAGGGATAATAGCAGAAACAACGGAGAGAGCTGATGGTCAGAGCATCGGTGGATTAGGGTTTTGCGGTTTCGTCGAAAAGGGTGACGCCAGAATTTTGTGTATTCGGGGAGTGCGTCGGATCGGATCTTGGGAGGAAAGTGGTTACGCGTCGTGCCGAAGAGGGAAGGAATGTCCTGGCACATTGATTGGAACTCTAGGGTCGTATTTCCTTTTTAGGGTTTTGCTGGTTTTGCCGAGAGGAGCGATGCTAGGGTTGGTGCGTATATGTGTATATGGGTTTTGCTCAGGCACTGTCTTAGGTTTAGATACATAGGCAATCTAAGGAACTAACAAGTTTGAATAATCTCCGAGAAAATCCAACTGACAAAAATAAGAGCATGATCACATGTGGCGTATACGCGTATATGTGACCGTGCTAAGGTTTATCATAAAAAGATTTTCGGACAAAAGCGTAGTTAGTCACACCAGTTAACGTAAAAAGTTTTTGAGGCCTTAATTTTCAGGTTCCGGAAAATTGGGATGTGACAAACCTACCCCCCTTAAAAGGAATCTCGTCCCCGAGATTCAGACAGATTAGGAGGTAAAGAATAGAAGTGCATGCTTTTCTGCTGCGAGAGTCTTCATTGGCCCGCGCTAATCTTCTTTTCGACATGGGTGGAATTCAGAGTTTCTGTTTTGTTCCGGCGTTTTGTTGCTCAACTTTTTGGCTCATATAAACAGGGACTACCCCCGTTAAAATTTTTGGGGTATGTTTTATTTCGCAATATCAAACTTGCTATTGTCCTCTGGTGACCATCACTTTTATTCAGTGGCTTGTGCTATTTTGACCGACTCGATGTGATAGGATGATTCGCATTAGTTGGGTAATTGCAGGCAATTGGCACTGGTCGGCTTTCTTCTGGTGGGGGTCGGGTAAGGAGATCACTTCAAGCGTGCCACGTGGACAAGCTTTGGCAAAAGGAAAGATTCGGGCATGGCAGGCGAAATGGGATGCTTTGGTACAGACGAGGCGGTCGTCGATCTATTGAACAATGTGTTCTCACTCTGGATTCTGGTGGTGATGGTGAGAGGTTTGGCTTTTAATTCTGGTATGTATAACGGTTAGGCTTGAATTGGCTTTGCCAGATCGTTCTCCTTTCTTGTTTTGTCTATACCATGCATGCCTTCAAGTGTTAGCCGATGCATTAGAAAAGAGGGAAATAGAGCATCTAGGAGAGTGGGACAATGTGGGGTTTGGTTTATTATGCAAGATAAAGTCTTTGAACAACACACGATGCATTATTAGGGTCGGAAGACCCACTGAGAGCTCCAATAAAACATCAAAAGAACCAACATAACACGCATCCAAGCGTCTACAAGCACATCGAACGAGTTCGTCCTAGTGCCGATCGGCACAAGGTAAAACCCAATCACAAACATCAAAGCGATAGAGACACACAAATAGCTAGACACACTGAGTTGGATAGCCCACATTCGAAGCGCATGGCCTACCTGGACTAAGGCTGGATGGGCGGCTTGGGGTGGAACCACTTCTTCCTGAGGTTTCCAGTGCTCTGAAGGGTTTGGAAGGTGTGGAGGAGCGGCATGGCATCGACGGTGACAGGTACCTTCCTCGGCTGTTGGTGTGTCTGGCAAAGGATGTTCGCCTAACTCAGGAGCGTGGGCGGAGGTGGCCGAAGAGTTGCTGGAAGCGGACGAAGAATGTAGAGGTGTGGAGTTCCATTGCGACGAGATCCAGAACTCCACTAGATGGAGGAGGAGGTCGTGCTGAGCGACCAGATATTGGAAAAGATGGGTTACCGCGACATCTTCGTCTGGAGGCGAATTGATAAACCGTGTGCCTATTCCAGGGACACGACGGGGGTAGAAGAAGAAAGCTCTCTGGCTCATGCCAGGAACTTGATGGCGGAGAAGGGAGATAGCCTCCCATGCGGCCATTTGAATAGCCATCGTTGGGGTAGGCATAGATCTTCCGTAGATCCTAAAAGGTGCGTTTGGATCAGTGCTGGCGGGGTAGACATGAACGTTGGCCCAAAACTCTGGCATGATGACGGAATCCGGGCTGCGGTAGACTTCATACTCCGGTCTTCGTGTTGCTCCAAGAACTTGCTGTGCTATGGTCCATAGGACATCGGCGAAACCGGCAAGGTTTTCCGCGGTTGTCTCTTGGTAGAGGATACTTAGAGGCACCATGTCTGCGGAGAAAATGGGAAAGATGAGCAGGAGAGGGAGCTCCGAAGTGCTGGGCTCTTTTGGGAGAGAAGTGTTGGGCGAGGAGGAGAAGGGCACTGGCTAAAGTGCAAGGATAGTGCATAATATAGCCGTTTGACGGTTTGGCGGTGAACACGGAGCATTTTGCCCTTGTTAGGGCCACACTGTTCCCTGTTATCTGATAGCCGTTGGCGAGAAAGAGAACCCAAGCGGCCAAATAAAGATAGGCACATAGTTGGCGACAAGGAGGAAATATCAGAGGGCAATAAAGAGAGTAGATTGGAGATCCTTATGGGTTGCTGACAATACAGAGAGAGCTGATGGTCAGAGCATCGGTGGATTAGGGTTTTGCGGTTTCGTCGAAAAGGGTGACGCCAGGATTTTGTGTATTTGGGGAGTGCGTCGGATCGGATCTTGGGAGGAAAGTGGTTACACGTTGTGCCAAAGAGGGAAGGAATATCCTGGCACATTGATTGGAACTCTGGGGTCATATTTCCTTTTTAGGGTTTTGCTGGTTTTGCCGAGAGGAGCGATGCTAGGGTTGGTGCGTATATGCGTATATGGGTTTTGGTCAGGCACTGTCTTAGGTTTAGATACATAGGCAATCTAAGGAACTAACAAGTTTGAATAATCTCTGAGAAAATCCAACTGACAAAAATAAGAGCATGATCACATGTGGCGTATACGCGTATATGTGACCGTGCTAAGGTTTATCATAAAAAGATTTTCGGACAAAAGCGTAGCTAGTCACACCAGTTAACGTAAAAAGTTTTTGAGGCCCTAATTTTCAGGTTCTAGAAAATTGGGATGTGACAAACAAGCTTCCCGCAAGGCCGAGTGGGATAACCTGAAGGGCACCCTCCGCGCGACACAGGAGCAAGTGATCGCGCGGGAGGCCGAAGTTGCATCTTTGAAGCAGGATGTCTGCAGCGAGGCTGCCCGGGCTCAAGGTAATGAACTCGAACTTCTTTGGCACTTCTGCTTTTGCTGTACTGACTATTTCTAACATCTTCTGTAGCCGCTGAAGACGAGGCCTCCAAGCTCAAGGAAGAACTTGAGGTGATGAGGGCTCATGTTCGGCAACTTGAGGAGGAAAAGGCCGCCACCGAGTCCTCTCTGAAGAGAGCTCAGGATGCCACCACTGGTAAGCCCCCGACTCATGTCCGATCAGCCGGAGCCTGCCGAGTACCTTGCTGACGTAGCTTTGTTGCCTTTGCAGTGCTTCAGACGCGCCTTGAAAAAGCGCATCTAATGGCCGGGTCCTTGAAGGCGGCTGCTCGAACGGCCTGCGACGCCCTCTGGGAGGCCGACCCAACTCCGAACCACGCGGAGGTGGTCGTGGAGCGCCTTCAGTGAGTGCCTGATCAGGCGAAGACTCTGCTGAAGGAATCTACCCGGGCCGGAGCCCAATTGGCGCTCGCAGTGGTGAAGTCCCATTATCCCATCGCTCGACATGGGAGCGATTGGGGAAGGACTTGCCGCCGACACGCTGATGAAGAGGTCCCCACGCTGATGGAGGAGGTCCAGCCTGCGGCGAACACCCTCGCTAACAGCGTTGTCCTGTAGAAGTAGGATAAAACGAGTGAACCGTTCCATATACATTTGAAGTACTCGGGAAGGCCGAGTGTAACTTGCTTATGCATGTTTTGGTTACTTGTTCTGTGTTTACTAATCTCTTCTTTCGTAAAAATTCGTTCGTGTGTAAGTTAGCCCTTTGTGTGTGCTCTTGCCGACCCGTCGTAGCCCCCATTGCGTAGAGATTAGCCGTGGGCTGTTTCCCGTGTAGCGCAGGGTTGTGGCATAGACCGGCGATCGAAGACAAAGAGTTAACACCGAGCTTTTTACACAGTACTAAAATAATTGTTGAAGGAGAAGAGCCCGAGTGCTCTTGGGCGCACCCAGTGTGGTGTAGCCCCCGAGTGTCTACTATGCGTAGCCGTGAGCGTACATAGCAGGCCAGTCGGAAACCCCAAGAGTTGCTCAGATGGAGCGAAGAAATATTTATTCATTTATCCATACTTAAAAATATGGAAGTACAAAGCTTAAGCATAGAAGCGACGTAGCTGTTCAATGTTCCAGGCGTTGGTGATGAGGTTGCCGTCCTTATCCTTCAGCCGGTAAGCCCCCGGGCGTAGTACTTCAGCGACCATGTACGGGCCTTCCCACGGTGGTGAGAGCTTGTGCTTGCCCTTGTTGGACTGGACTCGGCACAGGACCAAGTCACCAACGTTAAACGCGCGCCCGCGTATGTGCCGGCTGTGATAGCGCGTAAGCCCTGCTGGTATTTGGCCGACCTAAGGAAAGCGACTTCTCGTGCTTCTTCAAGCTGGTCAACAGCGTCTTGTCTTGCTTCCTCCGAC
Organism: Stipa capillata; assembly: GCA_019208055.1. Classification (NCBI taxonomy): domain Eukaryota; kingdom Viridiplantae; phylum Streptophyta; class Magnoliopsida; order Poales; family Poaceae; genus Stipa; species Stipa capillata. The sequence continues at coordinate 71,175 of JAGXJF010005675.1, read as the reverse complement.
TGGTCCCCAGCGTAAGCACGGATGCGCGGGGATCCGTGGTCCAGATCAGTCGGCAGTATGGCCTCGGCTCCATATACCATGAAGAAAGGGGTGTAATTGGTTGACCGGTTGGGAGTAGTTCGCAGGCTCCAGAGCACCGAGGGCAACTCTGCTGCCCATTTGCCCGCAAACTTCTTTAGGCGCTGGAAGATCCGAGGTTTGATGCCTTGCATAATCAGACCATTGGCACGCTCAACCTGCCCATTTGTGCGTGGGTGTGCCACTGCGGCGAAGCTGAGGCCAATGTTGTAGTCGTCACAGAATCGGAGGAAGGCGCCGCCGGTGAACTGAGTGCCATTGTCCGTGATGATGCTATTGGGGACGCCGAACCGGTACACGATGTCCAGGAAGAACTCGACGGCCCGCTCTGCAGTGATCGTGGCAACTGGCTTGGCTTCAATCCACTTGGTGAACTTGTCGACGGCGACAAAGAGATGTGTGTAGCCCCCGGGAGCCGTCTTGAGGGGACCAACCATGTCCAGACCCCAAACAGCAAAGGGCCACGTGATCGGGATAGTTTGGAGTGCCTGAGCCGGCAAGTGTGTCTGTCGGGCGAAGTATTGGCATCCCTCGCAGGTGCGCACAATGTGCTCAGCATCTGAGACGGCGGTCGGCCAGTAGAAACCTTGTCGAAAAGCTTTCCGACTAGCGACTTCGGCGCCGCATGGTGCCCGCAGACTCCCCGAGTGAATGTCGTGCAGCAGCTGCTTCCCCTGGTCTTGAGATATGCACCGCTGGAGAATTCCGGAGGTGCTCTTCTTGTAAAGGTCGCCTTCGATTACGACGTAGGCCTTGGCACGCCTCGCAAGGCGCCGTGCCTCGGTCTGATCCTGTGGGAGCATGTCCCGTAGGATGTAGTCGAGGAAGGGCATCGTCCAGTCGGGATTGATGACCAAGACCTCTTGCGCAGTCTGTTGAATGCTACGGATCCCTCGGGGTGTGGTTCTTCGTCTCGGACGCTGTCTCCACCTTGATGGAGGGCGCATGCAACTCCTGGAGGAAAACTCCAGCCGGGACGACATCCCGACTGGACCCCAGCTTGGCGAGTGCGTCTGCAGCCTCGTTGTCTCGGCGGAGGACGTGCGTGAGCTCGAGGCCGTCGAACTTGACTTCAAGCTTGCGCACCTCTTGGCAGTAGGCTTCCATGACGGGGTCTCTGCACGACCATGCCTTCATGACCTGCCTGACCACCAGTTCGGAATCTCCACGGGCGAGGAGCCGGCGAATTCCGAGTGAGGTCGCAATGCGTAGGCCATGTAGTAAGGCTTCATACTCGGCGACGTTGTTGGACGCCGGGAAGTGGATCTATAGCACGTACTTGAAGCATTCCCCTTTCGGAGAGATGAGCACGATGCCAGCCCCCGCACCCTGAAGCATCAGTGAACCGTCGAAGTAGAGCGTCCAATGTTCGAGGTCGATGACAGAGGGTGGGGATTGGACTTTCGTCCACTCGGCCATGAAGTCAGCAAGAGCTTGGGACTTGACGGCCGTGCGGGGGGGGGCATAAACTATGCTGAATGCTATTAGTTCCATTGCCCACTTAGCAATCCTTCCAGTGGCGTCGCGATTGTTGATGACGTCGGCGATCGGGAAGGAACTGACCACCGAAATCGGGTGTCCTTGGAAGTAGTGGACTAGCTTCCGAGATGTTATGAACACCGCATAGATAATCTTCTGTATCTGTGGGTACCGTGCCTTGGACTCGGAAAGCACTTCGCTGATGAAGTAGACTGGCCGCTGAAACCTTCTGGATGTGGCCCGGCTCGGAGCGCTCAACGACCAAGACAGTGCTAGCCACCTGGGTAGTCGCTGCGATGTAGAGAAGCAGCGGTTCGTTGGGCATCGGGGAAACCAGCACCGGGGACGTGGTCAGGAGCTTCTTCAGCCCGTCGAGGGCGTCTTGGGCCTCAGATGTCTAGGTGAAAGGTGTCTGACTTCTTCAGGAGCTTGTAGAGGGGCAGGGCCTTTTCACCGAGTCGAGAGATAAATCGGCTGAGGGCCGCCATGCACCAGGTTAGCCTTTGGACATCCTTGAGGTTTTTTGGTGGCCCCATCTTGACGATGGCATCGATCTTCTCCAGGTTAACCTCGATTCCTCGCTCGAAAATGATGAAGCCGAGTAGCTTTCTCGAAGGAACTCCGAAAAGCGCATTTCTCTGGGTTAGAGCTTCATGTTGAATCGCCTAAGGTTGGAGAACGTTTCCCCCAAGTCGGTCAGGAGATCCTCTTTCTTCGGACTGACCACGTCTCGACGTAGGCCTGCACGTTCCTGCCAATCTGCCCCTGGAGGCAGCGCTGTATACACCGTTGGTATGTAGCGCTAGCATTTCTTCAAACCGAAAGGCATGGAGACGTAGCAGAAGGCCCCGAATGGAGTGATGAAACGACGTCTTGATCTCGTCGTCCTTCTTCATCTTGATCTGATGGTAGCCCGAGTAGGGCGTCGAGAAAACACAAAATTTTGTCAGCCGGCAGTGGAGTCAATCACCTGGTCGATGCGAGGCAGTGTGAAGGGGTCTTTGGGACATGCTTTGTTGAGGCTCGTTGAAAGAGCATCTAGGCCCCAAGATGGTTTTGATGGTTAATGGCAACTCAAACTGGAATCTAACATTTACAGTGAGTGTATGCAGGTGTCTAGGTTTCAGGAAGAAGGGTCATCAAGGAAAGGATGACCACCAAAAAGGGTACAAGGGTGGTTTCCAGGACTAAGGAATGACTGTGCTAGGCAGCTGTGCCACAGCTGTGAAGAAGCCGGTGCTGTGCAAGAAGTTGCAAGCAAGGTGATGGTGGCTTGATGCGTCAAAGGCCGTGACTACAGTTGGTGGGCAGGTAAAGCCTAGATTTGCTAGTTTCTTTGAGTCCATAGGAAAAGCCCGTACTATCAAGAGGGATGAAGCAGTGATGATCTGTGGAGGTTCTAGTTGCTCAATGGTCAGGATGTTGGACAGTGGCACTAATGCTTTGAGGTTAGTGGCCCTGTGTCAGCAGTTTTGCATAAGTATGAAACTGGTTGGAGCTGGCACTCTACAGTGCTAGCAGTAGAAAACCCTAGGGGTTAGAGTCACCGATGTGACACAGCGGTGTCACAGGTGGTCTAACGCTCTATGACTCAGGTACATCTCTGTACCAGGGGAGAGCTTGTAAACGCTAAGGAACCTGCGCTGCGATAGCTTGTCTGCTGAGTCAGAGGGCTGTCGGAGGTTCTCTCCTTATAGGTTTCAGAGAGTGTGTGCACTAAGGGCACGTCATGTGCCAAGACCGAGCTGAGTAGTGCGGCTGCGTCAGTTTAGGGTTTACCTGTGTGTGCCGCCGGTGACACAGGTATCGGTCTGCTTGAGCTGGTTATAGTTGGGCGGAGTGATTGGCTGTGTCACCAGTGGTTGACACCGGTGATTCACTTAATCCTATGTGGCAACAGTGTAACGGTCAAGTGCCTGTGAACCCTATATATAGGAGACTATGGGAGGTCTTCGATCTTAACCAATGAGCCAATCAGTAACTCACATTCGACCATTGCAAAGCCTCTTTCCACCGAACGAAAGCCAAGTTTCCTAAGTGTCAGTTCGGGAAGGGTTAGAGTTCTTAAGCAAAGAGCATTGGTTCCTCCAAGAGTTGTTACTGCTGAATCTATTACTCTTGGAGTGTCTACTCCTAGACGGGCGTAGGAGTTGCTGGTACCACCCAAGCTTGTGTGGGCTGGACCAGTAGTCTATGAGGGTGATTGAAGTCTACTTGCTGCAAGCAAAAGGACTTCCACAAGCAAAGGAAGAGGCCTGCGATCAGGTACTCGGAGAACAAGCACGATTCAGTGCTAGCGATCTCTTCGGAGTAGCCTCTCCAACGGAGATGTACCACTCTGCAAAGAGCTGGGAACTTCGGTGAAAAACACTTTGTCTCCTGAGTACTTGTTGTTTTACTCCTTGCTTCTTGCTATATCTGTTTGCTTGTATGCTCATATAGATATTCTGTTTATCTGCTTAGATCACCTTTGCACTTGTGTCCTGTTAGCTATCTCACAGTTGGTATAGATCATATCTCACACCTGTGTCAGCTACCTGTTACATAGACACTTTGATTGCTTATCATTTTGCTAAGTCATTAGCCCACCTGTGCTAGGCACCTATGTGACAGCTGCATGCTAATTTACACATCACAACTTACCTGTGTCACTCATCTGTCACACAGCTAGCTAATCCTTGCTTTTGCATAAGGCTTAATCTAAACAATCTAGTTAAAAGAAGTAATTTTTGTTAGCCTCCTATTCACCCCCCTCTAGTCGGCATCTGAGGTCCTTTCACTTGTGTAGTCAATGCACATCCTCCATTTTCTATTCTTTTTGGAAATGAGAACTGGTTTCGCTAACCAGTCGGGATGGTACAATTCTTTGATAAAGCCAGCTGATAGAAGCTTGGCTATATCCTCTCCTATTACTCTACACCTGTCCTCAGCAAAGCGGCGCAGGCGCTGCTTGACCGGTTTGGCGTCCGGCCAAACGTTCAGAGAGTGCTCGGTAGCCTCTCTCGGGACTCCAGGCATGTCAGAGGATGTCCATGCAAAGATGTCCCAATTGTCACGGAGGAAACTGACGAGTGCACTTTCCTATTTGTCGCTGAGCGCAGTCCCGATCTGCGCCGTCTTGGAGAGGTCTTTCGGATCGATCTGGACTGTCTTGGTGTCCCGCGCCGACTGGAATGATGTCGATACTGAAGTCTTTTTAGTCAGGGGTGCTTCCTCGACCGCAACCGACTTGAGGCTATCAAGCTCGGCTGCCGCGATTTGGGCCGCGGCGAGGTGGCAGTTTTCCACGTCACACGCGTAAGCGTGCTGGAAGTTGCTTTGCACCGTTATTATCCCGTGAGGACCTGGCATCTTGAGCTTCAGGTAGTCATAGCTGGAAACAGCCATGAATCTGTCATAGCAGGGACGGCCCAGGATAGTGTGATACCAACCTAGGAAGTCGATGACCTCGAAAGTGAGGGTCTCGGTCTGGAAGTTGTTGGGTGTATCGAAGGTGACGGCCGAAACGATCTGCCCGAGTGGTCTTGCCAGCTTGCCGGGCACAACCCCGTGGAAGGGTGCGCCGGTGGGCTTGATCTCTGTGTGGGGGATCTTCATGTCGTCTAGGGTCTTGACATAGAAGATGTTCAAGCCACTCCCTCTATCCATGAGGACCTTGGTGAGGCGGACGCCGTGGACGATTGGGTCCACCACCAAGGGGAACCTTCCGGGGTGGGATATGTAGTCCGGGTGATCCGAGCGGTCGAAGGAGATTACGGACGTGGACCATCGGAGGTACCGGGGCACAGTCGGCTCGATCGTGTTGACCTCGCGGTCCGTGAGCTTCTGGTGATGCTTGGACACGTAACCACTCGGACCACAGAAGATCATGAGACATGCAGTCTCTTTTGGGAACTCAGCGCCCCCATGCGGAGGAGGCTGCTTCTTGCTCTGGCTAGGAGCAGAAGGTTTGTTCAGCTTCTTTAGGAGATTGCAGTCGTGCATGAGGTGGTTTGACTTCGGCCCGTGGAAGTGACACGACTGGCCCATCATCTCCTCGAAAGTGGAATTACCGCGTTGAGGACGGTGCTGTGGAGCACGCTGGACAGCGGCAACGAGGTCTCCACCCTTGCGCTTCCGGTGTTTCTTCTTGGGCGACTCGAGATGATCCTTCGTTTTGGGGGACTCGGGGGCCCTGCCCTTCCCCTTGTCGTCCTTGGTCGCACTGCGAATGGCCTCCTCGCCAGTTGCGAAGTTGTTGGAGATATCAAAGAGCTCGCGCGTAGTCTGGGGATTCTTGCGTGCGATCTTGTGGATGAGGTCCGTGCTCCGAACGCCTTTGGAGAAAGCAGTGATGATGTCACCCTCCCAGACTTCCGACAGAGCGTTCTTCTTTCTGGAGAAGCATTGGATGTACTCTCTGAGGGTCTCACCCGCCTCCTGGGTACAACTGTGGAGATCCCACGTGTTCCCAGGCCTGTTGTAGGTGCCCTGGAAATTGTTCATGAAGAGGGTCTCAAGGTCGGTTCAGGACTGGATGCTGCCCTGAGGCAGGCTAGTGAGCCAAGCTCGGGCCGAGTCGGCTAAGAACAGGGGCAAGTAGTGGATCACGACGTAATCGTTGCCTCCATTGGTCCTGCACACCGTGTGGTAATTGGCTAACCAGATATCTGGTCGAGTCTCGCCTGTGTACTTATCGATGCTGGTGACTCGGTGTCGGTGTTGTAATCCGGCAATACTGAATATAGGGCAACGTGGGCACAGCAGATCCAGATGGGTGCACACGGGAGAAAAAGTTTAGGCAGGTTCAGTCCCTCAAGAAGACGTAATACCCTACGTCCTGTGTTTGGTGGATGGTATTACTTGTATCCCGAGTGCCGCGAGGCCTCGAGGATAGATCTCTTCGTTGCCTAGGGCTATGTGTGTATGAGAATATGAGAGCTTATGAATCTATTTCATTGCTTACCGATCGGGGGATCCCTACCTGGCCTTATATAGGCGACCGGGGTAGGGTTATAAAAGTCCGAATCGGCTTACAGATTGGTTTCCTAATTAGTTACAACTGAATCCGGGATTACTGGGTCGGTATTTATCTCTGTCTTGTACTCCAAGTCGATGAGGTGCCCCCGTGTAGGAGTTGGACTCCGAGTAATCAGCCCGACCCACCCTATGTCTAGAGGGCCGGCTTTGTCCTCCTTGACGATACCCGGGTGCTATGTCATCGTTAGTAGCCCCCGAGTCCTTCACGATTTGGCTGCATCTTGTCGTAGTAACATTCAAGCCGAGTGTCTTTGCCTTCTTCTTTTTTCCGAGTGGTCCATACTGATGCGCCCTGCGGAGGGGCGCTTTTAACGTGCCGCGCGCGGAGCAGGAGCGACGCCCAATCCGCACGCGCCACCTGGCCGCGGCGCTTCGGGTTGCGCCCGCGCGGGAAAAGCGCGCTGCTCCGGAGGGCGCATCAGTATGGGCCGGCATCTTTTGCTTGGCCCAAGAAGGAAAGGCCTTATCCCCAGTCGCAGCCCTTCGGGCCGTTGCTGGGAGATAAGGCCGGGGGCTACTGTCGGCGGAATGGGGCCCAGGGTACCCCTAACCGCCGGCGGAGGCCAACCAAATGCCGCAAAGGGTGACGCGTGGCGCTCCGATCGCTGGGGCCTTGGGCCCCACCAGGATCGACGTACGGAGCCCGCGGCCAATCCCAAGGAATCAGGGGTCTCCTCCAGAGGCTGCATCCGCAAACCAGAAGGAGTCGTGGGCCTCCGGGAATCCACGGCCCATGCGCATGGGGCAGCGCCACGCGTCACCCTTTGCGGCATTTGGTTGGCCTCCGCCGGCGGTTAGGGGTACCCTGGGCCCCATTCCGCCGACACTGCCCCGAGGGGACAAGATGACTCCTCTGCTCCGACAGCTCCAGCTGCCGCCACCAAGGAAACTCCTCAAGCGGCTGGTGATGAAGTCCCCCCCCCCAGTCGGGAGGAGGGAAGGACTGCTGATGCTGCCTTCGGGGGGCAAAGCGGTTCTCCAGCATCGCCGACTCCGGCGGCTGCTGCATCAAGGCCACGGGCCCCGTGGCCCAGGAAGCGTGTCCCCGTTCCCCGATCCACCAAGTAAGCCATCGAGTGAACACCTCCTTGCTTGCTTTGTCTTCAGAACTAATGGGCCTGGGTGTTTCTGTAGGGCACAGAGAATGGGGGATATTCTAAGGGATGAGTCGGGTGCCCCGGGATCCGGTCGAGGCGGGAGCCAGTCGGGACCAGATGCCCAGCCCTCGACTCCTCCGAGGCCTTCTTCTCTACCACCGCCTTCCCCTTAGCAAAGCAGTGCGCCACCGAAACTGCCGCCTGTTCCTCGGCCAGAGGAACTTGACGCCGAAGCGCAGGCTCCTGCCGTGGCGGAGCGGGTAGAGCCGAGCCAAACGCAGACCACCCCGCCTGACCACCGGGGGAACTTGGTGCCACCAGTGGAGGTGGAGGACATCGGGCGTCTGCCACCTCCTCCGCCATGCTTCCACCTTGCGCTTCAACCTCTACGAGTCCGGCAAGCGGATCCCTCAAGGCCGAGTGCGATCCTCCCGGAGATCGACGACGTCCAGGAGGTGGGAGAGTGGGAGGAGGTGATGAACGCCCCCTCCCAGCTCGGGGAGCAGCTTCTGACGCTGTTGAAGACGGTCCGGGAGAGTGCCAACCTAGTCAACGGAAAGATCTTGCCGTTGATGCAGGTACGTCTTTTGTTGTTGTTTCTTGTTTTTTCTCTTACGTCTTGTAGATTTTACTCTGGGGGACGATCAGTGCACCCAGAGGATGTAGGCCCCGAACCTTCGGCTGACTAGGATAGTCGGGCGGAGGGTCTTTGCTGTCTTCTATATGTATCCAAGTAGCTTAACCTCCTTTGTTTTTTCTTGCAGAACTTGACCAGACGGTTTAGGGACAAGACCGAGTTTCTACAGGAGCAACTCCCCGCCTTCGACCGGCTCAGCCAGCGCAAGGCTGAGTGGGACCACTTGAAGGGGACCCTCGAGGCGACGCAGGAAGTAGCCCACGCGCGAGGGGTTGAGATTGCAGCCCTAAGAAGTGGCATCTCCCAAGAAGCCTCCCGGGCTCAAGGTGAGGAAATCGAGCTTTCTTTGATCATTTCTGCTTTCTCTGTGCTGACCTGTCCCCTGCAACTACGGAGGATGAGGCCTCCAAGCTCAGGGAGGAGCTTGAGGCGATGAAGGCCCACGTCGGGCAACTTGCCTCCGTCGAAGACAGGGCCTCCAAGCTTCAGGAGGAGCTCGGGGCGAAGAAAACCCACGTCGAGCAGCTCGAGAAGGAGGCGGTCGTCATGGACAGTAGCCTGAGGCGGGCTTTGGAGGCCGTCGAGTCGGCGAACAAAAGGGCCGCAGACTCCGCCGCTTGTAACTCCTTGACTCGGGTCTTGGTCAGTCGGGGTCTACCGTATGTCCTGCTAATAGCTTCGTTCTATCTCTGTAGCTTTTCAAATACGCCTCCAGAAGGTCAGCGAGACGGCTGAGTCTTTGAAGGCGGCGGGTCGGATAGCCTGTGACACCTTGTGGGAGGATGACCCAGTTCTGGACCACGCAGAGGTGATCGCGGAGCACCTTCGACATGTGCCCGACCAGGCGAGGTTGCTACAGAAGGAGGCCATAATCCGGAGCTGTATTGTCTCTTGCGGTGGCTAAGTCCCATTACCCGCTGCTTGAGATGGAAGCAATCGGGGAAGGGTATGCCGCCGAGGTTCCTGACGAAGTAGTTGTGGAGCTAATGGCAGTGGTCGAAACCACGGCGATCTCCCTCGTCGACCGCGCCGGTCTGTAAGGGTAAACATGTGGAACGCGTAGGTCAATTGTTCGGGAAGTCCGAGTGAATACTTGAAATGTATGCATTTTGTAGCAAACTTGGTTTAAAGTCTATTAATTTTCTTCCTTCGCAAAAGATTTGTTCGTGTGTATGTTAATCCGTCGTGTATACTCTTGCCGACCCGTCGTAGCCCCCTTTGCGTAGGGATTAGCCGTGGGCTGTTGTCCCATGTAGCGCAGGGTTGTGGCATAGACCGGCGATCAAAGACAAAGAGTTTAACGTCGAATTGTATACACAGTACTAAAATAATTTGTTCCGAATGAAAGAAGCCCGAGTGCGGTTGGGTGCACCCAGGGTGGTGTAGCCCCCGAGTGTTCGTTATGCATGGCTGTTAGCATGCATAGCGGGCCAGTCAGGAAAACTAATAATTATTTCAAATGGAGCGAAAGAATATTTATTCATTCGTCCGTAATATTGAAGCACAGAATTTAAGCATAGAAACGACGTAGCTGTTCTATGTTCCATGCGTTGGTGATGACGTTGCCATTGTTATCCTACAGTCGGTAAGCCCCCGGCCGTAGTACTTTGGCGACCATGTATGGACCCTCCCACGATGGTGAGAGCTTGTGCTTGTCTTTGTTGGACTGGACTCGGCGTAGAACCAAGTCGCTAATGTGGAACGAGCGGCCGTGTACATGCTGGCTGTGATAGCGTCGTAGGCCCTGCTGGTACTTTGCCGACCAAAGAAAAGTGACTTCACGTGCTTCTTCGAGCTAGTCGATAGCATCTTGTCTTGCTTCCACCGACTCGGCCTCAGTGTAGGCACGGATGCGCGGAGACCCGTGGTCCAGGTCAGTAGGTAGCATGGCCTCAGCTTCGTATACCATGAAGAAAGGTGTGTACCCGGTTGATCGGTTGGGTGTAGTCCGTAGGCTCCAGAATACAGAGGGCAACTCGGCTTCCCATTTACCTGCAAATTTTTTCAGGCGCTGGAAGATCCGAGGTTTGATGCCTTGCATAATCAAGCCATTGGTCCGCTCAACCTGCCCGTTGGTGCATGGGTGTGCCACGGCAGCGAAGTTGAGGCCAATGTTGTAGTCATCGCAGAATTGGAGGAAGGCGCCGCCAGTGAACTGAGTGCCATTGTCTGTGATTATGCTGTTAGGAACGCCGAAACAATATACTATGTCCCGGAAGAACTCGACGGCCTTTTCAGCGGTGATCGTGGCAACTGGCTTGGCTTCAATCCACTTGGTGAACTTATCGACGGTGACGAAAAGATATGTGTAACCCCTGGGAGCCTTCCTGAGGTGTCCAACCATGTCCAGACCCCAAACGGCAAACGGCCAGGTGATCGGGATAGGCTGGAGTGCCTGAGCCGGCAAGTGTGTCTATCAGGCGAAGTATTGGCATCCCTCACAAGTGCGCACGATGTGCTCAGCATTAGAGATGGCAGTGGGCCCGTAGAATCCTTGTCGGAAGGCTTTACCTACTAATGACCTTGGCGCCGCGTGGTGCCCGCAAACTCCCGAGTGAATATCGCGCAAAAGTTGCTTCCCTTGTTCTTGAGGTATACATTGCTGGAGTACTCCGGAGACGCTCTTCTTGTAGAGCTCGCCCTCGATGACGACATAGGCCTTGGCGCGCATCGCGAGGTGGCGCCCCTCAGTTTGATCTGACAGGAGAGTGTCTCGCAGGAGGTAGTCGAGGAAGGGCGTTGCCCAGTCGGGGGTGATGGCGAAGACTTCTTGCGGAGTCTGCTGAGTACTATCGGATCCTTCGGGGTGTGATTCGGTGGTCTTGAGCACCGTCTCTGGTTTGATAGAGGGGGCATGCAACTCCTGGAGGAAAACTCCAGCCGGGAAGACATCCCGACTGGACCCCAGCTTGGCGAGCGCATCTGCCGCTTCGTTGTCTCGGCGGAGGACGTGCGTGATTTCGAGGCCATCGAACTTGGCTTCCAGCCTGCGCACCTCTTGGTAGTAGGCTTCCATGGCTGGGTCTCTGCATAACCAGTCCTTCATTACCTGCCTGACCACCAGTTCGGAGTCTCCGCGGGCGAGAAGCCGGCGGATCCCGAGTGAGGTCGCAATGTGTAAGCCGTGTAGTAAGGCTTCATATTCGGCGACGTTGTTGGACGCCGGGAAGTGGATCTGATGATGTATAGTATAGTATCCCGTATATGAGGACGTATCCGGTAAAGATTCCCAGGAGATAAGGTAACCCCCCGTAAGGAGGAAGGACATCCCTTAAACTAGGAAGTCAATTCCGACGGTTAAGGAAGCCAGAGTTCTACTCGGGCATAAGTCCAGGTCCGGTACGACTCGAGGAGCCCGCTATAAAAGGATCAGCAATCCTATAGGGGAGGACAAGTCTTTCAAGTCCCAAGAGGAGAAAGTTAGATCCAATAGGCCTTAGAAGGAAGAGAGATCCCAACGATTTCCACGAGAAGACCCGCCGCCTCGAAGGAGTCGAGACCAGCGGAACTAGTCATCGTAGTCTCCGACTGGGCCTAGGATAGCCACTGACATATACATCTCTTGTAAAGACATTCTCTGATCAATATATATAAACAAGACGTAGGGTTATTATCCTGAGGGAGGCCCGAACCAGTATAAAAAAGGCTTTTCCTTGCCGTCAGATCTCTAGGCCTTGTGCCCTAGAGGTCCCTACCCCCCAAGTATCACCGTTCCACGAATACCGTAAGATCGGCGGTTTACTGATCATCGACAGATGGCGCCGACCGTGGGACCTCTCCGGCTTAAGCTATCAAGGAAGTATCAGAGTCGGCAAGATGTGCAACTAGTCACGATCAGCCCATTACGCCGACTGCACAGCCCTCCCCGGTTCGACCCGAGGAGGAAGAAGCAGGCTCGGCGGGGGATTCGATCGCACTCACGCGACGTACCGGGTATTCAAATCTGGGCTTCTACGACAACTTTGGCTAGACAGATCTGTACCCGCCAACAGACCGCGTAGATCTTGGAAAACACGTCATTGGCAAATACTCGAATTGCGAAGTCGAGGACTTTATGACCGAGTGCGTCAGGGCCTTCGGGGGAACGTTGGTGTTAACCGACAATTCCCAGGCAGGAGCGACCAGCCCAATGTCTGGACGGTTGCCTGCAACTTCTGATCGACCAATCGATCAAGATCTCAATCACAGTACCCCTCCCAATGAGGAAGACACGATGGAGTGGGACTACACCCCCATCCAATCCAGACCCTTCAGTGGTACTCATGATCCAGGATGGTCGGGAAGATCTCGAGGACCAGGATCAGGTTGGGGGCTCACAACGTCAAAAGCCCGACGGCTACCCCCCGTAGGAATGGGAATACGCCCACGACAGCAGACATGGGAATATGTGTCCCGAACTACTCGAAGACTCATCGAGATGCACAACCTGCTGTCATGACCACCGACGGCAGATTTGACGACACCCGATGGAGTATAATGGCTACAACGGCTGGGGGCTAAACTACAGCAAGCCCAAGCCCAAGCTGAGTCCTCTTGACTCCAGTCGGCAACACACAGCTCCAACCAAGGGAAGACCCCTCTCCGACCAGAGGAATCAGATGGAGAAGGACGACATCCCAAGACCAGGTCTCGCTGGGAGGAACAACACGTCAACCTCCACCACAACTACGAGCGACGACTTCCGAAAACGCCCCCACCAAGTCGGAGAGCAGGTTCTATGACCAGTTCGGAACCGAGGCAAAAAGGGCTTTCTCCCGAGCAAGACAATGGCTCCACAGGAGAAGTCGCCCAATCCAGGTCGCTCAAGTTAGTAGTAAAGAGATAATCAAGTCCCCTTAGAGAGTTCCTCCTGCAAACACCTTCGGGAAGATCGCACAGTCATCACCCCTCTGACCGCCAGTCCGTCTCAGGTTGCGCCAGCTTCAGCCTCAAGTCGTCAAGCTATGAACAAGTCGATGATAAGACACTCTGGGCGCCATCGCCTAGCACGCGCACTCGACAAGCTTTTTCAGCAGGTCACGACAAGAGCACGAGAGTCTCTGGAGCAACCAAGGAAAGCTCGAGAGGAGGAGTTCAATAATTATTTTTTAGACTGCCTATCCGAGAAACTTCTCGAATAAGATAGTCGAGGGCTGGATAAGTATGTGGCACCAAAAAATGGCTTACGCATAAACGTAACCAATGACTCAACCGGCACAAAAGGAAAGAGTTCCGTGCTGCAACCGTCAGGGACGTGAGGAAGACCCCTTAATGCGTCTGCAGGTGACAGGGGAAGCCACTGAGCCCCCAACCTGACCAGACCTAAGGCCTGGTCAACTAAGCTCCTCGGTTTCGTAGCAGAGTTCCCCGACCACAAGTAAAGGAAGAAGAGAAGGTGCGAGCATGACTAAGCCAACAGAACCAGCCTGCTTATCCACATCCTCGACTACTTTGAGCAGAAGGTATCACGGATAGAATGCAATGTTGTCATAATCAGGGCAAACGTAAGACTTACTAACTGGCGGCCAATATCCCTACAACAAGGGAACGTGAGTTGCTGCTATGTCCATGATAGACTGTATGAAGACCCCTTATCACATTTACTGATGACGAGGAGCCAATGAGACCTCCATCCGACTAAACCTAAGGCTTGGTCAATCGCAGTCAGTGGCATACGGCACAACTCGTAAGCCTAAGTCAAGGAAAGTGGACGCAAAGTTCGACTAAGTCTACGAGAACCCTCGTGTCCGACAAACATTCACAGAGCAGTAGAGTTCAGGTTTTCAGAAAATAAAACACATAGATTAAGCACAGTTACTAATCAAAAAGTGTTAAGTCAGCTTAGCAGGCTATCTGCATCCAGCCATTCGAGACCTCTTCGCCTCGAGGTCGGTTCCCCGCTCCTGCTCTGACTGGGCCAATCGCTCCTCTAGGTCCCGGACAAAGCGAGCAAAAAGGCAAAAGGTTAGTTTCAGTAAAAGCAAATTACGACAAACGTTTTTAGTTTTTGATTATATCTAGAAGGGCCACGACCGAGGGCTAGACCTTCGCTCAAGTAGGACGATAGGCGTCCTGAGCTGGGGGCTCAATGAACTTCACAGCCGACTAGCCCCATGCTAGAACCGACTTCACCAATTGGAGAGCGCCTACAGTACGCACTGCAGATCGACTTCCCGGCTATGAATAAACGTGACCGAGTACAAAGCTTTGCTCACCGGTCTCTGAATCATTTCTGCACTTGGTACCCGTCGCTTGCTCATGAGTGGGGACTCACAGTTGGTAGTGAAGCAAGTGTCTAAAGAATATCAGACATTAGACCAGAACATGGCAGCTACCTAGCAGAGGTGAGGAAGCTAGAGAAGAAATTCATCGGGCTCGAAGTACGGTATATCCTAAGGATAACTACCGAGCCGATAGTCTTGCCCGCCTGACGTCCTCACGATTTCTAAGTCCACCCGGGACCTTTGCAAAAAGGATTTTGACACCGTCCATAGCTTCTAGCGAACCTGTGAACAAAGGGATGGCTGACTTCATGTCCAAGGGCCGTTCAAGAACGTCACCAGGTATTGACGCTCCAAGGGGAGTTACGGGTCAACTCGTAGCTCCCTTCGGTCCTGAGGGTTCGTGGATAGAACCCATCCGCATGTACCTTCACAATCGGACAGTACCCAAGGACGATGCACTATCTGAGCAGATTGCCCGGCGTGCCTGGATGTATACCCTGGGCGGCGGGGCCCTCTATCGTTGAGGACCCCACGGAGTGCTCATGAGGTGTCTCACTCGGACGCAGGGTAAAGAACTACTTGAGGAAATCCATGGAAGGCTGTGCGGGGCACATGCATCTTTCCGAACCCTGGTCGGAAAGGCCTTCAGACAAGGATTCTCTTGACCGACAGCTCTCCGTGATGCGACCGACTTGGTGAAGCGATGCCGTCAGTACCAGTTTCACGGTAGATGCATTCACCAGCCCGCCCAAGCATTGCAGACGGTTCCCTTGTCATGGCCCTTCACGACATGGGGCCTGGATATTCTGGGGCCTTCCCGGTCTCGCCCGGGGGCTACAAGTTCCTGTTCGTCGCAATTGACAAGCGTGTTGCGGTTTCGCTAAACGTCAGCCGGACAGTAGCGCACGAAAAGGAAAGATTATTCATCACCACGCGAAAATTCCGCCATGACGGTTAGGTTTCCCAGAAATCTACCAAGCGAACGCGTGTCTGTGGTTGACGGATCAGATTAAACCAAAGATGCTTCACGGGCAAGCCAGCCCAGAAAATGCCTTGGACAACTCGGAGGTTTATCCCGACAAGGATATCGCGACTACCTGGTAGATATATTACCTACTCAGAAACGTTGTCAAAAAAAAGTATTCGATTTCGCCCACTCGGAGTTGCTTCCCAAAAAGGGCAGATTTCCTACAGAACAGTCATGACCTCACTTCACGTACTGATGGGGGGCTTGACGATGTATAGTATAGTATCCGTACATGAAGACGTGTCCGGTAAGGATTCCCAAGAGATAAGGTAACCCCCCGTAAGGAGGAAGGACATCCCTTAAACTAGGAAGTCAATTCCGATGGTTAAGGAAGCCAGAGTTCTACTCGGGCATAAGTCCAGGTCCGGTACAACTCGAGGAGCCCGCTATAAAAGGATCAGCAATCCTATATGGGAGGACAAGTCTTTCAACTCCCAAAAGGAGAAAGTTAGATCCAACAGGCCTTAGAAGGAAGAGAGATCCCAGCGATTCCCACGAGAAGACCCATCACCTCGAAGGAGTCAAGACCAGCGGAAGTAGTTGTCGTAGTCTCTGATTAGGCCTAGGATACCCACTGACAAATACATCCCTTGTAAAGATATTCTCTGATCAATATATACAAACAGGACGTAGGGTTATTATCTGGAGGGAGGCCCGAACCTGTATAAAAAGGGCGTTTTCCTTCCCGTCAGATCTCTTAGCCTCGTGCCCTACCCCCCAAGTATCACCGTTCCACGAATACCGTAAGATCGGCGGTTTACCAATCGTCGACAGGATCTGTAGCACGTACTTGAAACGTTCTCCACTCGGAGAAATGAGCACAACACCAGCCCCCGCGCCCTGAAGCATCAGTGAGTCGTCGAAGTAGAGCGTCCAATGTTCGAGGTCGACAACAGAGGGTGGGGACTGGACTGTCCACTCGGCCATGAAGTCGGCAAGAGCTTGAGACTTGATAGCCATGCGGGGGGCATAAACTATACTGAATGCCATTAGTTCCATTGCCCATTTGGCAATCCATCCTGTGGCGTCACAATTGTTGATGACATCAGTGATCGGGAAGGACTGACCACCGTGATCGGGTGTCCCTGGAAGTAGTGGACTAGCTTCCGAGAAGTTATGAACACCGCATAAATGATCTTCTATATTTGTGGGTACCGCGCCTTGGACTCTGAAAGCACTTTACTGATAAAGTAGACCGGACGTCGAACCTTCTGGATATGGCCTGGCACGGAGTGTTTGACGACCAAGACGGTACTAGCCACCTGGGTAGTTGCTGCGATGTAAAGGAGCAGCGGCTCGTTGGGCATCAGGGAGACCAGTACTGGGGACATGGTCAGGAGCTTCTTCAGCCCATCGAGGGCGTTGTTGGCACGCGAAATCGATCCACGCAACACTTAGATAACGGAGTCACCAATTGTGATAACTATCGTACTTTCGTGTACGACGAATGATTGCTTTCCGAGCAAAGCAACAAAGATTGGATAACTGTCGTACTTTCGTGTACGACGGACGATTGCTTTCCAAGCAAAGCAACAAAGATTCCCTTGCTTTCGTGAAGGAGAACCGACCGTTTTTCAGCACAAAATGGCAAAGATCTATGCTAAGAAAAGATAAAGGTAAAAGTGATAGATTGGTTTTGATGTTTCGATTGGTTGTTTTTCAATCGGCCATATACCCCGCATATATATAGGGTATGCCTAGTCTTTGAGCTAGAATAGGACTCTACCTCATACATGAGATATCCTTCCATATAAAACCGAATCAGAATAGAACTCTATCTATACACGAGATATCCTTACATTAAACCAAGTACCTTTCCTAATCTCTGATTAACTTATTCACCACGATTCCTCTGCTGTTTCTTGCGTTCCAGGTTAAAGTCTCTGGCACCGAAAAAGACCTTGAAGTAGATGACTTGGTATATCCGCCTGCCCACAAGATAACTCAGCAACGCTGGAACTCGGGCACACCACTCAGCAACGCTGGGACTCGGCTTGGGCCACTCGACGCGCTGATCGACTCGGCAATACTGTGAGCGACTCGGCATATCTGACTACTCGGGAGCACCGCGGGCTACTTGGCTTGAGAAATATGCTTGGATGACTCGGGATCGCCACGGGCCATTCAGCTGTACTGGAATCGTCAAGCCTGCGTTAAGAGTAAACACTAATTCTAAATAGTTCGTCAGTCAATTATCTTATCCACTAGAACTTAAGCTAATTTGGCTAACTGAATAGACCTTATAGCCAAATTACACCATTAACACATGCCCCCTGTTTTTGGTATGATTTGCACTTACCAAAAATACTACGAGCCACACCATCGCTTTTAGGACGATATCTTAAATGATATATCGGCCATAGAGCCATCAAGCCTCTTGCCACATGCTAGGATAATACTTCTTCAGATATTTTCCATTGAGAGCTTTAGGTAAACCCTCTCCCTGTAGAGTTTGCACAAAATAAGAATTTCCAGGAACAATCTCTACAACTCTATACGGGCCTTCCCAACTCGGCGACCATTTGCTAAATTTATTATCTTTAATCCCAATAGGTAAAATCGTCTTCCATACTAAGTCTCCTATCTGAAATGATTTCTCCCTTACCCTCTTATTGTAAGACTTAGCCACTCTTAACTTCTCTTTTTCAATCTCCCGTAAGGCTTTTAATCTCTCTTCCGAGACATCATCTACTCTATCCATCATTAAATTATTGTAATCTACAGCGGACAAGTCATTTTGTCTGGCTATCCTAAGAGCTTGCAAATTAATTTCCACAGGTAGCACTGCTTCCTGGCCATACACTAACTCATACGGTGTTACTCGAGTTGCACCATGCCTAGATATCCGATGAGCCCACAAAGCTTCCGAAAGCACCTCATGCCACCTTCTTGGATGCTCTTCAATTTTCTCTTTTATAAGCTTAATCAAAGTCTTATTGCTAGACTCGGCCTGTCCATTAGTCTGAGCATAATAAGGCGATGAGTTCAACAATTTAACCCTAAAGGACTCGGCAAACTCACGAAATTGATGAGACATGAAAGAAGCGCCTTGATCTGTCGTTAGAGTCTGAGGAATGCCGAACCTGTGAATGATATGTTCCAAAACAAAACTAATTACCTCCTTATGAGTCATGTTCCTCAAAGGAACTGTTTCAGTCCATTTAGTGAAATAATCGGTAGCGACAAGGACGAAGCGATGACCTTTAGATGAAGCAGGATGTATTTGACCAATAAAATCTAAACCCCATCCTCTAAACGGCCACGGCTTAATAATAGGATGCATCATAGCCGCGGGTGCCAATTGCACATTTCCAAATTTCTGGCATGCTTCACATCCTCTATAATACCGAAAGCATTCCTCCAACATCGTCAGCCAATAGAAACCCGCTCGTTTCAATAACCATTGCATTTTATGAGCCGACTGGTGTACTTCTCCCATAGCTACTTTTGCTTGGTCGGGACCTAAACACTTCAGAAGTACTCCATCTATTGTTCGGCGATATAACTCATCGTTTAACAAAATATATTTTATAGCCTACTGCTGAGTTTTCCTATCCCTTGTTTGACTCGGATCTTTCAAATAACTAGCTAGAGGTGTTCTCCAATCATTTGGTTCTAAATTACTTGTCGACTCAGCTATTTGTAACCCCTATACCGAGTCGGCCTCAACTCCAAGCAAGTTGACTTCGACCCCCGACAAGCCGGCTTTTACTTCAGAGAAGTCGGCTCTACTTTCGACTAGCATCGGTCTACTTGATATAAAGAATTTTCACCTGCCGACTTGATACCCGGATGCTTGCTGTGCTAAACCATTAGATCTAGAATTTTCTTTTCTAGGCACATGGCTGATAGTAAAAGTATCTAGAGATTTGATCACATCTAAACATCGGTCTAGGTAACTATTTAGTAGCCCATCAAAACATTGAAACTCACCATTAACTTGCTGGACTACTAGCAATGAATCCCCAAAAGCATCTATGTCTTTCACGCCCATATCTACTATCGTTTGCAAACCAAACAGCAAAGCTTCATATTCTGCCTGGTTGTTAGTAAAAGAATACTCTAATCGGACCGATGCTTCATAAACAACATTGTTTGGTGACACCAAAACACTGCCAATACCTTGCCCATTTCTACAAACCGATCCATCAAAATAAATTTTCCATGGGCATACACTAACATAATTAATATCCTCTTCATCTTTAACTCTGTGATCAACAATGAAGTCGGCGATGACTTGACCCCACATAGAACGCAATGACTCATATGTTAAATCATACTCTATTAATGCATAAGCCCATTTTCCAATCCTTCCGCTAAGAATTGGTTGTTGCAACATATATTTGACTATGTCGACTTGGCAAGCTACTATGCAAGTACTCGAAAGCAGATAATGCCGAAACTTGGTACATGCATAGAATAAAGATAAGCACAATTTCTCGATAAACACGTACCGACTTTCGGTGTCGAGGAGACGGCGACTCAAGTATGAAACAATGTACTCCCTCCTGCCGTCTTCTTGAGTTAGAACCGCACTGATCACCTTGTCTTGTGCAACGACACACAATCTGAACGGCACACCAGACTTGGGTGCTCGAAGCACTGGAGGACTCGACAAGTATTTCTTAATGTTACTAAAAGCTACCCGCTGTTCTGCCCCCCAAGCGAACTCGGCCTCATTCTTTAGCCGAAGCAAAGGAACAAACGATTCAATCTTTCTCGCAAGGTTAGATATAAATCGTCTTAAGTAATTTACTTTTCCCAACAGCCTTTGCACATCTCTTTTGCACGTTGGTTCCTCTAAATTTCTGATTGCCTCTATTTTCTTGGGATCAATCTCTATGCCATTTTCATGAATTATAAACCCTAAGAACTTACCAGCCGATACTCCAAAAGCACATTTGAGTGGATTCATTTTTAACCCATACCGACGCATCCTATCAAAGGCTAGTCGTAAATCGGCTAAGCGATGATTAAAACCCGTCCGATTTCACAACGACATCATCAATGTATACCTCCAACACAATGCCTAAAAGATCGTGAAAAATCAAATTCATAGCACGTTGATACGTGATACGTGGCACCGGCATTCTTTAACCCGAAAGTCATAACAACCCACTCAAACAACCCGACAAACCCAGGGCAACGAAAGGCAGTCTTGAACATGTCCTCTTCAGCCATAAAGATTTGATTATACCCAGCATTACCGTCTAAAAAGCTTATTACCTTATGTCCAGAAGCGTCATTTTTACTAACATGTCGGCTATTGGCATAGGATATTCATCTTTGGGAGTAGCCTTATTCAAATCTCTAAAATCAATACATACTCTAATCTTACCGGTATTTTTCTTCTCAACCGGTACAATGTTAGATATCCACTCGGCATACCTACACGGCCGAATAATCTCGGCTTTCATTAACTGATCGACTTCTTCTTTGATGCGGTCATATAGATTAGGATTGAAACGCCTAGGTGGTTGCTTATGTGGTCTGAAACCAGACTTAATAGGTAATCTATGCTCGACTAGGTTCCTACGCAACCCGGGCATCTCAGTGTAATTCCAAGCAAAGCAATCAACAAATTCTTTAAGCAGTGCACATGCCTTACTTTTCTGACCGGCTTCCATGCGAGCATTAATGAGCATAGGCCTGGAGATGCTGCCATCACCGATATCGACCTCCTCAAGTGGGTCGGCTGATGAGAATCCCGGTCCGAACTTTTCCATATCATCAAAATCTTCAATGGTTTCATGCATATCGTTCTTTCCGGAACGATACTCCTCAGTACACTTTTGCAACCACTTAATGCTATCTTCTTTATTCATTATTCACAAAGATAAGTCATTAAGCCGAGCTATAAAAGCCGGCTGTGCCTGCACCGGTACAAAACTGTCCCTACCGATACTAATGTAGTCATAATCTGATAAATTTCTACCCGACAAGCATCTCATATCACCGTGTTGCCAATCAACCGTCGTTTTAGTAAAAGCGATGCAAGCCGAGTTGTCTGCCCCAATGACCTCTACATCCTCATCCACCCACTGGATCAAGCACTGATGCATAGTAGAAGGGATGTAGCAATTTGCATGAATCCAGTCGCGTCCCAAAAGCACATTGTATCGGCCTTTGACATCAACAATGAAGAAGGCAGTCGGCAATGTTTTGCTCTCGACCGTGAGCTCCACAGAAACTACGCCCTTGGCTTCAGACAACTCTCCCAAGAACCCGCTAAGCCCCATGTTGATCTTCATCAACTCTTCTTCCTTTCGGCCCAACTTAGAGAAAACCGAAAGAGGCATAATGTTGACTCCGGCACCGCCGTCAACAAGCATACGACTGACTGGCTTCCTGTCAATGTGACCTTTAATGAACAGAGGTTTCAGGTGTTGTCCGTGCTTTTCTGGCTTCTCAAATATAGCATTCCTCAGACCAAGCGCGAGCTCCGCGACTTCCGACTCGGGTGCACGAAACTCAATAGGCAACTCGAACACCATATTGATATCCATGTCGGCGGGTATTCCTCTGATATCATCCTTGGCGGCGTCACCTTCCTCCTTCGCGATGCGCTTCTCCTTCCAAGTCGCTTTGCGGGTACCACTGATCTGGCTTGGTTGAACCACTCATCGTGCTTCTTCTCGACTAGCTGTTCCCTGAGTTCAAGTGCTCGCAGCCGTTGTACCCTTTGCTTCTGAGTATGTGTAAGCCCTGTGGGACACCATTGAGGTTTCGGCTTGGTTCCTGGTTCAACCGACCCCTTCCCGTTGTCCCGCTGATCCGGCGTCGGCTTGTCAGCCTCGACTATTCGTGCACCGAATCCCGCTGCGCTGCTTGCCCCTAGATTTGCCGAGTTGTCCACCATACCGAATTGCACACGCCGAGTCCCTGCCAGTGTTGCTGAGTTGATCTGCGGGTTGAACAACACGGCAGACTGCCCACGCCGAGTTCTTTTTGGAGCTTGAATAGCGCTTGCCCCGTCCGAGTCGGGCACAGTCTGGGCCGTAGTAGTACTGCCAGATTTAGACTCGTCACGCCTGACTAGGACCCACATGCGCTTATAGCCAGCCTCACCATCTGTCCTATGTCTTGGCGAGTTGTTTTTCTGAGTCCCTTTCGGTGCTGCCGAGTACCTTGACGTTTCGAGCTCCTCGCGCTGAGTCCTCTTCTCATACGGATGTTCTCTAAACCTGGGCCCTGATGGAAACCAGCCCGGCTGGACAACGCCGGCTGGTCAATGGGGCATGGCGCCCAGGGATTGAAGCCCCATGGAGGGAATTGTGCATAGAAAGGAGGCGTGCATCCCCAATTGGCTGCACCTGTCGCGAAATAAGGTGGCTGGACGTATGAGCTCCCCTGCCAGCACTCGGGACCACCAAAACCTTGTCCGGGGAGGTGACCTAGGACGCTTGGCACCTCCCAGCCGAGTGAACACATTGTTGGCAGTATATCTGTCCAGCAGTTGCTTCACCGTCGACTTTGGCTTCGGGATTTGTCCTTTTCCTCGATTGACCTTCCATACTCCGACTTCTGGATTTTTTAGCTTGATCATCCTTGGAGCGGCATTATCATCAATGATAACATTCTTTCCTTTCATAGATTTGGCCTGATCTGACCGAATTAGCACCTTCTTTTTCTCCAAGTCGATCACGTTGATGGGAAAAGGATTGCTATCAAGTTTCATCTTGGTACTCTGAGCAAATCTCAATCGTCCGTCATTAATGACCGATTGCACCTGTCGATGAAACACATTACAGTCATTGGTAGCATGAGAAAAGGAATTATGCCATTTACAATAAGCTCTTTTGCCCAAGTTTTCTGCAGATGGAAATACATGTCCCTCCTTTACTCTGATCAAATTTCCTTGCAGGAGTATATCAAAAATCTTATCACACTTGCTAATATCAAAAGTATACTTAATTTCCTCTCTCTTAGCAAGTGTAGGTTTCAGAGCAAAACACGCGAAGGGTATTGACTTGGGTGCCTGAACCCACTCGGCTGTGCATATGTCGACGTCATCCTCACTAGCTGAGTCGCTATCATACGCTACCATGTTAACCGCCGGTTTTTCCTTGTTTTTGTTCTTATTGTCCCCAAATCGGCTATACTATTTAACTTCCTTAGCACGGTTCTCTTGTGCCAAAGCTCTCTGTAAGACTTGGTTAACATCCAAAAACTCTTGTCCTTCTAGTCTATCTCTAATATGAGCAAGCAAGCCTGAAAAAGCAAGGTCGGCTAGATCTTTTTCGGCTATGTTCAAGCTGAAGTACCAATTTTTAACTTCTCTAAACCTCCTCATGTAATCATAAACTGGCTCATTATATTTTTGTTTAATCATTGTCAGATCCGAAAGTCTGAGCTCAGTTTCGCCGCTATAAAAGTACTCGTGGAATCTCTGCTCCAATTGTGCCCATGTGGAAATAGAGTTGGGAGCAAGTGACGTAAACCATGAGAAAGCTATACCAGACAATGACAGAGGAAATAACTTTACTCTGTAAATGTCCGACATGCCGACTTTACTACACTGTGCCAAAAATTGTTCTATATGCTCAAAACTAGACCTACCATCCTCCCCGGTATACTTGACGAAGTCTGGAACTCTAAACCCACGGGGATATGGCGTTAAGTCGAAAAAGTCAGGATACGGCTTTTGATAAAACACGTGCTCTATCTTTAGGTTCTAAGCCGAACTCTCTAAGTATGCCAGCGAGTTGGTCTTTAAAACTTGTATTGGCCGGTGGCACTGGTGGAACGTGAGCATGCGAAGTTGGTTCCGGCAACAAAGGTTGGGTTTGCTGTGGAGATATATTGAAATACGAATCTGGTACTGGCCCGTGAGGAACCCCGGTACCGAGAGGTGGCAAGGGTGGCGTGTTATATGCCACTATCTGGTAATGTGGTTGTGGCACGTTAGTATTGAAGCTAAGACTTCGGTTATCATTGGTAGGACTCTGGGACACCAAAGTCGGAATAGTAGATGCAGTGACTATGGGAGTAGTGTTTACTAGGTAATTAGATTTGTTAATATCAGGAAACATCGGCTTATCCCGATGTTCATCATTGATTTGCAAAACCATCGACTGAACCTGACGCTGTAGACCACTCTCTAGATCTTTAGCGAGCTGCTCTTTAAAGTCGTCAAATCGGATAGCCACTGCTTGGGCGAGTGTTCGTGCCATGGTGTTCATATCAGAGGCATACTTACTAGCTACCGACACATCAATTAGATGAGCAATGTCCTCAGAACAAGTTGGTTTACTTACCTTAGAGTTGAGCGCAGAAGAAGGGTTCGGCACGACTACCTTTTTAACGACGCTGTTTCTCGTCTTCTGGTAGCCGGCCAATTTCTGCCGGAGTCTCTCCGCTCGTTCTTCTTCCAACTGCCGCTTGACATCCCGCCACTCATCTTCGGATAGATCGTCGAGCGTGACGGCGATGATGTTGTCAGGGTTGACGATGCTTCCGTCCTTGGAGTCAGTATTCATCGTGTAGCTCTTTCTTCTGTCCCCAGCGGAGTCGCTAATTGTGTTGGCACGCGAAATCGATCCACGCAACACTTAGATAACGGAGTCACCAATTGTGATAACTATCGTACTTTCGTGTACGACGAACGATTGCTTTCCGAGCGAAGCAACAAAGATTGGATAACTGTCGTACTTTCGTGTACAACGGACGATTGCTTTCCGAGCAAAGCAACAAAGATTCCCTTACTTTCGTGAAGGAGAACCGACCGTTTTTCAGCGCAAAACGGCAAAGATCTATGCTAAGAAAAGGTAAAGGTAAAAGTGATAGATTGGTTTTGATGTTTCGATTGGTTGTTTTTCAATCGGCCATATACCCCGCATATATATAGGGTACGCCTGGTCTTTGAGCTGGAATAGGACTCTATCTCGTATATGAGATATCCTTCCATATAAAACCGAATCAGAATAGAACTCTATCTATACACGAGATATCCTTCCATTAAACCAAGTACCTTTCCTAATCTATGATTAACTTATTCACCACGATTCCTCTGCTGTTTCTTGCGTTCTCGCACCAAAAAAGACCTTGAAGTAGATGACTTGGTATATCCGCCTGCCCGCAAGATAACTCAGCAACGCTAGAACTCGGGCACACCACTCGGCAACGCTGGGAGTCGGCTTGGGCCACTCGGCGCGCTGATCGACTAGGTAGTACTGTGAGCGACTCGGCATATCCGACGACTCGGGAGCACCGCGGGCTACTCGGCTTGAGAAATATGCTTGGATGACTCGGGATCGCCACGGGCCATTCAGCTGTACTGGAATCGTCAAGCCTGCGTTAAGAGTAAACACTAATTCTAAATAGTTCATCAGTCAATTATCTTATCCATTAGTACTTAAGCTAATTTGGCTAAATGAATAGATCTTATAGCCAAATTACACCATTAACAGGTGTCTTGAGCCTCAAATGTCCATGTGAAGTTACCCGACTTCTTCAGGAGTTTATAGAGGTGTAGGGCCTTTTCACCGAGTCGGGAGATGAATCGGCTGAGGGCCACCATGCACCTGGTTAGCCATTGGATGTCCTTGAGGCTTTTTGGTGGTCCCATTTTGACGATGGCGTCGATTTTCTCCGGGTTAACCACGATTCCTCGTTCAGAAATGATGAAACTGAGTAGCTTTTCCGAAGTCACTCCGAACACGTACTTTTCTGGGTTGAGCTTCATACTGAATCGCCTAAGGTTGGAGAATGTTTCCCTCAAGTCGGTTAGGATATCTTCTTTCTTCTCGGACTTGACCACTACATCATCGACGTAGGCCTGCACGTTCCTGCCAATCTGTACCTGGAGGCAGCGCTGCATGCACCGTTGGTATGTGGCGCCGGTGTTCTTTAGGCCGAAAGGCATGGAGACGTAGTAGAATACCCCGAATGGAGTAATGAACGACATCTTGATCTCGTCTTCCTCCTTCATCTTGATCTAATGGTAGCCCGAGTAGGCGTCGAGAAAACATAAAATTTCACAGCCAGCCGTGGAGTCAATCACCTGGTCGATGCGAGGTAGTGTAAAAGGATCTTTGGGACATGCTTTGTTGAGACTCGTGTAATCAATGCACATCCTCCATTTTCCATTCTTTTTACGAACAAGAACTGGGTTTGCTAATCAGTCGGGATGATACACTTCTTTGATAAAACCAGCGGACAGAAGCTTGGCTATCTCTTCTCCTATTGCTCTACGCCTATCCTCGGCAAAACGGCGTAAGCGCTGCTTGACCGGCTTAGCGTCCGGCCGAATGTTCAAAGAGTGCTCGGCAGCCTTCCTCGGGACTCCCGGCATGTCGGAAGATGTCCACGTGAAGATATCCCGGTTGTCGCGAAGGAAGCTGACGAGCATGTTTTCCTATTTGTCGCTGAGCACAGTCCCGATCTGCGTCGTCTTGGAGGGGTCTTCCAGATCGAGTTGGATTGTCTTGGTATCCTTCGCCGATTGGAACGATGTTGCTGCTGAAGCTTTTTTAGTCGAGGACGCTTCCTCAACCACGGCCGACTTGAGGCTGTCAAGCTCGGCTGCAGCGATTTGGGCCACGGCAAGGTTGCAGTTTTCCAAATCACACGTGTAAGCATGCTAGAAACTGCTTTGCACCGTTATTATCCAGTGGGAACCCGACATCTTGAGCTTCAGGTAGACATAGCTGGGAACAGCCATGAATTTGGCATAGCAGGGACGCCCTAGGATGGCATGGTACGAGCCTGGGAAGTCGACGACCTCAAAGGTGAGGGTCTCGGTCTGGAAGTTGTCAGGAGTACCGAAAGTGACGGGCAAGCTGATTTGCCCGAGTGGTCTCGCCATCTTGCCAGGTACAACCCCATGGAAGGGTGCACCGGTGGGCTTGATTTTCGAGCGGGAGATCTTTATGTCATCCAAGGTCTTGATGTAGAGGATGTTCAGACCACTCCCTCCATCCATGAGGACCTTGGTGAGGCGGACGCCGCAAACGATTGCCGGGGTGAGGTATGTAGTCTGGGTGATCCGAGCGACCGAAAGAAATTACGGACTCAGACCATCGTAGGTACTGGGGGTACAGCCGACTCAATCGAATTGACCTCACGGTCGGTGAGCTTCTGACGACGCTTGGATTCGTAGCCATTTAGGCCACTGAAGATCATAAGACACGCGGTCTCCTTTGGGAATGCGTCGCCCTTGTCCGGGGGAGGATCCTTTTTGTTCTGGTTGGGGGCAAAAGGCTTGTTCAAGTTCTTTAGGAGATCGCAGTCGCGCATGACATGGTTAGACTTTGGTCCATGGAAGTGACACGGCTGGCTCATCACCTCCTCAAAGGTTGCGTTGCCACGCTGAGGGCGACGCTGCGGGGCGCGCTCAGCCGCGGCAACAAGGTCTTTGCCCTTGCACTTTTGGTGTTTCTTCCTGGACGACTCGAGACGATCTTTCCTCCTGGGGGGACTCAGGAGCCTTGCCCTTTCCCTTATTGTCCTTGGTCGCGCTGCGAACGGCTTCTTCACCAGTAGCGAAGTTGTTGGTGATATTCTTGCGCGCGATCTTGTAGATGAGGTCGGTGCTCCGAACGCCCTTGGAGAAAGCGATGATGACGTCACCTTCCCGGACTTCCGGCAGAGAGTTCTTCTTTTTGGAGGGATGTACACTCTGAGGGTTTCACCTACCTCTTGAGTACAACTGTGGAGATCCCATGCATTCCCGGGCCTATTGTAGGTGCCCTGGAAGTTGTTCACGAAGAGGGTTTCTAGGTTGGCCCATGATTGGATACAACCCTGAGGCAAGCTGGTAAGCCATGCTCGAGCCGAGTCAGCTAGAAATAGGGGCAGGTAATGAATCGCAACGTAGTCATTGCCACCATTGGTTCTGCACGCCACGTGGTAATCGGCTAGCTAGATATCTGGCCGGGTCTCACCCGTGTACTTGTCGACGCTGGTGACTCGAAATCACGGCAGGAAGACAACTCGTGGATGCGAGAACCAAAAGCCGTGGGGCCCATGTAGGCCATGCCAGAATGAGTTGGAGAGCTACGCCGGCTGGTAGTGCAGCTGTCACTGCTGTCTCCGTGGTGACCACCATGGTTGTCTCTCCCTAAGTCCCGATGAGCGTTTTGCCGGGCCTCGAGGGTGTTCCCTGCGTCGCGGTTTGGTTCAAGTCGGCTACGTACCGACCCAGCAGGGTGATCCGTTTGTCCCACGCCGTGGCGGGCGCGGTTTCTTGCAGCGATAGTACCCCGTGCATCACGATCCGGTCTGAGTCGATTGTGAACCGATCTGGTGGGGTGATGACATTCGAGGTTGGCACGACGGCCCTCTAGAGCTTGTGGGTTCCTTGGAGGGGAAAAACACCGACTCCTGGCACTCGCAGAGGAACCTGCACGGTCCCCGGAGATCTCGGCCTGCTGGAGGGCCGCTTCCTCCACTAGGATCCGGAGCCGCCGGAGTTCATCGTGACCCAGAGTGCCCTCAGGGATATTGATGGCACGTGCCGCCACCGAGGCAGCGACGATGTTGTGACTAGGGAGCGAAAATATCGGGACGCCGTCCCTTTCACGCATGAGAAGTGCATTGTGGACCTGGCATCCACGATCCCGCATGTCCTCATTGTGTTCTCTTTCTTCACGCTGGTGAGCCAGCGCAGTTTGCTGCTCGGCTAGTGCCTCCTCCTTAGCAAGAAGACGGAGCCGAGTGGTTGCTAGTTGCTCAGGAGTCTGATTCTCGATGGGGATGAGTTGGTCGTCGTTGTTGACCAGCACATCAGGGTTAGTCATGAAGACCTCCCGAGAAGGATGGTGGCTTCCCGAGCTCTCTAGGCTGTCCGAGTCGTACTCAAGGACGGGTAGGAGGGACTTGATTACGCCAACCAGTCGGGATCCCTGCTCGACGAGTGAGGTCCCGTGTTCGAACAGCAAATCCGACTTCAGCTCAAACTCATCCTCGGGGAGAGGAGCCGAAGGCGTGAACCCAGGGGTGAGTCCGAATGGAGATGGTGATGAAGCCTCCGTTGATCGGCGGGAAATCGAGTCGCAGAGATGAAGCTTGCCAATCTTGTCAGTGATGAAATCCAGCTTTCCGAATCGGATAAGCTGTCCTGGATCGGGGACAACATCCAGGGAAGCGAATCCCATGATGATGCCCGGAACAAAGTCACCATAGTTGTTGGAGAAACCCATTTGGACCTGTCCCGATGGATCTATGCGCATAGCCCCTATCTGGTGTGCTAACTGTCGGTGTTGTAATCTGGCAATACTGAATATAGGGCAGCGTGAGCGCAGCAGATCCAGATGGGTGCACACGGGAGACAAAGTTTAGGCAGGTTCAGGCCCTCAAGAAGAGGTAATACCCTACGTCCTGTGTTTGGTGGATGGTATTGCTTGTATCCCGAGTGCCGCAAGGCCTCGAGAATAGATCTCTCGGCTGCCTAGGGCTATGTGTGTATGAGAATATGAGAGCTTATGAATCTATTTGATTGCTTACCGATCGGGGGATCCCTACCTGGCCTTATATAGGTGACCGGGGTAGGGTTACAAGAGTCCGGATCGGCTTATAGATTGATTTCCTAATTAGTTACAACTGAATCCGGGATTGCGGGGTCAGTATTTATCTCTGTCTTGTACTCCAAGTCGCCGAGGTGCCCCTGTGTAGGAGTCAGACTCCGAGTAATCGGCCCAACCCACCCTATGTCCAGAGGGCCGGCTTTGTCCTCCTTGACGATACCCGGATGCTATGTCATCGTCACTCAGAATCGTGGCGGGAAGACGACGTTGCGGATGCAAGGGCCGAACGCCTTCGGGCCTGCGTAGGCCGTGCCGAGAGGAGTCAGAGAGCGGCACTGGCTAGTAACGTGGCAATCATCACTGTCGCCGTGGTGACCATCGCGGTTGTCTCTCCCCGTGCCGCGGCGAGCGTAGTGTCTTGCCTCGAGGGTGTTCCCAACGTTGCAGTCTGGTCCGAGTCAGCTATGTACCAACCCGGCAGGGTGATCGCCTTTCCCCTTGCCACGACGAGCGCGGTGTCTTGCCTCGAGAGTGTCCCGTACATCACGGTCTGGTCCGAGTCGGCTACGAACTGACCCAGCGGGGTGATGAAGCTCTAGGCTGGTGCGGCGACCTTCTGTGGCGCATGGGTTCTCTGGCGGGGAAGAGCGCCGGCTCTTGGTGCTCGCAGGAGAAGCTGCGTGGACCTTGGAGATTACGGCCTGCTGGAGAGCTACCTCTTCTATCAGGATTCGGAGCCATCGGAGATCGTCGAAACCCAGGGTGCCTTCGGGGATGTTGATGGCACGTGCCGCCACCGTGGCGGCGACGAGGTTGTGACTAGGAAGTGGAAATATCTGGACGCCGTCCCTCTCGCGCATGCGGAGTGCGTTGTTAACCTGGCGCCCTCGGTCCCGCATGTCCTCGTTACGCTGTCGTTCCTTGTGCTGGCGAGCGAGCACGGTCTGCTGCTCGGCCAATCTCTCCTTCTTGGCAATAAGACGGAGCCGGGTGGCTTCTATCTGATGGGGGGTCTGATCCGCGATGGGGATTGACTGGTCACCGTTGTTTGCCATCGCATCCGAGTCAGCCATGAAGACCTCATGAGAAGGATGGTGGCTTCCTGAACTATCAAAGCCGTCCAAGTCGTAGTTGAGGATGGGTAAGAGGGACTCGATCGTGCCAACCAGTCGGGATCCCTGCTCGACGGGTGAAAACCCATGTTCTAGCAGTAGATCCAACTTTCGCGTAACCTCGTCCTTGGAGATGGCTGCTAAAGTCATCAACTCAGAGGAGAGTCCCAGTGGGGAAGGCAATGAAGCCTCCACCGACCGGCTGGAAGCCGAGTCGCAGAGGTGAAGTTTGCCAAGCTTGTCGGCGATGAAGTCCAGTTTTTGAATCAGAAAACCTGCCCTGGGTCAGTGACAGAGTCCAGGGGGCCAAAACTCATGATTCGGCTAGGAGCGAAGTCGCCGTTGTCGTTTGAGAAACTCATCTGGATCTATTTAGATGGATCTATGCGCACCGCCCCTACCCGCCGCGCCATCTATCAGTGTTTTGATCCGGCAATAATGAACTTGGGGTGGCGTACGCGTAGCAGATCTAGATGGGTGCACACGGGACACAGATTTTATACAGGTTCAGGCCCTCGGGAAGAGGTAATACCCTACGTCCTGTGTTTGGTGGATTGTATTGCTTGTGTACCGTATGCAGCAAGACCTCGAGAGGAGCTCTCTAGGTTGCTAGGATATGTATGTGTATCTAAGTCTCTCTGTAGTGTCTCGCGTGTTCGCGTATGTGTAGCGCTTACCGATCAGGGGATCCCTGCCCTGCCTTAAATAGGCGGTAGGGGCAGAGTT
The DNA here is from genome assembly GCA_019208055.1 of Stipa capillata. Classification (NCBI taxonomy): domain Eukaryota; kingdom Viridiplantae; phylum Streptophyta; class Magnoliopsida; order Poales; family Poaceae; genus Stipa; species Stipa capillata. The sequence goes on along the minus strand of JAGXJF010005675.1, from coordinate 39,332 downwards.
ACATGAGCCCGGATCAGTTTACAAGTAGATCTCCTAATCGGTTACAACTAAAACCCGAGATATCGGGTAGGTACGTGTTTATGACTTGTACTCCAAGTTGATGATGCGCCCCCGTGTAGAAGTCGGACTCCGAGCAGTCGGCCTGGCCCACCCTATGTTCGGAGGGCCGGCTTTGTCCTCCTTGACGATACCCGGGTGCTATGTCATCGTCACACTACCCAAATGCTCTATTAAAGTGTTCAAAATATTGGCTCCAACCAATTTGTGAATCCAATTATAAACAACACATTTTAGTAATTCTAAGCCCTCCTAGGCTTCGAGGGATTCCGGAATGAGTATAACTACCTCATCCCGAATCAACTATAGTTGAGGGAAGAGCTACTACCCTTACCCCGAACGGGAGTATCTCGATAAGGTCAAGGGTAAATGGTTGGCCGACCATTACCCTACCTGACCCTCATCGACCATACCCTCGTCGTAAGGAGGGATCCCATTTCTAAGATCATGCGAGCTACTACTCGTCAAGTCCCCAATGAGGATCCTCTCCCATCTCTCACATCTTTCTAGGGTTTAAGTTGTTATTAGAGTGATTTAGGTAACACACCATTGCTGATCATACATACATAAGCACACCTACTCATACTAGTAGAAAGACACACCGCATACATCATGTCGGAATATCCGAACTACACGTCATTAATTAACTAATGCATAGCAAAAGATAACCGGAATATTTTCAACAAGCGAGCATGCTTGCCTTGCTGTTCTGGGATGTACTCCTGCTGGTGATCACCCGTGAGAAAAACTTCATTGCCTGACTCCAGCGAATAAAACACCGAAACGTCGGAAAAGGGGGCAAAAGCAAATAAGCAAATGTTGGAATTTTCAGAGATAATGACATGCATGAGATGCATTCTACCATGTAGAAGATGAAAATATGCAACTAACGCAATTGGTTTCGCCTCATTTAGAGTTGGGGATATTTAGTTATGAACTTTCTAAGTTTGAGTTGTTTTTATTTGAATTTGATAATGATTTGTGAATTTCAAAATTCTTTTCGCAAAACAGAGGGTGGAGGGGTGCTGTCTCACCCCAAGACTGTTGGAGTCAACTCGGAGGATAGCAGCTCGGGAAGTCGGGGACAAAGTGAGCTCGGTGGCGACTACGGAGGTCCCTAGAAGTCCACGGGTCGGAACAACGTCGGCCGGAGGAAGGCTCGGCTAGTGGGCTCTGACGCTTGACGACTCCCTTAGCAGTGACCGAGTGGCGGAGGATCCGAGTTGTTGCAGGAACACCACATGTGTTGGAGAAGAGGAGAGCCCGCCGCTTCGGTTCCTGTGATCAAAGCACAATGATGGAGAATGGTAAGCATCAGAGAGAGAAAGAGAGGTCGGGGAGGAAGAAGGGGAGGAACCGTGCCACCTGAGTTGCTGGTTTGCCAGGAAATGATCGCCGGAGACTGCGACGACCGCTGGCCTTTGCGAGGGAAGAAGGAGCAGAGGTAGCAGTTCGGAAAAAGGGTAGACGGAGCACCCAGCGGAGGGTTTTAAAGGGCTTGAAGTGGGGAGACCGAAGTGAGGTCCCGGCGATGTCATCCCGCCCGGTGAACGACGCGCGTCCTTGGCGGCACGGAGGAGAACCCCTGCGGGTGGGACCGCAAGGTAGAGAGGATAGGGAAGAAGTAAACGGCAAACGGCCTTCAAATCTAAATTTTTAAACGGGCACGGCTTCTGACTAGATACAAGTCGTTCCCGGTACAAGACGTTCCCGACTCTGCAAGAGTTGTTTCTGACTAGCTACGAGTCATTCCCTATTATATACAAGTTGTTCCCAACTAAGTACAAGTCGTTCCCAGCTATACACGAACAAGCCGCTCCGACTGTGCACGAGTCATTTCTGACTAAATACAAGTCGTTCCCCGACTATGCACGAGTTGCTCCCAGCTCGGTATAAATAATTCTTGACTCAATACGAGTTGTTCCTGACTATGCACGAGTTGTTTCCAACTCGGTACAAGTCATTCCCTAACTCAGTACGAGTTGATCCCGACTATGCACGAGTTGTTTACAACTCGGTACAAGTCATTTCCTGACTCGGTACAAGTTGTTCCCGACTATGCACGAGTTGTTTACAACAAGGTACAAGTCATTCCCTGACTCGGTACGAGTTGATCCCGATTATGCACGAGTTGTTTACAACTCGGTACAAGTCATTCCCTGACTCGGATGAGTTGTTCCTGACTATGCACGAGTTGTTTCCAACTCGGTACAAGTCATTTCCCGACTCAGTATGAGTTGTTCCTGACTATGCACGAGTTGTTTCCAACTCGGTACAAGTCATTTCCCGACTCAGTATGAGTTGTTCCTGACTATGCACGAGTTGTTTCCAACTCGGTACAAGTCATTTCCTGACTCGGTACGAGTTGATCCCGACTATGCATGAGTTGCTTACAACTCGGTACAAGTCATTCCCTGACTCGGTACGAGTTGTTCCTGACTATGCACGAGTTGTTTACAACTCGGTACAAGTCATTTCCCGACTCAGTACGAGTTGTTCCTAACTATGCACGAGTTGTTTCCAACTCGGTACAAGTAATTCCCAGACTCGGTACGAGTTGATCCCGACTATGTACAACAAGTCGGCTACCCGAGTAGGTACAAGGATACCATCCGAGTAGGTTTACGCTATCCGAATAGGTTCAGGCTGCCCGGGTGGTTCTATGATTTGGTTATGGTACGAGTGAAGAAGCCTACGTGTATGCATGAGATGAAAAACTGTATTTTAATTAACTCGTGAGTTCATGCTGATCTCATAAAAGTGTAGCGATTACGAGAGGGTCTTTACAGTCAGCGTCAGTCAATGGCTGCTTAGGGTAGAGCTAGGCACGACCGATGTGTGCTTCGTGTACTGTGCCGATGCAGGCCGTGATGTGTGAGGGAGAGCAGGAAGGAGGGAAGGGAGAGGGACTTCTAGGTGGGGCCAGGGACCCACCTGCATCAAGAGGGAGGTGAAAAGAGGAGGGAGAGATGAGTAGCTCCAGCAAATCATAAGGGAACAATGCATAATGCTTCAGTTAATCAAGATTTGTGCAAGATTTTTGAACTGGGAAAGGTGAGATAAAGTCATAAATGGGTTAAGCATTTTGATTAGGTTCTCCGGTAATTAGATATCTCACCTCATTCGTATTTCCCATCTTAGGAAGGATAGTTAACTTTATGATTTTGTGGATCACACTAGGAATGGTGTAAAGACTTGTGTCTGGCCCTAGCTATTCCTGAAAGGTAGGTTGGTACAGTGCAAACTTCTCATTCACTTAGAAATTCGGCTCATCATGAATCCTACCCTCTCCCGTCAATTGGAATTCTAGGGGTTTGTCCCCTTTTTGTCCTATAAAGGAGACACGCCCCAATAGTTGGATGGACTTGGCTCGGGGTAATCCTGTCCGTTGAACCCATGCGCTATGTCTGTGCCCCTCTGTGAGGACCTCGCCCCTCCACGGCCTGGTCCAGCCGCATGCGCAGGCACGTTACGGCCCGCACGTGCGTGCCCCAGGCAAGCCACCCTTAGCGGGCCACGACCCACAGGGCCATGGAGGTGCATTCGTAGGCTGAAGCTTGGTATGGGCACGAGGACGGCGCAAGATCGGGACTCGAAGACCCCTTCTATCTCCTTTTTTCCTATTTTTCCTTAAAATCATAAAAGAAATAAAAAATGAGGAAAATGGTGGGCCCACTTAGAAATTGAAGACCTCACTCAGGGAGGTTTTCTTTTTGTTAAAACTCTTCGGTGGAGCAAAAAGGAGACCACTCTGCTAAGGAGAGAAAAGAAGAATCTTCACTAGGATGATATTTTCTCGAGGAAGGAAACATGAGGCCAAAGGCTACACCTATCTTTCCCTTAGAGTCAAGCAGTTGATATTTAATTCAAGACCCAGAAGAAGGAATTATGTCAGCATCTGATGGTTGACCTGCAATCACTACCATGACCTTAGCTCAAAGGAGCTCCTTATTCATATATGGGTGGGCCCATGAAAATCCAATGTGGCACTTATGTGGCAACAAATTCAAGGGGAAAGTCAACAAGTCAATGGCTTTATGAGGTGCACGAGAGGTATAGTCCACCACGGATTATGCACCATCCCACCTTCCTAGTCCATTATGGACTCATGGATCAAGCTGTTTTACCCCTCTCTTATATATTCTTCAAGGTTACCTATGGTTATTTGTTAGGGGGCTCTAGCATATATAAACCTCGCATGGAGGGCCTGTAAATTAATCTCATAAATGAGAAATCTTATGGAGAGAGATCTAGAGCTCCAAGTCTCAAAGGGGAAGCTCTAGGGGCGACCTTGAGAACTCGTCGGTAACCTTAATGACTAACCAAGTCTCGTACAACACTCTTCTCTCGACATAGGACTAGATCGTGCTACACGAGGCAGTCGAGCCTATTCAAAAATATCGGCTTGTCTCTTATTATGAAGTGTACGGCTACCTTCTAACAAGACCATGTACACAGCCCATAGCTATCGCGAGGACATCCTCCTCTCCTGTTCAGTTTCCGTAACGACTACCTGTATAAGTTCGTACATCGCGACCATCCAAAACATAGCTAGCTTGATCTGATATTCTGAAAAGGACCAAATGGCACGTATGTCCTCGACGCCATTTTCATCGCACGCACAGGGGGATCCGGCCAAATCTCGGGTCAAAAACAGGGGCGAAACACCATGCATGTGATACGTCTTACCTCAAGGTTACTTTGTACAAGAACGTTATTAACCAATTACGCGTCCTGGACCGATCCTACAGCTAGCCATGACTACGCCTAGCTAGCTATGTGATCCATGGCTCCATCTCCATGACGCATGGGCGGGCGGACACGCACCAGCCGAGGAGTAGTAGTACTAGGAGGAATGAAATGATAGGCCCGGCGGCGCGCGCGCGAGCCACACCACGCCGCGCGCGGGCGTCGTCGTCGGAGCCCGGCGCCCGGCCGGATTCCGCTTATTCGATCGTGCGCGGCTATTTATTGCCCGGGCTCAAATTTCTGGTACACCCGATCGATCGATCGATCGATCAACCGCCCAACTGCGGCTAGCTGCACATATCTCTCACAGATCTCGACCGACCGGCCGGCCGCGGGAGGACCACGTACGCGGCCGCGCCAGTCCACCGGCCGGCCGCGCCCACCATCGGCTGCCTGCAACATGCCCCGGGCCCGCCGTGCATACCTGCATACTCGCTAAATAGGAGTACTCTACTAGTGCCACCACGTTAAGCTCTTTTAGCTCCTTACTTTCCCTGCTGCTAGCTAGTGCATGCAGTGGTAAAAAACCAAAGCAACCACACAATGACCTGAAACGAGTTTCTTGTGAGTGAGAGCCGATTGTATAAGTCGAGAAGTTTAGCTAGAGCGGTTAAGACATAGCTACAGCAGGCAGAGTAGCTTTGCTTGGAGCTTTGGACCACAGTAACTGACACTGAAAGGCAAAAAACTAAACCGGCCAGGCCATGGACGCACGAATGGGCCATAGGGGCACTTGACAAACAATCATGCCTGCACGATCTATAGGAGGACGTACGTACGCGCGCGCTCTTGACCTGACCGACCGACAAAATCAATGTTACAACAGCGTACAACATGTCTGGGGAATTAAGCCATGTAAGGGGAATTGAATTGGCTGCAGGCAGAGGCAGGGCGATCGATCGGTGCAGGGTGCGGGCAAGTAAATCGCAAGAGACGACGAGCGCCAAAGTTCGCACGTACATATTTCGGTACCACCGGAGCGCCGGACCCCCCTAGCTCCCTGCCTGAATTAATTCTGAAACATATGCTCTCATCATGTGGAAATTTGAGGGGATTTATTGCCGAGGTAAAGGGTTTGGCAGCCCTGCCTGCACGCCTGAGATAGCTGGTTTGCTACCTCCTCTGCCGCGCATTAGATCCGTGGGGCAGTTGGAATTAGCCAGGGTGGGTGTGTAGCCATCACTGAATGAAGGAGCAGGTTCATTTGGGGCTGGATCTTGGCTAATTTATTTAAGATCCAATGATTGGATGGAGATTAGTGTTTTTTGCAAGTATTAATCACAAAAAGCTTGTGTTAACTCCACAAGAAGGCGGCAAAAAGGACATGTATGCGGGTGATGAGCTCTGCTTTGGAGTAATAGGTAGAGAAATTTTACAGCTCCAGTAAATTGTCTTGAGGTTGCTTGAAATGAGCTTATTACTTGAATACATGGTTATTAGTGAAACTAGTAAGGTATCCATGTGTTACAACGGGATAAAAAAGAGATATGTAAAATCATTGTTAAAAAAGGGTTATTCTATTTTGTGAATATATGTGTTAAAAGTGACACGCATGTGCTATTTCACAATAATCTCGGCATCTTTTTCTCACTTTCTTTCCTCCCTGGTAATCACCTATGTTTCTTCCTTCCTCTCTCTTCATCATCCTCTCCATTTTGCCCCTAACTTTGTTGTTTCTTAGCTTTACCGTCATCCTGATCCAATCCCTGTCGTTTTAATCGTTATGTGTATGTCTTCTTTAACTTTGGTAGATCTCCACCACATTTCTCATCGCCTCCAACTGTAACACTCTGGAATTAATTAAAAAATGTTTGAGTTATTAAAAATTGATGTTGACCAAAAAGCTTGGGCAAAGGGATAAATGATCAAGATAGGCTATAAGTTTGTTCAAATTGGAGTCTGAACGAATTTTGGAAGAGTCCAATGAATATAGGGCCGTTAGATTTTACTTATCTTCTAATCCAACTCAATTTAAAAAAGAAAGAAACAAAACCCACCACAACATGTGCTCTATCTTCTCTCATCTCATCCCCTCCAAGCCGCTGCTGCCTATTTTCGCACTGCCACCACTGTGCACCGTCGCTGATAAAGCTATAGCAATACATACGTCTCTCACAAGAGTGAGAGAGAACACAAGTTGGGGTGGGTTTTATTTTACTTTTTTGAAATTGAGTTAGATTCGGAGTTAGTTAGAGAAGAGAGACTTGTGCGAGTTAGTTGAGAAAAACATGGGACGTACCATCACCATCACCATCACCACCAACTGCCCTGCTGGAGGGGAGGCGGCTCGGCATGGGTGGCAGCGATCGGCCGTGGCGACACAGCAAGGGGCGGGGGCAACTTCTTCCTCCCTTCTTCTTCTTCGTCCTCTTCTTTCTTCTCCTCCTCCTTCCCCTCCTTCTCTTCCCTTCTCTTCTCTTTTCCCAACCGAGCTTCGCTTCCTCCCCTTCGCCGCAGGCTAAGGTAGCCTGGCTAGAAGGGGAGGCAGGTGAGACGAGAGGAGAGAGAGCACGGGTTGGGGTGAGTTTTAGTTTTTTTTTCTGAAATTGAGATTAGAGAAGAGGGATTTGTGCAGATTACTTGAGAAAAAGGGGGACGTTAGGAGTTAGTTAGAGAAGCGATTAGAGAAGAGAGATTTGTGCGAGTTAGTTGAGAAAAACAGGAAACGTTAGGGTTAGTTAGAGAAGAGAGATTTATGAGAGTTAACTGAGAAAATGGGGGACATTAGGAGTTAGTTAGAGAAGAGAGATTTATATGAGTTAGTTGACAAAAACAGGAACATTAGGAGCTAGTTAGAGAAGATATTAGAGAAGAAAGATTTGTGCAAGTTAGCTGAGAAAAATAGGGGACGTAGTAACTGACGTGGTTGTTGTTGGATGTAAGATCGACCTAGTCCCTAGTGGTGCATGCATATTACAAAAATATCACCACCTCGATCCTAACCATTGACGAGCAATCAAACAGTCTGCAGGAGAGCAACATACCATCACCAACACCACCAACTGGTATTTAATAGATAGTATATATATATATATATAGATGTTACCTAAAAGTATAAAGTATCAATGTTATACTCATATTGTTTAGTGGTTTATGCTAAACGAGAAGGACAAAAAGTGCTAAAAATGTAAATTCAATCCATGGCTCAAACACTAAAAACACACTATAATTCTAAAACATCTCACAGTTTTCCTAAAGTTCTCTGAATTATTGCATACCACCTTTTAAAAACCTTGTCATGCATACATAGCCCCATTCCCAATTTTTCATCTATTACTAAAAGTTTCAATCGGAACCAAGATCTCCAATTTCACAGCATACACTCTAGTGATTGAACTATTTACACACTGAAAAGAATAATCACGCAATCGATTCTCACCGCGAGCTCGCTAGTGTGGAGGAGGCCATTGATGGAGTCATAGCTCGTGGTGAGGAGCAGAAGGAGAATTGGCTGGCGGTGCTGATGAGCAGCGTGGCGATGATGAACCTGTAGAACCAGTGGCTAATGACCTTGAGCTATTTGCGGATGTTGAGGTGATCCCTAATCTCGCACTCTACCCCAAACCTCCCCTCCTCCACCTCGATGAGCAGGGAGCCGGTGAAGTCCTCGATCCTGAGCCCCTAGAGGTGGCAGATGAGACGGAAGAGGACGCATGTGAGGAGGTAAATGATGCTGTGGTACATCCACGAGGCCATCTCGAGGGAGCAGGCGAGGACGTTGCTGAGGACGTTATTGGTGAAGAAACATACATGGTCAGCGGAGGTGGCGTGCCACCACGCCTTGTAGGCAACCTAGGCGGCAAAGTAGGATGCGACGAGAGAGGCGAGTCCAAAGAAGGATGTTGGACTTGCCGATACCAAAGTCACCAATGAGCACGATCTCCTTGCGCTCACAGCCACTCGTGACGGCGCCTCCGACAAACACGCATACGCCGCTCGAAGAGGAGGACACGAGAAGAAAGGAGAAGATGGCCTTGAGAGGTGGCGGTGGCTCTGAAGGAAGAACACGAGAGAAGGAGAAGGAGGGAAGATCTGAAATTTTGTTTGTTTGTTTGTTAGAGATTTTTAGGACGGTTTGTTTGTCTGTTAGAGATTTTTAGGAAGGTTTGTTTATTTTAGTTGAATAATGGGGAGGTAGCGGTGACGGTTTTTTTCCATAAATAATGTGAACTTTAAAGGTAGTTTGAATGACGTATCACCACCACTAACTTAAATTTATAAGATAGTAATAATAATAAATATCTGTTCATGAAAAATACATACACAAATACTACTTAACTGCACAACAGAGACCGCACGGATTTTAAAATGTCCATTTAAACAGTGCATGCTGCAAAAGGGACATGTATGTGGTTGATGAGCTCTGCTTTGGTATCTAAGTCAGTTATACGGACCATTTAGTAATAGATAGGAAAATCACAGACTCTACCAAATCGTTTTGTTGTTGCTTGAAAATAGCTTATTTCTTAGGTACATAATTAGGAGTGAAATATTTGTTCCTTGAAAATATACACGCAAATAATGCTTAATTGCATAAGAGAGACTGCATGGATTTTAAAATGTCCATTTGAACAAGTGGAGAAAAAACTCTACCCCTCCATCACTAAATATACATATTTTTTAGCATGTTTGGACTTTTAAATCTTCAATGCAACTCTTTTGGCTATGCCTTTTTTGTCATAGACTAGTAAAAATTATATACTATAAAATTTATTTTCAAGATGATGTAATGAACGTAGTTTGACATGGTTTAGATATAGAATTTTACGCATAAATCAAAATTTTGATTGTTAAATTCCCATGACGACTAATATACTCCGACCCCCACGCCCACGTGACTTATATTTAGTGACAAGGGGTTTTTTTTAATTGAAGATGTCACATTTCTTTCTCTATATGAAACATTACTTATGAGCTTAGATCTTTCTAGTGACAGTATACCACACTAACTATAGAATATGCATGCATTAGATCCCTCCATGTATTCCTTATTAGTTTTACAAAATTCACACTCTCGATATTAATATCTCTATATAGTTTGCGGCACGGTTGGTCGCACTTGTGTTATACTTAACGAATGTCAAATTAACCTTGACATGATGATTGATGAGAGTGCCCATGCAACATGAGTTGTGACCATCATGGTATTGAATGTGAGAGGGCTGAGCACTGGCGAGAAAAGGACATAAGGGCCACAATCATGTTATATTCTTGCTACATGCATTAAATGTTATGGTGTATTTTAGGACGGTGGTCTTCTTATCGGCAGATAGGGAATGGTGAAGGCTGCTAGTACGGTTCTTGAAGTGTTGCCATGAACAGAGGGATGAGAAGTTGTTTAGACTAGAGTCTAGAGAGACTATACATGGCTTGGTATGCTTGGGCTGTTCTTGTTGAAGGATCTGGTTTAGGACCTTCTGTTATGTACAAGCACATATAACCATTTTGTTTAGTCATGTTCCTAATATTCAAAATAAACCATAATAGGATCACTAATTAATCCTTTGATCTTATATTTGTTGAAGTAAACAGATAATGCAACATTTGTTTCCCCAAGGATCCTAATTTAATGCCATGTATAAGGTTTGAACTAACCGTTAAATTTCTAATAACTATAAATCAAATAGAAGGGTGCCGCCACTACCATTACAAAGGATACAGAGTCCCAGAATAATAATAATAATAAGCAATATTTATTGGCTCGAGTTATAATATGAGTGGCAATTGTCCAGCATTGATGAAAAAAATACAAGTTTAACTGAAATTTAAACTATAACAAATATTAACCATTAATCGCCAATATCCATTGTATTTTTTGACAAATAACGTTGATAAATTGCACATAGAACAAGCACTAAACAATAAATTTAAGTGGTTATTTGGATCTGAGATTTGTCAATCGATTTGCTAAACAAGTTTGCGGGTAAAGTTTTGTAAAAAAAAATTAAAGTTATTATCCGGTTAGATAGGACTTAGTAAAATTGTTGTTTGGCTAAACATCCTTTTTAGTTATTATCCAAATTATATTTAAGTTTTGTGAAAAACATACGGAAGTGGATTCATAAAACACATAGTTTGAATTTTGGGAAACTAATTCACTTTCTCCAAGTTTTATTCCAACCTACCAGGACAAGGTTTTAGCTCGTTAGACTCAAAAGCAGATTTAACAAAATCTAGTTTTGTTAAAACCAAAATCCAAACAAACCCATAAGGAAACTAGATTGCTAGGAAATTGATCAAGCTTAAGAAGAACACAATTATATTATTAACTAGCTCAACTTTTTTTGTTGTAAACCAAAGCATTGACACACAAAATGGCAATGTATATGTTTATATAATAGGAGAATTATTTCTCATATTGAAACAAAGTTCTTTTTTAAAAACCGGCATACTCATATCAAACATAAATATTTTAATAGTTAATTAGCTCAGCTAACGACCTACCATTTTAATATGAAAATAAGCAATACTTACCATACTCCACATTCACAAAAGGCCAAACTGGAGTTATTCAACGCAGTCATTGAAAACCAGTAGAAGTTACGCCTCGACGGTGGCATTGGTATTTGGTTTGTGCTTACACGGCATCCAGCTATGCTCGATTTGCTGAATTAGTAAGACTGAGAGCAATATTGCCAACGCAACTAACACAATGAGTCAACAATTTAATTAAAAATTGAACATTTTTGTTGATTTCTTTCTTCTATCCTCTCTAGTGGGTCCTACTTTTATTTGCCAACCTAAGGCAGGTTAGGATACAAGTAACCAATATGAAAAAATTGCTTTAAAAACCATCGAGAAGGGTTAACGGACTTTTTGTATTATACTTCTTCCGTCCACAAATGTAAGGCGTGCACGGAATTTAAGGTTCAATTTTGACTAATAATTAAATCAATAATATTCAATCATATAACACAAAAGTGGTATCATTTGATTGACCAATAATTAAACCAATAATATTAAGTTATATAACACAAAAATGATACCATTTGAAAATACATTTGAATATGAATCAAATGATACCACTTTTGTATCATATAATTGAATATTATTAGTTTAATTCTTAGTCAAAGTTGAACCTTAAATTCCGTGCACGCCTTACATTTGTGGACGGATGGAGTAGTATGTAATATGGATTTTGAAGAATTTGGTGGTAGTGGTGCTGGTGTAGGTGACAAGGCGTTAAATTGGACTTCTCCTAATATAAAAGAGAGTTTGTTTATGTAGGACTTGACTAAACTTTAAAGAATAAGTATTCAAATTTTGGACCATTGTGGCATGAGTGGATACCTATGTCGCTCCCTCGTTCCCCTACAAAACCACGCCCTCCACATATTTTCCCACACCATAGCCACCTTATCTTTTTTTACTTGCTGCCTCCTTCCATGCTACCTCTGCCACCTTGGAAGCTATATATTGACAAACGGCTCTCCTTCCGACAACAGCACAGCTTAGAGATCTTTTTATTTAGAGGATAGAGAAGGAGAAATTTATCGTTGTATCCGGAAAAGATACCAAAAGCAAAGAGAAATGTCCGTGATGTGCAAATCTCGGTGCAAATACGACAGTAATGAATCCAAATTTTATCCCACACGCTCGTATTTGAGTAAAAATGTTATTTTGTACATATTTCTACAATCAAGTAGTTTGAATATCCCTAAGAATTATGGTAACAGTAATAGCTAGTTCCATTCAGTTTTGAAGGACTTGCTTAAATGCTAGTGAACTAAAACCTTCAACATTTGACCTCTAGATCTTGCATCATGGTTCATGCATCGGACTATGTCTTGGTGAATGACGAGCTTGTCCTCTTCCTCCTCTCCGATGGCGCACGCGTCATCTTCCGCTACCATGTTAGGGTTTGGGTTCACCATTGCCCGACATTGGAAGGAGGAGGTTGAGTGGCGCTGGTGGTCTGGTGCTGATTGCAATAGCGGGAATGTCGCTACTGGAGTGCGATGTGCAAGAATGGGTAGGGGTGGCGGCTATGATGTGAGGGGGGAAGTTGTGGTTAGCTAGGGTTTAGATCTGTTACCTCCATATCGTAAAGTGGTGTGTGTTGGGTGGTTGTGGGTGAGAGCTATTGGATCTAGATCAAAGGCCAGAAGAGGTGACTGATTTTCTAGAAAAGAAAATTGTTAACCATAAACAGATAAGATGTTTTATAAAACAAAAATCTTACCACATATGACTGTAGATAATCAACATGATTTTGGAAAACACCCAAAATCAGAAACCCTCCGCTCCTTCCTTCCTTCCTTACATCCCACCCTCCAATAATGAAGAAAAAGATCTTTACTTTTCAACCATCCACCTCAAGTTGGCAATTGGACCCATGGATCCGGGTACCCATGGGTATCCGACCTGCTAAGAGCGGGTATGGGTTCTGTTCTTGACCCATGGGTAAAATCCATGGGAAACCCGATTAGTCGTGGGTCGGGTACGGGTATGATTTATACCCGTGGGTTACCCATGGGTTACCCGATTAGTACATGGGCCTTAGCCCACCGGTCTACTAGTACTCCCGCAGCCCATAAACTGAGTCCACCCCAACCGGCCAACCCTAGTAGCCGATCCCCATCCCCAACTCAATCGGTCAAGCACTCGAGCAGCCATTCCCCAATCCCCAGCCGCACCCGCACTCCCCATTCCCCAATCTACCTCCGTCTCCGCCTCCGGTCCTCCCGTTTCCCCGTTCTCTGTCGCTTGAGCGAGGCGGAGCGTCAGTGGCCAGCCGAGGAACGTGGAGTGGCGAGGCGGAGCAACGGCGGCCACGAGCGGAGGGAGGCGGAGCGGCCAGGCAGAGTAGCGAGGAGGGGCGTTGGCGGTGAGGCGAGGCGGAGCAGCGAGGGAGGCGGCGCAGCGAGGCGGGGCGGAGCAGCGGAGGGAGGCGGAGCGGTGAAGTGGGGCACTGGCAGCGAGGCGAGGCGGAGCAGCGGAAGGAGGCGGCGAGGTGTGGAGCGGCGGCAGCGACGGCCTAGAGCAACGGCAGCGACGGCCAATCAAGGGAGACGGACCCGATGGGTACCCATCGGGTATGGGCATGGGTATAGTTCTGGAGCCATAGGTTTTTTCGTGGGTGGGTCGCGGGTATGCTCATGGGTTCGGGTATGGGTTTGATAAGAGTCAACCCGGAAAGACCCGACCCGATTGCCACCTTTACCTCCACCCCCGCATCTCCCCTTCCCTCTTAACATATACCACGCACCTCACCATCTTTTGTTCGTCATTTTCATACTCATTCCCCCTCTAAAGCAAACAGCCTAGTAGCCGTCCAAGTAGGCTAGCTAGAGACGAAGAGAGGAGGAAGTTTGGAACAGGGCAGCAGATAAATAGAAGGAGGAAGTAGCTGAGGAAGATCAAAAGCAGGAGTAAGGCGAGGGGTAGGAGGTGCGCTTCAGGTGCTAAAGGCGCCGCGCGCGGCAGCGGCACGAAGTGAGCAGAAAACTTCATCCCACGAAAAGGGTGCGTACTTTTTGGAGTTGGGTTCACCGTACGTCGGAGTCTGATGTTTTCACTTCATGTTCTTTCCCGTCTTCGTCCTTTCCCTTTAGTTCTTTAATTTTCTCATCCTCTTTATTGATCCCTAATTCCCGATACATATTTACACTATCTCTTGTTCTGCCCAAGAACCTCGCCCTACGTACCCTGGAGAAACCAAACTTTCACTTACGCAAACATGCATGAGAAGGAAAAGAAAATCAAGATCATGGATAGTTGGAAGAAATCGACGAATAAACAATTCTTCTCTTGTTCCTTTTCGAGAAAACTGTACAATCACTTTTTTTTTGGTTTTGTTTCCTAATTTTGTAGAGGTATCGAAGAACAATCTGCACTTTCTCAGAATAGTTTCATGACATTGGGAAGTTCTGTGCAGATATAGCAAGAGTCGACTTTATGATTGCTTCCCTTCATTTCCTTTTGCCTTTCCAATTCCCCATACCAAACTTTCCAGAAGCGAAACCGTCACCTGACCGTCTGGTTTCTCTCTCTAGTTCTCTTGCTTGGATCGGATCTACTCCCAGGAAGATCGATGGCCTCCTCCTCGGCGTCGTCGCTGCCAGGCTCCGTGATCACCGTGGCCTCGTCGGCGGCGGTCGGCGCGAGCTCCGGTGGCACGGGCGGCACGGGCTCGCCGTGCGCGGCGTGCAAGTTCCTGCGGCGCAAGTGCCAGCCGGACTGTGTGTTCGCCCCCTACTTCCCGCCGGACAACCCGCAGAAGTTCGTGCACGTGCACCGCGTCTTCGGGGCCAGCAACGTCACCAAGCTGCTCAACGAGCTCAACCCGTACCAACGCGAGGACGCCGTCAACTCGCTCGCCTACGAGGCCGACATGCGCCTCCGCGACCCCGTCTACGGCTGCGTCGGCGTCATCTCCGTCCTGCAGCACCAGCTCCGCCAGCTCCAGCAAGACCTCACCCGCGCCAGATACGAACTCTCAAAGTACCAGGTACGCATACATACATACGTACATGCCCCTGGTTGTCTTTTCCCCCACACATATATACATATATATGTATGTATACGTGACCTAGATAGAATGTTGTGTCTCTGCAGTTATATACCATGTTGTAATTTTTGAGTTTTGCGTGTGTTCTTTTTTCCTTCTTGCTTCTGTCTAGGCGGCTGCGGCCGCGGCGGTTTCTGCGTCCGTGGGGTGCAACGGGCCGCCGGCGATGGCGGATTTCATCGGCAACGCGGTGCCGAACAACTGCACGCAGAACTTCATCAACATCAGCCACTCCGCGGCGGCGGCGATCGGCACGGTCAGCGGCGGGGCCGGGTTCGGGCATGACCAGTTCGCCGCCGTGCAGATGTTGGCTAGGAGCTACGACGGGGAGAGCGCCGTGGCGAGGCTCGGCATGAACGGAGGCGGCGGCTACGACTTCGGGTACTCGTCTGCCATGGGCGTCGGGCCAGTGTCCGGCCTCGGGCCGCTCGGTGGCGGCGGGTCCTTCTTGAAGCCTGGCACCGCCGGCGGGGACGAGCGGCCCACCGTCGCTCAGTAGCGGACTGTTCCGTCCATCAATCTTTGGGAGGTTCGGCTTTCCTTAGCACCCATGCATAATTGTTAGCTTTTTCTTGTATGTTCTTTTCTTCTTTGTGTAGTACTCTTTTGCTCTCATATCTCATATATTAACTGTTCATAATCTGCTAAAATTTAGCTTGGATCATTAATTTCATATGGTAGTAAACACTACTAGCACTGCTGAGATGCATGCAAATTTCAAGTGGTTTAATTTGGTAGTTTGGATTCATGTATAGGCACTGTGGAAACTAGTACTGTTTGTGATGTATAATTAAGTTTGTAATATGTCGGTTTGCTCATTTAGAGTGTCACTGTGTATACAACTGACACATACTTAAGCTTGTACTTTCCACTCAACAGTATCTGGCTTTCGATTGCCTACTGTTGAGCACTCACTGCTAAGCTAGCTATATATGTGCATGCATCCCCATGCATCCCCTACAGTGAGCAATTTTTTTAGCAGTGTGATCGAGGATGCCCTGTACGTGCATGACACATACGAAGAGTGAAACTCAACTTATCTTAAATCTAATCAATTTTCTTTCAAGTACCAAAACTACAGATATCTCTACTGGTCATGGTAAACTGCATGCTTGTCTATGACTAGTATCAAATTTAAATCTAGAGTGCAAAGTACTCTGCTGGTACTATTCACTCAGTCCAATTTGTCCTTTTTGTTTCTTAACCTGCAGATCAAATTTGGATTTAAAATTTTGTGGCATGATAGATGTATTATGTGTCTATGTCATAAAAACTTTTTAGAATTTTTTACAATATTTAGAAGTATTTTTAGATGACATAATGCATTAATACACCTCAAAATACTAGTGCACCCAATATACCCCGTTAATTAATCATGCATGCAAGAGCGTATTCCAGTGCTTGATGCCTTCGGAAATTGGATGCGTGCACTAGTTGATATTTCATGTCATACATCCATGCATGCATGCAAAATTCCCAAAATTCCTAGTTGATATTTAAGTCGAGAAAACAACAAAGGTTGAAAATTTTATATGATTACTAAAAGGATCTGGTATCTTTGTCAAGCTGACTGATCTGTGTGCCAACCTACAGCAAGTTGATCATGGTCGGCCTGTAGGTCGCACAATTATTTTGTGTTGTCGTCGTCTACTGTGTAGAAATCAATTTTAAACTGGTCTTTGTATATACAGTACTGATCATAAATATATATCTGCAATATATGTCTGCATGCAAAATATTTTTGGAGCTGTTTGGGGAATACCATGGTTTCTGAAATTACCACAGCATCAAGTACAACGAGGTGTTTAGATGCAACTCCTCAGTTTGTAAAACTCTGGTTTCTCTAATAGGATGGTATTTTGGAATTCCAAAAATCAATTCCGGGCCTCTTTTTTCAAACCGAGTTTCTTTCTCACAACATCACTAAACAACGTGCTTATTTATTTCTTACTTATGTACACCCGTTAGTATGTCATTGCTTTGCATGCCGTACTACGATTGTAATCTTTCATGGAGAGTCTACGAGTGATTACAAAAATATGTTTAACAACGAAACACACAATAACTTAAGAACTTTTGGCGCAAAGCTGATTATATTATCATAGTCTAGTGATTGTAACACACTAGTTCATAGGTTCTTAAAATGACAATTTGCTTAACGACTATCCTTTAAATATTATACTAAAGTATCCTTATGTAAACAATTTTAGAATCTCATAAAGTCAAACAATTTTACCCTTGACCATGAGTGTAGAAAAAATTACTAATATCGACAACAAAAAATTAGTACTAGTAGGTCCATTATGAAATATACTTTCATAATATATAATTATTTTTATTTAAAACAATATATTTTCAAATTAACTGATAGTCAAAGTGTCATTTGGAGACAATTAATGTCATTGTCCAAAACTACTTACGTTTTGAATCAGGGGGAGTATTAAATACCGTGAAATCCTCAAACATCCCATAGTTTTTGTTATAACTGTGGAAAATGTGGCATGTAAAAACTGTAACATTTCATAGGTGGAGTATACAAAACCGTGGTTTTTAGATATTGTACTCCCTCCATCCAGAAATATAAGGCACACATGCCCCTCAAGATTTATATTTGATCAAGAATTTATTCAATAATATATGGATTATGTGATACAAAATTGATATCATTGTATTCATGTTAAAAAGCAATTTCCGATGATGCCGATTTCATATCATATATAGCTAGACTAATGTTAGTCGAAGTTAAATTTTGGGAAACGCGTGCGCCTTATATTTCCGAATGGAGGGAGGGAGTAGTATATAAAAGCCCTAAGGGAATCAATGCAGAAAATTTATGCTCAATTGTCAATTAATTTGCTCTCTTTCTTTTTGGCCATCTAATGTAATTTTTGGCAGTTGTGTCAACATCTGAGGTAAATGACTTGAGGACGTACCCAGCAAGTACTGAAGACTAAACTGATGAAATATCCTGAAGACCGGCCCTGAGGATGGCTCATTTATGTTTGCTCCATTTTACGTGCAGAAGGAAAGGAGTTCTTGAATTAGCACTGCTTGTTTAATTTGTTGATGTCTTATCTCTTTTGTTTCATCCACAAATTCGAACCATATATGCATGTATCCCTGTTCCCTAGCAGCTGGTGTGGTTTGATGCATTCTGTCCCAGACTGCTTTGTCCATTTTATCTGATCGAAGTGTTAAAATGCAGTGCATAAACATAAAACTGATAACTGCTGCTGCTGGACTTTACCTTGATAAGTGTAATTTTGTTTGGATCATATATGTTTGGTGAAGGCAAGTATAGAATACTTTGACTTTGACTCCTGTCGACCTAGGTAGATAATCGACTTCTGTAGAAACACGAATACGAAAGTCCTAAACAAGCTTGCACGCAGTACACCTCTTCTCCCTGCAAGGCTGCAACTACACTTTGCTTGCTGCAGCTGTGTAGTACATGCATTGATATGGATATACTGCAGTAGCTAGCTAGCACCAGGACCTCTCTAGCTTTAGGCTGCATGCTAGGGCAAACCAGGCAATGAGTAGCTAGCATGCAGCAGCATCGGATGATCAGCGCCATCAGGAAGTCATATCCTGACCAGATACTGGTCAGCTATTGTAGATTACAGAACGATTGTGGTGACCGGCTAGTGAGACCCAAAATAGCTCATGTTAATATATGTCGTTGCACAATGAATGGATATAAAGGATGAATGCAGGGACATATGGTGGTTATTTTAGTAGTTCATACTTTCTTTAAACAAGCCAACTCTTTATATTTATTTTTTGAAATATAACAGGCCTGCCTAGGAAGAACATGAGATGCTCATGCATGGAAAACACCATGGGAAATGGCCTTTGCACTAAATGCATGCGTGCATGTTCCATACAGAAAATAGCTAGAGGTACCTAACTAGCCGTCTGAATTGAAGCATATCGCTACTGTGTGGGTGTAGCATGCATGCACACTGATATAGTGCAGGCATGCAGCTAGCACCGATGCCAATTGCCAACCCCAGCCGGCCCCAACGAAAAGCTGCCTGTGGAGTGAGAACTACACTGTGTGTGCATGAAATACCAGTGGTCTGTGCCAAAGGCTAGCTAGTGGTTGACCGGCCGGCCGTGCCACTTCAAGTGACATTTGCTTTCCTATGTACATGCATGAAATGTCATGTGTTATACGAAATACCTCTCTCTCTCTCTCTCTCTCTCTCTCTCTCTCTCTCTCTCTCTCTCTGAGGTTTGGAGGAGGCAGAAGGCATTATGCAGAGAGGTGACAGAAGACACACACACAGAGAGGAAGAGTGATCAATGAAAGCAGGCCTCCCAAAAATGCCGTTCTGCAGGAGATATTCAATGCGCATATATTTATACTATATCCCTGATTAATGGTTCCATACCAACACAAGCTCATTGCTTCTCTAGCCTCTAGCATGCGTCTCCAGTCTCCACACTGCACCAGCACTTCTGTTTTTTCGAGAGAGAAACACAGTGTATGCAGTGCAATACTGTTTGTCCGTACTATATACGCATCACACAAAATACAGTAGAATTTTCTTCCGGCCGCTCTCCCTGTTCGCTGCGCGTTAAATGCGAATGCTTCCGCGCGCTCCCCTGTCTAGATGATCGACCGGTCTCCTCTCTGTCTCTCCGTGTTTGTGTGTGTCTGACTATGGTATATAGCCGATCAGCTTCACGGGGAGCAGCTGAATGCACCACCGATTTAATGCTCCCAACCATCTCAGGATGCGACTCAATATCCAGTGATGAGGTCGATCGATCGAACCCAAACCTGTAGGGAGGGCTTGCCCTTAGTTTGTAAACTAAATTAGCTACACCCTGAATATGCATGTCACTAGTCACTAGACTCACTGCTACCACGTGGACCAATTCCAAAGAAGCCAATCCATTATCCTCCTCGTGCCTCGTTTCAGATGGGTTCCGCAGTAGGTGACGCTCTTTTATATGCCATACTAGCAAAGTACTCTTCCTGGTTTACTGAAACTGTCCTCGGTCCATTAGCACAAATCAAGGTGACACTAAATTTACAAAAAAAATTAATATAAAATAACCATGTATATCCCTAGTAAATAATATTATAACTATTTAATCATTCCCAAAGCATTTAAATAGGGTTAGTAGAAACATTGCAATAACTACTAGTGAAACGGATTATCCCGACGCCAAAGACAAATATAATAAAATGGAAGGAGTACACATTTTCAGGAACACTACTTCACAATCGATTTGGAGAGAAAATGTATTTGACCTGGGATGCTCGGTGCCGATCGCCAAACTCTCTGGCGATGTTGTTTTTTCTCTAGCGATGGTTGGGATGAGAGTTAGGGTTTCATGGTTGGGGGAAGAGGTCCACAGTCTTAGAGAGATGGACGGGTGTTGGCAGACCAGCGGTAGAGGGGACTCAAGCAGGGCAACGAAGCAACACCTCCTACTGTGGGCAGCAGAGGACCACTTGTTAGGCTAAGTCGGGGGGACGCTCAAGTGAAGGAGATGGTAGCGAGCATTAGGGTTAGGAGGAGGGGAGAGTCGGTGATGGATCGACTATGGTAGTCTCAGGAGATAGGGAAGAAAGGCGTGAGCAGTGGTGGTGATGAGAGAGGAGGCAACAACAGGAGAAAAGGTAGGAGGGTTGGAAGAGGAGGAGGTGGGTGTGGGGGAGGTAGCTAGATGGTGACCCATGCCGATGTTGCTCTCGTACCGACGAGTCGGGGGCCGGAGCTGTGCAAGGTGCGAAGGGGTAGCATTAGCTGGGCCGCTGAGGGATTAGGATGTTGGAGGGCCAAGGGAAGTTTAAATGTAAGGTTGAGGACAATGCCCACCATTAGGTGCTAATCCGATGGCTAACATTTATCGACTGAGATTAACAAAGAAAATCTTAGCTGACTACCTTGTTAAAGGTGGATCCTTACCTTTTGAGAGTGTCTATTCTACAAGTGACCATTTTCCATTGTTCATAATCAAATTATCCACCATAGTCAACAAATTAGGTTATCTATTATCTTAGCATAGCAAAATCTGAATCACATGAAAGAAATGACAACTCAAGTACCCTAAATGAACGTGTAATCAACGATAGAAAATAGAAGACAAGGAAATTACTTGAAATGACATGGAAATTTGATATAAGTTAAGCAACATTTTCATATAAGGACTTCTAAAAGGACCAACAATAATCTAACAATATAGATATAGCTAAAATTGTTGCGAGATACAGTTACACTAAGTTAGAGCAAGAAAAAAATGTAATTGATGATTAACAAAAATGTAAGTGGGAAGAAATGGGTCAAAATCTTTGTTGTACATGAAGAGGAAGAAGTAGTGGGGTGGAAGAGGAAGGAGAAGTAGGATGGAGGAAGAAGAATATTAGGAATTATCATTGTCTTCAACGTGCACATGCGTATGCCACTATTCACGTGGTCAACGCAACCTTCCAAATCACATCCTAGGCTCCTAGTCACATGCCAGGATCCTCCTCTTAGCTTGAGTTAGTTTGGTTGCGTGTGTGCACCTGTATGTCTTCTGTGCATGTATTTTTATACCATAGATGAACACAATGTGAGGTGTGTTGAATCTCTGTAATCTATGTATTATGAACTAAAAGTATAATACGATAGATAAAAGAGAGATACACTATAAATTCTTATAAAAGAGAGATACACTACAAATTCTTATAAAAGAGAAGCAAAACATCCAGTCATTAATCTGATGGAACCTCTTATGATTATTGGACCACAATCGAAAGATCTTCATAACTGTATCCGACTCATGTCCTTAAGAGGGGATGATTCTTCTCTAGGTAAATAGATAATAAAATAGAAGAGGGGAATGATCACCAAATAGGGAAGGTTGCTGACCAACGCAAGTAACATCTAATAGGTAGCCGCTAGATAACCGGAGTCTATAGCATGTAGGTAAGTGATCTAATTCCTAGTTAAAATGAGTAAATGGACTTACCAGTATTTTAGTTATCAAGTGTTGGATAGGTCGGGATTCAATAGCTTTAGAGAACCGAGTATGAAGACTAGACGTTATCACTGAGTAGGCTTAACACCTAGAGGTGTAGCTAGACAATGTCTCGAAAGACTCTCAAAATATCCCTCCTATAGTCATGCACTACTATGGGGACAAAGCTTGGCTACACTTAAAGCTAGTGTATCAACAGGAATTCTGAGGTGGTAGCTATCTAGAGCTATGGTATACTCTCAACACGGTAATCTAGCAAGACATACCCTCAACATGGTCATCTGCCTAAACAACTACTAGAACTATGCACCCCTCAGCATGGCTCATACACCTACCAGAAGGATAAAGCTTTCCTTATCAACAGGTCCTTAGCTACTCAACAATATTCCGATGAGAGGGCAATGAGCTTGGAATAATAAACTTAATAAATGATAATACTCAAATGATCATTTTATTTATATTTCAATATTCAACAACAGAAGACAAGATACATGGTACCGAACACAAATGAGATACCGAAGAGGATTTTCTCAAAACTTTGGCTCGCAGGCCAACTCTTCCTCCTAGCTACCTTGTGACTCCGGTGTCAGCTACACTACTCTATTAGAGCTATAAGTGAGGTGGCACCTTGAAGAGAAGAGGATGATTGTGATGGTGATAAAAATGAAGGAGAGTAGGGGGTTTATATAGGACGGCCAACCTTGCTAAGTCAGTCAATCCCCTTCCACATGGTGCTCCTACAGTAGGGCCGGCTAACCTTGGAGGATCGATCAACCTAGTAAGGCCGGCCGACCTTGGGTCGTGGCCTGGTGTAGTTCCTCTGATCCTTGACCGGCGCCTTGGCTTGGTCTACGGATGACGCAAAGAGTGGTGGCACGATTGGCTCTCCTGCCCAGTCTACTTGACTCCCAGGAAGCTAAGGGTTGAAAAGGTAAGCAAGCCGGCCGACCTAGGTAGGCCACCGACCCTGTAGTCTAGCCTGGCCCAAGAGACTAGGTCGGTTGACCTACCTGAAAGAGTGACCGGCACCTCCCCTCTGACTAGTGTTCAGTTGCAGGACGAACGATGCTTAGCGATGCATATGTGGCAGTGATCGGTGGATCCAGTGAAGGCCTTCTAGATAGAGATTGCCATCTTTATTATATTTTTGGTATTTACGAGAGATTTCTTTATTTCTTGCAAAACAAGTTGACGCACCAGAACTTGTGGAAATAGGTTAATTTAAATGCTAATATTGTATAAAAGAACTGTTTCACCTTGCCTTTCATTAGAATCCTGGGGGTTAAATGTTGAAAATATCATGCGTCAACAGTTGCACGTACCCTTCGCCGCTAGTGGGCCCCCCTCCCTTTTCTTCTACCTCACTGCGATGCCCCGCACAAAGCGTGTACGCCACGCTGTAGGCATGCACAAGTTGGCCGCCTCCATCTGACCGGCTCTGACCGCCTTTGCCACCCATTGTCGCGCCACTGCTTCGCATGTGTTGGACGGCAACCGCCGTACTGCCAGCCTGCTCTCTCCTCTTGCACTTTCTCTCTTCCCGCGGACAAACACCGCTTGGTGCCGAGTGCACCGCGTCATTGCCGATTCAGGAATCCGACGTAAACTCTTCCTCGTCACTCTCACCCTCTATCTAACCACGCTCCACCTCTCTGTCCCCCTCTACACTATCACAGGCCGAGCCTAGCGACTAAGGCCTCATCTCCGTCCTCTCCATGCACCCAACGCATGGCTCAATGACGTGGGGCTATAAAAGACCTACCCCCAGCCTTGCATTATCACGCACGCCACTCCTCCTTCCTCCTAGACCTCTCTGGACCAAAGCAATCACCTAGAGAGCTCCTTCTTTCTTGGCTCTGGTGGAGTGCACCTCCACGGCCTCTTGATCAATTTCGAGTCATCTAATGAGCCCCTCCCTTCACTTTTTGCACCATGCACCTCACCTTTCCTCTCTGATCTCATCAATCCACTCAATTTTCAGGTTGCTGATATCGGGAACAAAGCCCCCAAGTCTCCTCCACCGCCGCTGCCACTAAAGTACTCACCAGCGTCAACCAACTCCTCCCAATGGTCCGTCCTAAACCCCTCTACTCTTCTTGGTGTTCAACCGCCCCTGCCGTGCCACTGTTCGCCGGCGACGAGGTGGGCCGAGCCGTCCCTCTTCCCTCTCTGTGCCACGGGAGAAATCACGCTTAGATTTTTAAATCAAGCTAATGTCTCACTGACCAGTGAACCCCACGCGTCATAATTTCTAATTAAGTCCTGGTTAAATTTTATGTCTATGACAGAAGGGCCCTACTCGTTGGTTTTTAATTTAAAAAATTGTAACCGTTGGAAATCTGCTTTCCCCTTTGGAAGGTGTATTGCTTCTATTTAGCTTCTCTGAAACCCACCTCTATTAAGCCAAAAGCATATTTCCTTTTTAAGCCATTGACATCACCTTCATTGAAATTCCAGAGGTTATTTTCCCTCTCATTTTCCCTCCTAACAAAACTTCAGTCGCTCATTTCTCCCTCATCATAACTTGGATTGAATCCATTATTTTCTAAATTAATTAAAATAAAATCCCATCAAAAGTTTTCAATTTAAAATTTTATTATTTTATTTGATTTATTTCGTATTTATTTGTGATTATTTGCTTTTTCGACCTATAGAGAATGAAGCGCCGGTAAACCCCGGAGAAGATCGAAAGCATTACCAAGAACCCAACGAGTCAAGAAAGCACCCACTTTGATCATGTTGAATCACATGTTTACATTTTTTTAATCAAAATATGCATGTTACCTTATTATAAATTGCTATTTTATGCTTAGTAATTAGCTATGCCATGTTATTTTAGGTGTTATTTCTTTGATAAATTGTATTCTAGAATCTTTTTCACCCTAGTATATATACCCACTGGTCATGGTAGCATTTTTTGTCCAAAGGATGTTTTTGAAATGATATTTTGGTATTAACACAAAAATAAAATGGGAATGTTGGTTTTAGATTGGGCAAGAGAATAGGTGGAATAAGGAGTCGATACTCGGAAGGTAGTCTCCCGTAAATCAATTAAGAACCAGTCTTGAAGTGCCACCAACCCTAACATTTCTATACGACCACATTACCCTATATGGGAAGGGCTTGACTTAGTACCTCGTTTAGTGCTAGTTTAGGGCTTGCACTTAGATATAGGTTTTATAATGCGGGGAAAGTTCTTCCCTGGAGGGTCACACTTATGCAAGCAGGCTTCACTAACACAATGATGACCCCTCATTGAAAGTGTATGTACACTTTAGTTGGTTGTACACGTGTCTCAGTGTTGAGGGGGTTCTACTCATCAGACTCTCCTCATTGAAAGTGTATGTACACTCTAGTTGGTTGTACACGTGTCCTAGTGTTGAGGGGGTTGTACTCATCGGATTGTCCCTTCATTAGTACTAGGTGGGAGAAAATTCATGTATGGATGTTCAAATCGCATACACCTATATGGCGATATATGGCTAACATGATGATCATTTTTTATCTTGTAGGTAAAGTATACAACCTCTATGGAGTGTAAATCTATTCGAATAGCCGCATCTTCGATTATGGACATGCTTGGCAATGGCACACTTGGTTCGAGTTGGTCTGAAAGTGATTTCACACATGACGGTTCACTTGGGTGTGAACCATGGGTATGGTTTTGGAGGAGTCAATATGTGCTGGCTACCAATTTGTGAAGAAGGAAGATGATGAGCATGTAATTACATGAGTTATTGTGGTATATGTGTTGTGATACTTATTTTGGTATCCAGTTTACTTTATAATTATTATTCTTATTACAAATTAAACTTAGCTTTCCTCACAACTTCAACAAAGGATGAGCATTTCCTTTGTAATAAGCCAATGCATATATATATGTTACCACTCCTTCTATTGATTTGGCCTGAAATGAAAGAAGATCAGAACACCAATAATTACTACAACAATGAGTACGAGAACTAGGACACAATCCCAGTCGGTTGCTTGTGGGCTTGACATACCGTTGGGCTCAAAGTTATCTTTATATTGTTTCCGCTGCAAGACTTATTTGCTATTTAGCCCTTGTAGCACTATGTGTAAGACTTCAACCATAATGAATGCATGTGATATTTAGTTCGACTATGTGCAATAGTGTATTGATCGTGCGATTACTACTTGTAGGTATAGATGGTATTTGAATTGTGAGATCCAGGTTTCCACACGATAGCAGATAGGGAGGTAGAGGGACGACCGATCGTCCGCATCCTTGATTTAACAAAGCCATACCTTTTTCTTCGCGTTCCAAGCCAAGCAGCAGCGTAGCCCGTCGGGCTAGCAGAAGTGAGATCAGAGGGAAGTATTGTAAAGATATGACTTGGAGGCACAGGTTTGACGGTTACAACATTCCACAATGTAGCGCCCAGTTCGAGGGCTCGATCCGATGCAGGAAAAGGCCCTCTGCCACACACGTTACGTCAAATCAGTCGCACCATGTACGTACTGCGCGGCTGCGATTAGACAGGGTATATATGATATGATCTGCCACCACACCACACATTAACTGATTGCCCAGCCTGCCGATGGGCACGTGGAAAACAGTGCACATACACCACACATCTCGTACATTTTGACAGACATCAATGTGGAGTCTGCAGCAACACTTGAGCAGAAAATTTCAGCAGTTTTACCACCTACTAATTAACATTTAACATAGATGATTAAAGAAGCATAGAATTCTCTGATTCTTCCGACATGTGGCTAATGCTGATGGTAGCAGGAACAAAGTTTCGGTTCATAGTTTTCTTTCGCTCCTCACCAAAATTCGTAAATTTCATGACATTTCGAAATTTTCGGAAAAAAAACTCAAAAGATTTCGGCTAAACGTAAATTGTAGCATTTGAAAAATTCAGCAAAAAACTCAGACATGGGATTCAGCAAAAATCGAATCCGCATGCAGATAAAATTCGAATTTATTTTCTGGATACAAATATAAGTATGACACTGGATTTTGAAGCAATATCCGAATCGCTTGAGTGATTAATGTGTCTCTGCAGGCATCCTTGTCCCTCCTAGATGATTTGAAAACACTCCAACGGAGAGAGAAGCGAGAAGAGAGAGAGAAGGGTGAGAGAGAGGGCGAGAGAGAGAAAGTGAGAGAGAGAGAAAGAGAGGGGGTGTGTGAGAGAGAGATGGCAGTCAGGGGCGCAGGGCATACAATGAATGAAGGAAGCGATGGGAGATGGAGAGCATTGAAGTAGACAGTGCCAAGACCAGATTCTCAATTGCTCATGCATGAGCTAGCTATGCCAGTCCAAGGCTAGCTTGCATTTGACCATTCCTTCTTGGAATTTGCCCGTCAGTGTGTGTCCTTCGCTTTGCACCCTTAAATTCCTTTATTTGCGAAGGGGAAAGAGAGATAGATATAAGAGAGAGAGAGAGAGAGAGAGAGAGAGAGATGCATTAGAAGAAGGTGAGCAGAAGATTACAAGGAGAGATTTGATCGCAGAGGAATAAAAAGGATTACATCTGCAGGGGAGGCATGCATGCCTGCAAGAAGTGCACTACCCCGCGTATCATGGCGTGCTCATCATCATCTAATTCTCGCTGCTGCGTTACAGGCCTTTTGTAGTCAGCGAAAGAGATGGATGGTCCTAGCTGCTGCCTCTCTCTCTCTCTCTCTCTCTCTCTCTCTCTCTCTCTCTCTCTCTCTCTTCATCGGCAAATGATCAAGACCGAGCGTGCGATGGCGCTGGCGCCAGTGACTGATCGATCGATGCATTATGTGTGTGCCTGTCTGGCCCTCGAGGAAACTCTGAGCAGCAATGGTAGCGTATGGGTGTCGAAGAGGAGCTGAATAGCTGATCAGCTTCATGAAGTACGGAGGACATTTCCTTCTTGCTGCGTCTTCTGTGAGCTAACAAAAGGGAAAACCTTTTTCCTGGATCTTGGTACGTACAGGTATTGACATACAAGTACATTTTTATATGGCGTTTGCCGTACACGTGCTGATCAAGTGTTACCCCGGCAGCAGCAAATTAATTCTATTTGGAATTGATTGCAAATGTTAATCCTCCTAAAAGGCTTCTACTAAAGTACTAGTTGTAGATAGCCCAGCTGTTGCTATCCTATGACTGAATCTGAAGCATAGATTATGATTTGGTGCTCTGACCTCTCAGGCGTTGATAGCGACGGATCAGATCACGATGGCATGTCCTTCTGATCATGCATGGCACTGCTGCACACAAAATATGTATCGAATCAGAAAGTTAAGTATACGTTCCAGCTCGATCAATTCATAGCTTATTTGCGTTAAGGATGTTTGAATCATAAAGGGCAACAACAGTACAACAATGCACATCGACAGCGGCCCGTTGTGCTGCCGAATTGAATCAGCCTAATGTGTTTGCACTGTTATCACCATACAGCAGATAGCAAATGGATTTGACACTTGCGATATTGATCATTTGCTTGTTGATCCATGTCAATGCTGTCACGTTTAACATTATTCACATTGCTCCATCATCTCGTCAGTCATCCCCGACATTTCCCTTGTAACGGAACAGAACAAGCTCTCCTATCGTGCCTCCATGTCATCCCAGAACAGGATCACAGTGCGCAGTTCATATCAGTGCAGGCCCTTATATGCATATCTTTGACTGACTAACAAGGTGACAATCATATTGTTGAACCAAAATTAACTCATCCATGCAAATATTAGTGATAAACGTGAAGCAAGGGAATGATGATGCAAGGGAGCTTTCTAAGTTTAGCATGGGTACGTGCCTTGAAGACTAATATATATCTCGCATGCGCATTCAGATCCGTAAGATCATGAAGATGTGTAGATGCATGCATTCCCCTTCCCGGCCGGCTACGTCTTCAGATGCGCGTCCAAACAAGAATGTTACACGATGCGGCAAAGCAGCAGACACAAATGCTCTCACTTGTCAAGACTCGAAACCGGGGGAAGCCAGCGACGGAAGCCCACCCCGTATTAACATCCTACGTGTCCTTACCATCATCTCTGGTAGCGGCGGATCCAGGGGATCGAGACTTCCTTTGAGAGGCTGAAAATTGCGACACTATCTAAAAACAAAGGCTGGAAGTTGCAAACGAGCAATGGTGGGAGAACTGCCGAGGAGGGGCCGGTCTGTAAAGAGAGGAGGTGAAATTTAAAAGCGTGCTATTGGGTACTCTAGCAGCCTTTGTTTCAATGGGTTTCACCTGAGCTACTTTTCCTTGGTCAGCGGGTGGCCTTTTCAATAGTCAATAGTAATATAAAATGTATGAGTTTATAAAATCCGAATAATCTGGATCATTCATTCAACTATAATCTAACAACTCATAATTTTAGTTGGACCCTGCAAAATTCAGCTTTAGTTACACAACAACTCTTATAATCGACCCTTTTTAGTTAATCAATCTATTTTAATTGCTCTTTACATCCTCTTTGACTATTCAAATCATACCTTTAGTATTTTCCTAATCTCCTTTTCGGCTACCGCACGTTGCTCCTCATCACTCCTCTCAATTCTGGATAGATTACAATTGTTAAATAAACACCTAACTATAGTAAATCAAATAGCACAAGTACAGTTTTTTAAAAGGGTTTTCCGAATGTTGATAAAGTTGTACTATGGTTAATATGCTTAATGGACTTCTTATGCATCCAATTTATTTCATTTAATCAATTTATTTCATTTAATCTATATTAGTCAAGTCATGCCTTGCATGTGCGTGATTATTAGTTTAAGAGAAAATGAGACTTCTTTTTTCCCAAGTATCCTATTCTAAGAGCGCCCACCTTCTCGGCGGCGACATGTGTATGAAAGGAATGGAATGGTTCTTCTAAATGCACCTCCACCGTCCAAATCGCCACCTCCACCATCGTCGACTTGTTGGTGTGCCTCGTTAGGCCAGCCGCTTTGTCATCTTGACGTCTCAGCGTTGCAGGGTCCTGTCGTTGGCTGCCGGTAGCACTTGAACCAATGTGACTGATACCGCTGCCATGGACTACAACCTCCAAGGCTAAAAACCTAACTCCTTTATATTTTTTAGTAAATTTTTCACATTTTAATTTTCAAATTTTAGTTTCAAAGTTTTCTCTAAATGGAGCTCAATTTATCGAATTCATAGGTTCGAATTTTGAATTTAGATTTTGCTCATTCCAAAGTTCTAAATTTTTTGGAAGAAGATAAAGTAGAAGAGTGGGAAAGACGGGGTCAAGGTGCACAATTCTAATGTGATCAAAGGGCAGCAACAATGAAGCAGCGTCACGCGTCGAAGAGGAACGGTGGCGGCAGTCGTGACCGATGTGGGTGGAAAAACCTTAGCACAGGTGGGATGTGGGGAAGGGTGAGTGGGGACCTTGAGGGGAGGTAGGGCAGCGTCGAGATGTCGGTGGCAAGGCCTCAGTGGGGCTGGTGGGCGTGATCGCCATAGGAGGTGAAGAGAGGAGTTACGGAGGCAAAGAGGAGAACGAGGCGACAGAAAACACGAAGAAGGGAGGAGCAGGAAAACGCTCGTCCTAACTCGCGCTGGGTGAAGACAGTTCGGTCAAATAAATGAGAGACCCAGGCCGTGGGAACGGTCCCCCACCAATTAAGCCTTTCGCTACTGTCTTACCGACCCGGCTTGTCTTGTGGCCACGGCGTGGCGTGTCGGGAGTCACTTACACTGGCGGAAGACATCTCGGTTCGGCATGCCGTGAATGGTGATAGCGTCGGACTGATTGGGAGTGCTAGAGGACATTGCGCAAGGAAGTAAGAGTACCTATGGGTCTATTTGCATTGGGATCAAGGAAAAGAAGAAAGCCTTCGAGGAGATACGTTTTTGCCATAATACAGCTAAAGGTGCTTTAGCTCTCGGCTGCTTGAGCCTCAGAATAATCGAATATTGCATCTGTAACTATTTCTACAGTTAATCAATAAAGTTCAGCGAGTACTCCGAACCAGGAATAAAACTAGCAGTATTGCTGCTGTACTGAGCTCCGAGTCGTGCCCGCGATTTCTTGATCTGAGCCCAGTCAATCGTTTCGTGGTCAGACTATCAGTCATCAGTCATCACCCACCTCGATCGTAACTGACCCAAGGGAACCATACAGCATAACCCACCAACCTCACGGCTTGCGTCGCGGCGTCCTGAATTCACCAGTCCACGCGAACTGCTGTTCACCGGTCAACAAATTCAGACGTTCGAGACTCGTTCATCCGCAGAAAAACGATGCAGATCACACACGAGTAGTGGTTGACTCGAACACTTGGCAGCTAGACTGATGTGACGTGCTACCGTGCCGCTCGGGAGTAAGGGACCGCGTGTACGTACCTGTGTGTTCGTTGTCCGCCGCGCGAGAACGCTCTCTCGTCCTCAGGTGCTGCTACAAATATCCGGCGGTGCAACGTTGCACCGACGAAGAGGAGGTTCCGGGCTGGGTCACTCGAGTTCGCAGCAAAGCGGCGAGATGGCAGGCGCATTGCCGCTAGGTTGCACGTTGCTCGTGCTCCTCGCGCTGCTCTGCGTGGGTGGTCTACCTCTCGCGCGCACGGCGGACACGTTGGCCGCGGGCCGGCCGTTCTCTGGCGGCCACAAGTTGGTCTCTCCCGGCGGCAAGTTCGCCTTAGGATTCTTCCAGCCAGGTGAGTGCATACTGCGTGTCTGGATGCCTACGCATGTGTTGTATATTCGTATGTCTGCGATATTTCATGGATATCTAATTAAGGGTGGGCATGTTCAACCTGACATTCGACAACCGAACTCAGCATAGGTTCTCACTCTACATAACTTCATGTTTCCATGTTCCTGAACAATTGTTTACACTTTTGATTGTTTCTTTTATTTGATTTGCTGGGAAGGTTGAACCATTAGGCATATGTGCAAACTGTTGTTTTAGAGAGATGTTCTACTGAATATATTGAGAGGTTTTGAGTTATTCGGTTTTGCACGTATTGAATAGACCGAACCGAATTATTTTGATCTATTAAGTTTATATTGAAGTTTAACCGTGGTAATTTCAGGTATCATGTGCGAAAACCAAAATAAACATAACCCGAATAAACCGGCCAAATTGATCGAAAAAATCGAATGCCCAGCGTTACTGATATGTCACTGTTTTCCGGCAGATGGAGCCGTCAGCAGCAGGTGGTACGTCGGCATCTGGTACCACAACATCTCGGTGCGGACGCCGGTCTGGGTGGCCAACCGCGACAGACCAGTCTCAGACCCGGCCTCGTCGCGGCTCGCCATTGAGCCCGACGGCAACCTCGCCCTGTTCGACCGCTCCGGCCTGATCGTCTGGTCCACGAACGCCACCACCAATGCTAGTGACACGGTCGCCGTCCTCCTCGACACCGGCAACCTCGTGCTCGCGCTCGCGTCCAACGCCTCCGCGGTGCTGTGGCAGAGCTTCGACCACGTCGGGGATACGTGGCTCCCCGGCGGGAAGCTCAGGCGCGACAAGCTCACCGGCGCCATCCAGGGGATGGTTTCATGGAGAGCGCGCGACGACCCCGCGCAGGGGATGTGTGCGTTCCAGCTCGACTCGGGCGGGGAGCCGCAGTATGTGCTGCTGTGGAACCGCACCCGGGAGTACTGGGCCACCGGCAACTGGACAGGCCGGTTCTTTACCGGCGCGCTGGAGGTCGGCGCGTCCGGATACAGCTTCGAGTTCGTGGACAACGACGAGGAGAGCTACTTCACGTACAACTTCGCCGTCAACACGACGTTGTACCGTTTCGTCATGGACGTGTCTGGGCAGGTACAGGGGTGGTTCTGGTTGGAGGGGTGGAACCTGGTGTATGCCGAGCCCAAGGGAAGGTGCGCCGTGCCGCACGGCTGCGGCGCGTTCGGCGTGTGTAGCGAGCGCGCGTCCACGGCGTGCCACTGCGCCCGGGGCTTCAGCCCGCAGAGTCCAGCGAGCTGGGGGGCACCGGCGATTACACCGGCGGATGCGTGCGCCACACCGAGCTGCAGTGCGGCAAGAACAGCACTGGCAGCGGCGACACCGCGGCCGGCTCGAAGGTGGAGCGAGACAGGTTCTTCCGCATGGACGGCATGAGGCTCCCGGACGACGGCCGAGTAGCTGGAGCCGCGAGCTCCGGCGACTGCGAGCGCGCGTGCCTCGGAGATTGCATCTGCTCTGCCTATGCGTACAACGGCAGCTGCTTCCTTTGGCACGATGACCTGCTAAACTTGCAGGACGGTTTCGGCGACCGCGCCGGCGCGGGGAGCCTCTACCTACGGCTGGCTGCGTCGGAGCTGCCAGTCGCGAGTAGCCATGAATGGCGGACCATCGTGATCGCAATCGGTGCACTCGGCGTCGTCTGCTTCGTGATCGCCGCCTCCTTTCTTCTCGTTCGTGCAGCAAGGAGAAGAACAGAGAGAGTCAATGATCTCACCAGCGCCGATGGCTGTGTGACCAGCTACAAGTACACGGATCTGCAGTCACTGACCAAGAAACTTCTCCGACAAGATCGGCGGCGGCGCCTTCGGTTCGGTGTTCAAGGGCCAATTCTCTGACCACACCGCCATAGCCGTCAAGAAGCTGGAGGGGCTTCGGCAAGGCGAGAAGCAGTTCCGCGCGGAGGTGAGCACGCTCGGCACCATCCACCACGTCAACCTGATCCGCATGCTCGGCTTCTGCTCCGACGGCGGCGACCGGAAGTTGCTTGTCTACGAGTACATGCCCAACGGCTCGCTCGACCGGCACCTCTTCCGCTCGACGTTCTACGTCCTGAGCTGGCAGACGAGGTATCAGGTCGCGCTCGGCGTTGCCAAGGGGCTGGCCTACCTCCACGACAAGTGCCGGGACTGCATCATCCACTGCGACGTCAAGCCGGAGAACATCCTCCTCGACGCCGCGTTCGCCCCCAAGGTGGCGGACTTCGGGCTCGCCAAGCTCGTCGGCCGGGACTTCAGCCGGGTGCTCACCACCATGCGCGGCACCATCGGGTACCTGGCGCCGGAGTGGATCAGCGGCGAGCCCATCACCGCCAAGGCCGACGTGTTCAGCTACGGGATGATGCTCTTCGAGATCGTGTCCGGGAGGAGGAACATCGAGAACGGGGAGAGACGGCTCGAGGTGTCATCGGCAGGCGCGGAGCACGCGACGACGTTCTTCCCCTTGCTGGTCGCGAGGAGGCTAGCGGAGGGGGAGGGGGACGTGATGACATTGCTGGATCCCGAGCTGGAAGGGGACGCCAACGCTGATGAGCTGAGGAGGGTGTGCAAGCTCGCCTGCTGGTGCATCCAGCACGGCGTCGACGCGCGGCCGACGATGGCGGAGGTGGTGCAGGCGCTAGAAGGGTTGACGGACGTCAAGATGCTACCGGTGCCAACGTACCTTGAAGTGCTCGTAGGGGGGCAGATGGACGAGACGGCAGACCATAGCATCGTGTAATGTGTGCACTGTATAATTACCAATGCGCACTGTCTTGTGAAATTTCTTTTCTTTTTTTTTCGCTTAATATTTTAGGCGCGACTCACACAAGGCACATTGCCAGCTTCACTGAAAGCTCAAGAAGGTCCTACCAGGAGTTCACTGGAGTTACCAATTTGTAGCGACAAATCGCTCGGGCGGTAGCGGTTCCCGCCCTAGTTCGACCCAGTCCAGCTGAAATCTGTGGCCCTCTCGGTATCTTCTCCTGCTCGACAGCCCCCGCGACGCGAGGCCAGGGAGCAGAGCTATAGCGCCGGCCAGAACTCCGATGCACGCGGTGGCCTGAGGTGCCGACGCCTCCGCTCCCGTCCACCGCGCGGGGTGCTTCCTATTCGACGACCACGCACGCGCGCCACGGGCACCTCGCTCTCTGAGAAGCTCCCCTGGCCTGGGACGAGTATCGCAGGCGTGAACTGCTCCCCAGGATTTGCTTTGTTCCCCCGTGAGGCTGACGAGGTATTATTGCTCTCTTCATCCTACACTATTTTCAGTACCTAGTGTGGAAATTTGTTGAAGAAGGTCCAAAGGTGATTCCTTGCCCCATATCTTCACATGTGTGGCTTAATTTCACCGTGTGCTGCTACAAACATGGAACCAAGGACGACACTACTACATCCGTGTCAGAGTGCAAATCGTTTTAGATGTTTGACACGATCTCTAAAATGTCATGTGACCTTGTAGTCCTATTAAAATTATGTTTTTTCTAAGTATACATTATAAAAATATATTTCATAAAAAATATAGTAATAATATTTAGTGCTGTAGATGTTGATTTTTATATTAATGGTCAAACCTAAATATATATTCTAAAATGGCCTTCGTCGTGACACAGAGGGCGTATTTCCTTTCGTTTTTCTAAGAGTAGTTATCAGTATTGGTGCTTGATTAAGTATGGTCGAAATAGTAGAATAAAAGTCAAACAGGAGCACATATCGCAAACCCGGGTACAGTTCCGCAAAAGAGAATGCAAAATTATTGAAACATTCTCTTGCAGCAGGGAACTTCCCGAATTACATTTATCATTTATCTGAGCTTTTCTTAATTGCCCAAAACGAGTGAAAAGGATGCCCGGATTGATGTTTATTCCTGTATGAATAATATTTACCCATTATGAATATCCTACTGCCTTATGCAGGATCCTGGTTCTGATGGCGCTGAGCGGCCATATCCAGCTAGCGGTGCAGCAGCCACCCCTCTTTCATTCAGCAAACACCTGAAGCGTGCCAATCTTGCAGTAACCATCGTTGCCTCCTTCGCGAGCTTCTCAACGGGAGTCCACAGCCGCTCTTCAAATTAATAAGTGAATTGGTGATCGAGTTCAAAGTGGTAGCTTTCGTGCATTTGATGCTATGTTTGACAGTATTACATAGCAAGCTAAACAAATAATTTCAGAAGTTATAAGACCACATGTCTGCTCTGTTCCTTTGATTACTAACCAACAAACAAAAAGTCACTGAAAACTAAGCTTCATTTCTGTTGAGTGTTCAACACATTAATGCATCTACATATCTGTGTTGAGGGGCCTGCTACATTGGTTATGCCTTTCATACTCATGATGCATATCTGAGGTACTTGATTGTACACTAGCTTTTAGTGTGAAAAAAGCGTATATTACTATGACTGACAAAATTGAAATTTAAGTTTTATATGATGAAACTTTTATGGCCCACGGTAGTGAGTCATACATGACCTCCCCATGGTACTCATATTATGCAGCCTAGCAGAGCACAGATCAGCTACAAAGAAAAACGTTTCAAAAAGAGTAAAGGGTAGCTGTTATTACCCTAGTTTAAGGACGATTAACCGTACTACTCCATCAAGTT
Source organism: Stipa capillata (assembly GCA_019208055.1). Classification (NCBI taxonomy): domain Eukaryota; kingdom Viridiplantae; phylum Streptophyta; class Magnoliopsida; order Poales; family Poaceae; genus Stipa; species Stipa capillata. The sequence continues at coordinate 2,797 of JAGXJF010005675.1, read as the reverse complement.
ATATTGTATTCTGTCGTAACATATAGATGGATGATCTTGAAACTAAGTACCTTGCTATGGCATAAGAATATCTGCTAATATATATAATTTACAATATAATTAGAAGATCAAAAAAATCATTAGCTAGATTATGACCTGCAGCTGACTGCAGTCACGTGGCCAAATGGTTTGCTGAATGTCAGATGCATCTATAGTGATTCACCCCACATGCATACCTCCCAGCCAAGAATCAGCTTCTGTTGTTCTGGGTTGTAGCTATAGTCATGTTTCATCGATATAAAATTCCTTCCCATGTAGCATCCAAGTGATCGAGATACCACTTATCTGGTTGCTCACAATGCATCTCAGACGAGCTAGAACCACTCTCTCTGCACACCAACTCCACCTCCAAGCCTGTTAATTTATGATCATAAAAAGTACCAGCTGTAATTTCTCGATTCACATAAGACTGGTCGATAGCTCTTAAGTGGGAGGAGAAACTTCTCGGTACTGAATCTGTTCCTGTAAGCCCGTTACCTTTTCTTATGAACATTTGCACTCAGTACTTAAACAATCTTTATGTTTTACATGTGTCGGGTGGTGAGAGTACTCAAACGTGTGTGAGACAGTCTCATTTTCTTATGAGCGACGTGTCCATCATGCGTCTAACAATCTACACATGACGGAGTTCAAATGAGCATACTATATCAGCTTTGCATGATAAGGTCTACATTATCTGTTGTGACATGTGTACGATCGAGAAAATTATCGTGTTGTGATAGACTTGATGGCAGAGGGGCGAGGGCTAGGGTACGAGTACATGACTTGGTAATATTTTCTAACTAGGATGCTGGTAAATATTGTATATAATGTAAGCCCACAGGCAGTTAGGAAATGACCACTAGTTATGACACAGTTTTTGCGTCAACTTAGGTCTACCAAAGTTGTTAAAATGTTTCTTCCTACAGCATGTGAAAGTCTTTGTCAAAATGAGTCTACAGCAAAGAAGATGTGACATATGCAAATAAGCTACTCATGAGCAATTGCTTCTATTCCAGTAATAATGTCATAGCCATGTGAAAGTGCTATCTTTTGAGCTCTCATACAAATAGCTGTAGGCGATCAGCACTACATCAATACCAGTGTGACGCCAACCTGCCCCACCACGTTGAAAACCGACTTCTGAATTTTGTATTAGCATGACTGATAAAAGTGAGCCACACGTACTGTGATTATTGAAAAAATTACTAGGCTATCAAAGGCACATATGAGTCATCACATTTCTAAATTATGTATCTTAGAGATAGTACATACCATGCTTATTATGCCCGTGGTGTAGGGAGTAGCTCCTATGTCCAAACCGTGACATTTTCATAGTAAAGATTAATAGACTATTAAGACATGTCAGATTGCTTGTATCGACAACTGTACACAGTTCATGCAACCCTTACTTGTATTGACTGTCATCTACCATCCATCATATGAGTGCACCAACTCTGAACTGTGAAACACTTTGCTACCAGACATCGTGACATGGCCTAACAAAATATAAATAATGTTATGTGACACGGTGTGTTTTTCTTGAATCGTTTTATTCGTCTGCCCGGACAGTGGTCTAGTACTTTATCAGGTCCATTCACCCAATCTTTGTTGCTGTTGCTGAAGTTATATGAAAACAATCTTGCTACATATGTTTTGGTTCTTGCCTTTGCTGTGCAACAAAGGTGTATTCTAGTTGATGCTTTTAAGTGATGACTGATGAATTGGTATGGTGCAAGTTAACATTGATTTATGTTTATAATTCGTTTACGTACCTGAAACGAATTCCATGATCCCTTTAAATGTGAAGTCGGTGCTGACATCAAGCGGTTGTGACAGCTAGCTGATCGCCACAATGACGGATATCCAACTACCTCCTGATAGAGCGTGTGATACGAAATGCACAAATGTTATTGATATACTTACTTTTATATAGATAGCATTTACTTCAAATAATATGTATGTGTGTCGTACGTGTACAGCGCAAGAACAAGTGATGCATGTGCATCATCGGGTCCTATATTCTAGAAAAGGTAAGCACACTTTCTATTGGGCTGCTACAGTGCACAAAACTGAATGCCTTAGCCATGAGCGAGCATGGCCAGGGCACATCATCTCAGCCAAGACATGCACGATCCCATCGTTTTTCTTCCAGCTATCTGCAAATTGTTGATAACCAGCTTAACTGGTAATCCAGCAGCATAGTTCTGATGGCGATATCTAGTGTGCGCACATCAATCTTGGCGGAGGATGTTTGGTATTTAGAGCATATTTCTTGATTTTTTGAGTTCCTTTGTCGATCTTAAGTGGAAGCGCATATTTGCATAGTAGTTTTGCTTCATATCTTACTTTTGGTAGTAGTGTAGAATCTAGGTAATAACTGGAAGGGAAATAGCTCCAATATGATGATAAAAGAAACACTCACGTGTACAATGTCTGAGTGCATCTCCATTGTATATTTCTGCTGAATATAGAGTAAACTGTCACATTCCATAAGTGTGGTATGAAGTAGTTCAATAGGAAACGAGGACTCATCCACGATATGCAATGAAGACAGTCTGCATATGGTGAGAGTAGTAACACAGATCATATGATGTACTAAAACTAACATAAGGAACATACATATAGAGCCGTATTCGAATGAAGGAATCAAGTTAGCTGTAGGATCGAAGTACTTATTTGAACGTGGAACAGTCACCTAAAACTAACCAACTTACTGTAGGTCATGAATCAATTACACTTTTTATTACTGGGACAGGAAGATAATGCCTTGCAGTAT
>JAGXJF010005674.1:60000-62494 GCA_019208055.1 Stipa capillata | reverse complement strand
GCAGTGGCCAATCACTGTTGACGGGTCCTTCACTTGCTCACCGCGCGCCACTCATCACCAGCAGCACAAGTGATGCGGGGGGAAGCCCTGTTTCGACAGGGCAACGTTTACGCTTCGACTCCCGTGTTTCAGCGCGCTTGTCTAAACCATCACGCTGACGCTCACCTCTTCTCCATGGGAGCGGATAGTGAAGGAGGCATGCGCCTGGTGCGCCGCCTTGCCGCGTGCGAGACATGGGGTCCGTCACGGCCCATCTGCACACGACAAGACCTGGAACAACTCACCACTGAACCAGATGAAGGTGACCGCTGTTCTGGTTGGCACCGACCAGCCTAGAGCCTCTACGCGACGGCGGTCGCCGAGCGTCGCGCCGCTTTGCTGTGCCAAGGAGCGGCTCACCACCGGAACGTGCTACAAGCGGACAACGTTTTCGCCGCTTGAGATATCCAGCAGCCGACGGAGAAGCACTGCTGTCGTGGGCTGTGGTCCTGTGGCGGGACCTCGTCTGCAAGGTGATTCAGGTTGAGGCGTTCAAAACTCTTGCCAAGAAGGGGTAGCAGCATGAATGATCAGAGACACGCGACCGGCGTCGGTGATTGCGCACTCGGTAAGTACGGCGCCGCCGAGATGGTCTTTGCGAATTGCTCGATGGTACGTGGACACAGACGGAGCGGTGCGCCAACCGTCAGGCGTGACGACGCAGAGGGAACCATTGAGAAGGTCATCAACGACGATGCGGTTGGCAGCCTCCGGTGCATCCTTTCGCCTTTCGCCTACACGCAGGTCATTGGTGAGCACTTCACAGATCGATGACTAGGGGCTGACCCCTGCTGGTCTTCATCGGCTTGAAAGGACCCGTCCAGACCAGAGGTCAGCAATGAAGCTTGCACGAAGGCGGGCGTCCGTCAATGATGGTAACCGGCGACCACATCCTCACGGTGCCCGTGCAATGCCAGGATTGCGCGTCATCTCAAGCATGACCCCAACGCATCGTCATCAAGAGGCACGAGTCTGGACCATGTCGTCCGGACAGCTGCGGGCTCGAACGATCAGGAGAACAACATCGACCGTCATTGTGTGCGCTGCAGTTCTGCCTGCCCCTTTACGAAGATGGTGCTGGTGCAGCCGCTGTGACAGAAGGCGACATGCATGGTCCCGTGACTGGCGACGGCAACCAACTGACGCGCTGGCTGCGTCAGCATTAGGCCGACAGTGGGTGTCCAGGGCAGTCGGAGGTCACCCATAAGGAGTATGCTCCTGATATCACATCCTCACCAGACAACTTCGACAACGGTGTGACGACCACCCGCTGGGGCCGCTTCATCTATTAACGACTACATCCAAAGTTAATAATCCATTTCTAGCCCATCGTCACGTCGGCCGCTCTCGTCATCAACTCCGTGTTCACGGGCACCACGGGCAAGATTGCCACTGACCACCGGCAGCTCCTGTGGGTGAACCTGATCATGGGCACCATGGCCGCGCTAGCGATGGCCACAATATGCCAACCAAGGTGCTCATGGACTCGTCCCCCCATCGACCGCATAGCGCCGCTCATCAGCGACGCGATGTTGGGGCAACCTCGATAATCTCCACCTCGGGAATTTCGACATTGAGTCATTATCCCTATATGTAGATGGTTACTAGTGTATTCTTTTTTCTTACAGGGGTACTCTCCATCATGTTGAATGTAAAAGTTTTTAATAGTTTCCCTGGGTATTTTTGTATCTATCGTATCCGTTTGCACTCTTATTTTTAATTTTTATTCTCAAACCAAAGCTGCACAATTTCCACCTGCCATTACTGTTAAGTATTGTATGTGATTATTTTTCCCGGGTCCCTAAACATGTTTAACGGTAGTTCGCGCGCTTATCTTCATTTTCCCTCTCAATTCTCACTCTCCATTCGTTCTTTACTTCTTGTTTCTCTTTTCATATTTCCCTCATATACAAGCTCAACTCTCCATTCGTTCGGATCATGTGTTGTACTGCCACGTAGCATGTGTCCCCGCAATTGTGCGCGAGGACAACGTTCCCCTCTATTATCTTTTTTGTGCTTACTTGTATATGATGTGGATCACTAGATCAGGTGTCGTCAGAACAAAAATTTCACAATCGCATAAGCGCTGTCGTCCTGTATCTCGAGCCGTCTATTTAGGTACAATTAAGTTATGATCTATCGGATGTAATCTGTTTATTATCCATATTTTTTACCCTGTATATGTGTGCGTATTAGATCAATCCTAATGGTGGCCAGGAATATTTTAATTATCTTTTCTTACCTATATGCGTGGACTATTCTAGATCAGTGAGACAAATAAATTTCAATCGCAGCCCACCTGCTGTTCCATTGTACCTGAGCCATCTATTTAGGTATCAATGCTGATGATCTATCGGGATGTGATCTGTTTAGGTTACATTATGAATCTATCGGTTGTGATCTATTTAGATGCAGTTATGAAGATCTATCACTGTGATCTATTTACGTACAGTTA
>JAGXJF010005674.1:0-57500 GCA_019208055.1 Stipa capillata | reverse complement strand
TCTCTTTCATTTTTCCCTTGCCAATTCTCAACTCTGGCATTCGGTCTGGTCGTTTTATCCATTCCCATCTTTTCGACGTCCAATGTAGACCGCTTAGCTTAAGTTATTGAACATTGAGAGAGAGCGAGTGCGCAGAGAGGAGGGGGGGGGGCTGAGTAAAGGAGATGCCAAAACACATGCTGTGAAATGGTTGCAGTTGCCTTGACTCAACGGGAGCTCAAGCGAGAAGGGCGGACTACTGAGGACTTGCCGGAGAAGCTATACTCCCCCCGCATAAATCGATGACGTGCCGCCGACACCAGCGCGGAGTGCGGCGCGCCCCACAGAAGCCCGCTGCCGAGCCGGCCAGCGAGTCCGGTGCAACACAGCGGCGAGCTTCACAGGGGGGACGAAAACGACTACAAAACGACACGCAATGGCCCCCGGAGCTACTCCTGCAGCCGAGGCAAGGTAGAGAATCTGAGCGGACAATCCCATTCCAATTCAACCCATGGGAGGACCACCCAGCGCCGCTTCAGCTGTCCCCAAAACACAACCATCAAGGCTCATCGGCTTTTCCTCCCCCTAAACAAGGGCGGACCTCCTACCATTTCCTTTGTAGAAACCCGGCGCCCCACTCGGAGATTGCACTCTTTGACAATGTTATGTGATAAGAAAAAATCTATAATGTTAACGAAATTCCATTTTGTTTGAGGGGACTGCCTCATCTAAGAACGGGGATCCAACCCCATTTTTGTGCCGAAAGATCTGAGAGAGAATTTTTTGAGGGAGTTAGAGTAGCAATGGAGGAGAGCAAAGAGCAGGACCCTTACGGGGGGAGCCACCCAGGAGGAATGCTCGGGGCGCTCCCGCTGTTTCCGAGCAACTTCCGAGGTAGGAGAGGGCGGGTAGAGTTTTCCGTGTTGGGCGTTGTAGTAGTCCCAGCAGGAAAGTTTTTGCGTGCATCTTGATTTCGAAAAGCGACACAGTCACTTCAGTAGGCTTTGGTTTTCCAAGACGTAGAAACCTAACTAAAGTGAATAAACATGCCTTTGCTTGGACTAGGGAATGCGTGGCGGCCAAAACAGTACTCTGTTGAGTGTGATATGGGGGTCATGAACTACCCCACGTTAAAGATTCTTTACATAGGCAAGGCCGCTCCCCCCGCCTCCCAACAACTCTTAACTATTTATTTTAACCTTTTCTGAGGTTATCCATCCAGTAACATTTGATACCCAAAATTGTATGACGATTCTTGGACCTCGTCCGAGGGACCCAGGCCCCAAGGCCCCAAGTCCGTGTGGGACGGATAGACAACTAAATGTTTATTGCTATGAACAGTATCTCTTCTATCTATATGTAATTAATTTTAGTCAAGTACAACATCGCGGATAAAGGTGCGCAATAAGGCACCGAAGGAAAGGCCCACCAAATATTGCTTGGATGATTAATGAGGTGGATTGGTACCCGCGCACAGGCTGGCGCTGTAGGTTCTTGAACCGACATCAAGGGATTAAAAGCCGCTAAGGATTTATGCCCACTTACAGCTAAATCCCTGTTGTACTCACCCAAGGCAGGAATATGGTGCTGGGTTTAGTCGTAGATGCAGAGACTACACGAATGACAGATCCGGCTCATGGTAAACTTCCTTGTCAAGTCTTTCATCTCCGAGGAGGCTATTCCGGATCTGGAGTTATTTCGGTAGACACTGGTACCTCCAAAGGTGTTCTTTATATAAAAAAAATTACCCAACGATGTAACACTCAAGATCAACAATCCAACACGACTGCATCCTGATTGGCCACTTTACCACAAAGCCTATTGACGGGGTTGTTTTGGCGTTGGGCTTTTCCAGTAGGCGGTTCTTTTCAGGTGTGCAAAAACACTGAAAACAGACACCCTCGGGCCCTAAAGCCGTCAAAAACGGCAAAATTAGCTTTTTTGCAGTTCTATCTGATCATAACTCCCCAAAGACTTAGCTGTGAGCTTTGTCCATTGCAAATTCAGCCTGGTTTTGGAAAAGCTGTCTTTTGGTCACCTTTTTGATAGATGTGTTGAGTTTCAGTCGTACATTTTTCTAAATACGGTATCTAGACTGTATTGCGATCACACCCAAATTAGGTAGAACCCTATAATTTATTATAGTGTAAAAAGCTACACGTCTTAGAAGTAATATTATAATTTTCAGTGTTCTAAAATACCAAAAAATATATAACATATGCTACAATATGACCTCTCCTATCCAATGTGTAACTAGCAACTGGAATACAAAGACGCTTGCTACAGTCTAACCGACGCATATGAGGCTTCCACACTTTAAATACACGATGTATCTATATTCTATTCGGTTTTTCTCACCAAACAAAAAACGCAGAGCAGACAGAAAGGTCAGATAACATCTCACAGCTCCTTTTACCATTCTTATTGCATAGAAGGCATGAATTGATAGATTCATAATTGTCTAATATGAACCTGGTTTTACTAACGTTGCTTGTGAAGAATATATCGTAATGCCTATTGTAGAACACGCAATTGTTATTTTTGAGAACACTGGTTGATGAAGAAACACCCTGTTTGGTCTCTCATTTCATTTCTACAGCCATCACAGCACAACATACTAAAGACAAAATAACTAGTCCTAGATTGTTGTCCCAGAACCCTGTTCACTTTAATCTTAGAAGTTTATTCATAGAATACGATCTATCACACATGTTTTGACAAACCGTGCAAATATCCTTGGCAAATGGCTAGTCAAAGATCATTGAACAATGCTAAAGAGTTTCAGTTCTGTATGGAGTTGACATCATGTTTATATCATAGACGACTCATCAACCTCTGCTAATTCACGGATTTTTGTGGAAAACCCCTACGTAATAGAGCATGTTTTCCCCAATCTGCTATTACGGATCCGCCTTATGATCCAACTTGCGTAACTCATTAGCATTTTGTCACTATCAGGAATTGATCTTTGCGATGGTTAGGTCTATCATGAAGAAAAGAACCGTGTGGCGGATAAATGGAGACTTGGAGAATGAACAAGATACCATTAACGTCTGTGAATGGTGCGGTATTTGTTTTAGGTGAGATAGGGGAACAGCAAGTTTACCGTCAATGTAAACTTGAAGTGGAAATGGTCGAAACTAATAGTACATGCGCTTGTCCACGCTCATCGGTAGTAATACTATTTGTAGGTTTTCGGATCTTTCTTTACCTTATAATCTCGACAGGCTTTGTTGTATTACGATTAGTTTTTTTTGAACAGGTGGGGGGCGATAATTTAGCTAGGTTAATTCGACTGTGTTGGTTGATCAAACAACATTGACACAATGTCAAACAAGACAACGCTACTAGGCCACAGATCACCAGCCAGCGCCCTCATCCTATAGAGACTTTCGTATCGATGTAGGTCCCTGACCTAGCTTCGGCCTCACACAATTCAAAAAACAGTCAGCGTATTAGTTCCCGCCACGGTGCAAAGTTTCCGAAGACGGTAAATCCAAGACGTCCGCACATCGGCTCAAGGCATCGACCGCACAATTTTTATCAAGATGAGAGTGGGACGTAACACCTAGTGGCCTTCCAACTAGTTCAGCTAGCACTTTTTTCTCCATTACCTCTCTACAATCGCCCATCACCTTGCCTCACAAACTGCAATCACTGCGCCACGGGAGGAGGCAACGCTCTGTCACCTCTCTGCAGCGAGACGCCCGATAGGGAAATGGGCAATGGCCCTACGTAGAGAATCCGTGGTCGGGTAATCCTGCTCAATAGTGCGAGCACCTAGTGTGAGGCAAAAAGGGGGGACGGTGGGGGGTGAAAAAGGACGATAGCGGGAAAGGAGGGGTAGGTGCAGACTAGGGGGGACCTGAATGAGTGAGCGTGGAGAGCACTAGTGATGAGTGGAGATGGTAAGAAATGCTGGGCAGGAGTGATGCCAAGTCGCAGACATGTCTCAAGTGGGCCAGTCTCTCATGAGCTGTAAATAGAGCGGTAGTGAACTTCGCGGGCACATAGTGGGGGCAAGGGGCTGGGAGGTTAGAGTCACAAAGTAGGTAGTGGAACTCACGTACATAGGAGACGAAGGACTCGTGGTAGTCGGAGACTGGAGCAATGGAGGGGGAGCACTGAAGTGAGAAATCTCGAGGGGCGAGAGAGTGCTAAACAAGTGAGAACAGAGAACAGGTGTAAAAGATGAATATAATGAGGTGCGGGGACAGGCTAGTGCGGGATATGAACGAAGAGAAATGACTGTACAAGAAATAAAGAAAGTATGGAGAAGGTAGAGGTAGATATATAAGAGGGGGGTGTGAAAGAATCAGAGGGTGTGGCAGGTGGGGGGGTGGGGATGTATAGTATGAGGAGTGAAGGAATGGGGGGGGGGGAGATAGTGAGTGTAACAGGCAGGTGCGTGTGTATGAGAAAGGAAATATGGGGTTCGGAGAGGACAAGAGACTGTAAGAGTAGAGAAAAGAAGTTGATAATATGAAGGAGCTATATGCGAGCGGTAAGAACGCGTAGAGAAAAAATAAGAGTTGGACATAGCACAGAGTAGAAAGCACGAGAAATTTCGGTAAGACAGTAGGGCTGAGTACAGGAGACACATATCAATGGATAAAAATGAATTGCAATGACGAGATGTGGTATTAATACAGGATAGAAAATGCAGGAAAACAAACACAAACGAGAAGAAAGATCAATAATCAGTGATACGGAATTAAGGTGAAAGTGGGGTGGATTAGGGGAAAAAAGCTAGGTTAGGTGACGAGATAGGAGTATTTCGATCAGGTCAGATTACGACAAGGAGTGAGACAAAACAAGGTAAGAAAAGAAAGAAAAAACGTAATTGCGAGACAGAGTGTCTGTGGGTGGAATAGAAATCATGAAAAATAGAACAGAGCTCGCATACATATTCTAAAAACAGTCTAAAAATCGATAATAGAATAGAAATAATATATAGATTATAGTGGATAAATAAACACAGAGGGAAAAAATTGCATACGATACTGTGAAAAACAATTCATAAAAAAAAAACAGGGAAATATAAAAAAAGAGTGCAAAAGACTGCAGAGAACAGAATCGAAATAATGGAGGAGTAGGACTGAAGAAAAAAATTAGAATGAGGGTGAGGGTAGAGGAGGAAGAAAAGAGTAGACAATTAAAAAAAGACAAAGAGGGAATGAGAGAAATAACGTGTAATTTGTATATACGTAGATAATGAGTGTGCTCAGCAGATGAAATGGACACATGATATAAACGAGAGGAATATATCAAAGTTATGAACTGTATGAACAATAACACAAGTACAGTGTACTAGACAGTGGATTAAGTAAAGAACTAGGAACAATAAAGACGTAATAAGAGAACAGAGAAAGAACAAGAAGTGGAGAGACGAGAACGAAACTGAAAAAGAAAATAGAGAAAAAAGTACATAGTGTTGAATAGATGTGAGAAAAAAGGATTCAAGAAAAAAATAAGGGGATTGTAATGAGACAAAGAGTGATAGTGATTGGATATCAAAGGGTAATGCAAGGTGATTCATAGGTGATATATTATAAAGAATGATAACGCGGAGACAGAAGGATAAAGTGGATAAGAAAATTTATAAATAAAAGTGTACAAAGGAAAATAGGGAAGGAAGGGAAGAAGCAGAGATATGAGTGTGGTGAAGAGTAAATAAAAATTATAATTTCAAAATAGTGTTATTATATGTCGATATACAGATGACACTATGATATATGCGAAGATGAGACACATTAGTGTGAAGAGGTGTACATGGCATATAAAATGAATGAGCTGTATAGTGATGAAATAGAAGTGGTAGGAAGACACGTGGTTGCTATCGCGTATGAATAAGTAGTGACAGACTGTATATACTAATATCTCGCAAATCTGATAGCTAAATAGCAAGAGTATAAGAGCAGAAACACAAAAATATATCACTAAACTATGATATCTAATCCTGAACAAGTAGAGACTAAGTAGGGTAATATGGGTAGGAGAGTGTGATAATAGTGTAAGGATTCATAGTAGTGAGCAAGTGGAGTGATATGTCAGTTGTGTGTGTGTTGGAGCACGCTACTAATAATAACGAGTGTAGCGAAGTACATAGCCATCAGAACTAATTGGTGTATACGCGTATATATGATGGACAGTGTGAATATTGTACATGATGTTTTACAGTATTTAATAAGAAGTATGTGAAGACAAATGATTATACAAGTGACACAACAATAAATGGAGCCGAAGCTTAACTACTAGATGCTGGAAATGTGATTATATAATGGCAAATTTAAATAAAATTGGATAATTGTTTTAAAATCGTCAACTTTTACTTATGAAGAGGAAATATAATTTTGAAAAAAAAATCAGATTTGCCAAAAAAATAGTTTTGCAGCAAATGGTTCAAAATAGCTAAATTGTTGCGTGGTAAGACACGCACGTGTAAATGTTCTAGTATATTTGTAATGAACAAGATTGTGCATAGACTCCTTTTCCATTCTTCTTACAGCTGCTTGTACTGGTGCTTTCTTTTACATTGCTTGGATTTCCTTTGGCCAAACACCGTGTACAACTTGTAGATGTACACATGCATGACACTATATGCACACACTCACATATTTACTGAAGATTGAATTTGTGGAGTTTAAAAATTGATGAAGTCATCATGAACACATCGCTATTTATAGATACATCGTCTATCACTAAAGAAAACTTCATCTCACAACTAATTTGAAGTTTTTTTCCGCGAAGAAAACTAATTTGAAGTTTTATACTTCGTAAACAGGGAGTGTATCCACCTTCACTAATAATCCAAGTAATGCTTGGCTCTGCATTTGCTTGTATTTAGTGTTGTGTGCTCCTCATTCTGACCGGTACCAGTAGGGACATAGCTTCCCCACCTTGGCCCCACCAACATTTATACAATTAATTATATTGATTAGTAGTGTTATCTAGAGTAGTTTAGCGAGTAATCCCTAAAATGGTTATATTAAAATGTATTATCCCCTCTAAAAATTTTCCCAAGCTCCCTCGCTGGGTACCGGACTGCGAGCATCTCTGGAGCACATACGTTGTGCTTTTCTCTAACAAGTTATCTTAAACTGATAATAATATTCATTTGGTACATCTATAAGACAACTGCTTCACAATCTATTGGGTTTAGTGTCACATCGGTTGTGGACAGAGACTGAACACAACTTATAAGGGTGAGGGTAATTCTTCTATCAAGCTAGTCTTTTAGGAGGAGAGGGTACAAGACCTCTTATAAACCTGTATTACTCTGTAGTTAGGCCTGGGACGTATGGGGGCTGGAATGCTGGTGGTTAGCGGCTCAAATTACATAACAAGTGATATCAGAGCCCAGGTGCCCGGATACAAATCTTGGAGACTTCATGGCACCGGTCATGGTTGGCGGGCTAGAACGCTCGGTATTAGCGGGCCTCGGGTATGACCGATGTGTAAGGAGGAGATTTGTTGGGTTTAGTCACATATCGGTTGTTCCTATTAGGCTAGTGGGGAGAGGGCCCAAGACCTCTTATAAGCCTGTGTTGCTCTATGGTTTGGTTTGGGGCGCAATGGGGGCTGGAACACTGGTGGTTAGCGGACCCAAGATTGCGTAACAAGTGGTATCAGAGTCTAGGTACTCGGATACAAATCTCGGAGAAACTCACGGTTGCCGGTCATGATTGGCGAGCTGGAACGCTGGTGTTAGTGGGCTCGGGTATGACCAATGTGTAAGGGGGAGATTTGCTGGGTTTAGTCTCACATCGGTTGTGGACAGAGACTGAACACAACTTATAAGGGTGAGGTAGCCCCTCCTATCAAGCTAATCTTTTAGGAGGAAGGTCCAAGACCTCTTATAAACCTGTGTTGCTCTGTGGTTAGACTTAGAGCGTAATAGGGACTAGAACGCTAGTAGTTAGCGGGTCCAAGATTGTGTAACACAATCTAATTAGTCACAAATTAAAGCATCAACAATTGAATACAGCTGTTCCGGAGATGAATTGTGCTTTTCAGATGACATGTAAGGTGAAAACTTCCATGTTCTGTGCCCAGAGCAGGTGTGCTCGAGGGAAGCTGCTTCCTATGGTTTTTACCCAACATGGAAGATAGAGCTAAGTTTAAGGTCCAGACAGTAGAAGGTGTACAAATCATGTTACCAGTAATTCACAGTAAATCCAAACCTAATGTTGTTTTAACCATGCATTCTGTGTTTTGATTCACAGTCACCTCAAAAGGCTCACAGAGCAGTAGAATGAAGAGTTTTTAAAAAAAATATTATTTTTTTCTCGTAAATCATAGAACTACCACGCAAACTGAAAAAATATCAAAAATCTCACTTCGTCGGCTATCGATCTGCCGAAATGAGGCAATCGGCACAATGAACGCGACTACAGGCAAGTCGGCAACGCGTTCGACGATTAGCACTGGTCGGCACTCTGTTTACCGACTGCCACGCAAATCGGCAAGCCGTTTGCCGACTTGGGGCAAAACGGTAGCACTGTATGCCTTAATCGACTGAATGTAGCACTGTAGTAGAACTAATGATTAGTACTAGTTTATTACTCGCCCGCTAATTCGGATTTGGATCCATTCACACATCTTTTGTTTCTGTTACAAGTTAAGAGCTGTACTATTTCTAATTCAATGCTCTCGGTTAACTTCACCTATATTAGTACTGTACTGCACAAAGCTAGAATAGCTTGTAATATGAAACCGGAGCGTTGAAGAAGGATCTGGTTCATTCAGTTCTGGAGCTCTCCGTTAACTTCACCTATATTAGTACTGTACTGCACAAAGCTAGAATGGCTTGTAATACGAAACCGGCGTGTTGAAGAAGGATCTAGTTCGTTCAGTTCTGGGGAGAGATGAGCATTTCAGTTTGTTGTTGCAGCGGGCGAGTAATAAACTAGTACTAATCATTAGTTCTACTGCAGTGCTACATTCACTCGATTAAGGCATGCAGTGCTACCGTTTTGCCCCAAGTCGGCAAACGGCTTGCCGATTTGCCCCAACTCGGCAAACGGCTTGCCGATTTGCGTGGCAGTCGGTAAACGGAGTGCCGACCAGTGCTAATCGTCGAACGCGTTGCCGACTCGCCTGTAGTCGGCGTTCGTTGTGCCGATTGCCTCATTTTGGCAGATCGATAGCCGATGAAGTGAGATTTTTGATATTTTTTTAATTTATGTGGTAGTTCTGTGATTTAAGAGAAAAAAATAGTATTTTAAAAAAAATTCGTAGAATGAATCCTTCAGCTCCATCACGATGGTATAGCTGCAAAGCCATTTTACCTTCCGGCGAAGGTGAAACTAGCCATGTTAATTACCGTCACTGAGTGCTAGTCTTGTCTCCCAACTTTGCAGAGAGATTTGTTGAATGAATGATTGGTGCTTGCTGTCAAAGATTCGGAATCATTGTTTTGGCTTATGTCAAAACTATCAGTGGGGTGAGCATGATGATGGTTCATTATCGGTGGTTCCTCACCGGTGCTGTAGATGAAAGAGAGGCTTTTTTTCGTGTGAATGAGACCTGAGATATCGAGTTACGGTAGTAAAACTTGGGCCTTATAATTTAGACTCTTTTTTTCCAGCGTGCCGATCTTTGGCATGACCCATCCCTAGCTAATTTGGTGCAACAAGCGGACGCTCAAGGGCCCGGAATTGGGGAACACAAGGACGCGGAATCCAGAAAGCGGAGGTAAAGGAACCACGAGAGTAGAAGAGATTCGCTTGAGATCGAGTATTTCCGCGATATGCCCGTGCGGTGCGGCGCTGGGACGTGGATACGGCCGTGCGCCGTGGGCAGCGGAGGGCTCGGGTCGTCAGCGGCTTAACGCGGTGAGGTGCGCGCTGTGGTGCCGTGCCGAGGCGTCACGATTAAAATTAGCCCCTGGCGTGACGTTGGGGGCGCGGGCCGCGTGCCCGGCGTACCATTGGTGCTGGACGTGCGCGCTTGAGACGAGACTGTAGCCTGTTACGAAACCAACTTTACAAAATATAATCTCATAGTCATACAATAAGTAGTAGATTAAATACATATATAAAATATTAAATAGACACCATGACATAGAGTGATGCTCTTCTATTTATTTTTCTGTTCTCATAAATACAAATTCTCAATAATGTGTGTAAAATAATATGGAGACCAATATCTCTATTATAGACCATCTACGTGATAGCTAGAGTTTAATAATTGACCACATAAGCCCTAGTGGGAGCAAGACGCACCCGCTGGCCTACCCCTAGGAAGCTCGGTTTCATAACACTCTCCTTTAGACAATTACTACAAAATATACATGCCTCGTTAAAATTCTATAAACTGTGAATAAAATGAAGAAAAAGTACATAGCATCCGCTACTTTATAATACACTAATTGTCTGATTAAAAACTATGTAAATGAGAAACTTCTATGAAAACTTGTCAAATAAAAAAAAAGAATACAACCATGTAAGTTTAATTAATCTTCAATTCATTTTATTGATGATGATATTTCTCTGCAATATTCATCATTACTATATTATTTGGTTGATTATTAATTCAGAAACTCCTCCCCTGAATTCTGCATGCATACTAAGCAAATTTTCATTCTAGCTAAGTCCTTGAGAACTAATTATTTTAATCTACATTCTTTTTGCAGAAAATATTTTATAGAACAAAGTAATTGTTTTTTATTTTTCTAAATCAAAATTATGAACTTTCATAGCTCGAGTATGATTATTAAAGTTCTAGTTTGCATTTACTCACCCTCAAGATGGCTCTCGTTAGAATCTTCATGTGTAACTTGGATGTTTTTAGAAGAAACACTATAGGTGATATTGTTTATGTGAAGAGTACGACTATCATATAATATGTATAATTTTTTTTGTTTCCTTCTCATAACTAATTCTAAAAATTGTGACATGTCTGTCTTGAGTTTCTAATGTACCTTCTACTTTATGTATAATTTTTTTGGTTTCCTTCTCATAATTAATTCTGAAAATTGTGACATGTCTGTCTTGAGTTTCTAATGTACCTTCTACTTTATTCATTCATGAACATTGTGAGTGGTATATTTATAGAATAATGCATGACATCAATATGCAGCACAATCAATCTCAGTTGTGTTATATAAGCCGTCCCAAATTCATGAGAACTTCAGTAAGATAGATGATTGTGTTATAAGGCTTCATGCATTCTTATAATACAATCAATTACCGGTAGTCATATATGCATGTATGATTATATAGAAAAATCCAAAGCATGGTTTTAATCCCTAAAGTGGAGTTACTTTACGGGATCTTCTTTACTCACATGTACAAAGTAGTTTGCATTATGTTAGGATCCATTTAGACTGGATTGATCAAAGTCGTGTATGATATCGCTCCATGGATTTTGTTTGAGCTACAAGTCTAAACATATCTTGATTTTACCTAAATTTCTTTTATTTCATTTCAAGTTATGGTTTCGAGCGCGGACTTGCTTCATCTATCTTATTTTTTCACTATGATATATAAATCATCAGTATAGATCTTTCTTTTACAAAAAAATCATTCCAAGACTTTTGTATAAATATATAGGGATAACCTTGATTGTTTGTATAGCCTTTCTTGCACAGAAAGTTGCTTACTTTTATACCATATGTATTAGTAATATCATTCAAATTTTCTACCAGTGAGGTTAAATAACCAAAGGTAATTCTACAAATGACCATGGTCCTAAGACGAGCAATGACTTAGATGACATGGGACAAGTACAAGCTACTTGCCATAAATACTTTGTTTTTCTTCAGAGTAATCATAGTTTCATGCATCTTCCTGCTTGTTTTCCTCATATGGCAATATGGTTTATGGAATCTCTTCGTGAGGAGCTCCTTCATAATGTCCTTCTAGTATCCCAATATTTCTCATTTATGAGTATCGGATTATTTAGTCTCCAGCATTTATGTGTGCACATATTCTTACTTGGTGGCTTCCTCTCGTAAGAAGATTCATGTCTATAATGCCATTTAGTTTTGACTTCATAGATGTGCCAGGTCTCAACTGACTCCACTGTTTATTCTTATATGTGGGGTATTTCATTAATCTAGGCAGGCAAGTCTCCCTGACCCGCTTTCCTCAGACATCTCCGTGCAAGCGAGGTTTTTGGGAACCCGGAGTCTGTCGTAGGTATAAGCCTAGACAATAGATTTGTGGCACCCCCGGTCGGCTACAGCGGCCTCCGGGCGTGCGAGGGGCAAACGAGCGAGAGCGTAAACGCGTGAGATAGTCGACGACGAAAACCGATCTTCGTATTAGGGCATGAAATGAGAGCTTACAAATGAGGGAAAATAGAAAAAAGAGACCCCCTGCCCTCTACCCCCAGGGGGCTATTTATAGGGGAAAGGGAGAAAAGTGTGGGATTACAGTTTTGCCCTCACATGAGAGGGAACTCATAAGGACATTACGGTCATTTTCCATCCCTTAGAGAATCCTACGAGAATATTCCCGAGCATCTTCGAGAGAATCTTCGGGAGAATCTTCTTGGAGAACGTGATGGCCTCGCGTATGGGCTCGTCGGAGACAGCGCTGACGACGGAGAGCGGGCTCGTCGGAGACAGCGCTGACGACGGAGAGCGGGCTCGTCGGAGACAGCCCTGACGACGAAGAGCGCGTGGACGCGTCGGAGACAGCTTTGTCGCGGAGAGCGTGAATGAGAACCCTAATAGTGTCGCAGTGATCCTGAACAGCGTCGATCCGGGGCAGTGCGGAAACCCCCCTCCAACAGAGTCATCGTTCTCTTATAGAACAAGAAGGCCTTAGGATGGCGGATGGTGTGAGGCGCAACTTCTACTCTCTCCAATGCATTTCTTTTAGTATGCGATTTGTGAAACAATTGGACAATTAGTTTGCTAATGTTTGTAAATTATTGTACTTTGAATTTCAATGTTCGCCCTACTAGTGCATAGGTCCAGAGTGTAAATCCATATAGCTTGCCATAGGATTTTGCCACAAGATTTCTCGATATTTTTTTCATCAAGGGTTTAATTGTTCTTATTGTCATAAGTGTTAATGCAAAATTTGACTTGTATCACTTCTTCGTGTGGGATTCTATAGTGGATCATTGTTTATTTGTAACATGCACCTTCATAGTATGTCCAAGTCTTCAAATGGCAAAACTCAAAGTTACATTGCACGCACTAGATCATAAAATAAAATGATATTATGTGTAAGTAGTTTAGGATTGATAAGAGTTGTTGTGTGCAAGGCTGCGTGTATTTAACATAACACCTATACATGAATCTTCATAATCAATATTTTTGCAAGTCCATTCTTCATGTAAAAATGCGCTAGTTATTCCTTAATGCGCAAATAGAGCATACAAATTCTTCTTGACTTCTCAGGAATGGTTATGCTTTTCTCATCAGTCCAAGATAAGGATGTTGTGCACACTTCATGTGGTACACATGTTCACGTATGCCACACAAGCTATACATTAAAGAATTGAATTCAACAAATATGTAGCAGAAGAAGAAGCAGCATAACAAGAACTTTAATAATTGAACCTGACTTATTGTAAATACCGATAATATATATCTGCATGCACACATCAAACTTAAGAATATTTACTCTCATAGAGCTTACACACCATTATTTATTGTTTGAATGCAAAAACCACTATAGGAATATCTGATAAAATTTATTATAGTATGCGCAGGTAATTAAACTGATCCGAAGAAGTATGGATTGACCTTTTCTTGGATCTGAGCATCTGCGGGATCTCTTCATGAGTAGGCACCGCTTCAGGGAGCGCAACTGCCTCCTCCTCAAGAGTGACGGTGAACATCTCAATATCCATGTGACCAATATCGTCAGTGTTCATAGAGTTCTCAGCTTTCAATTCATGAGTTCCTTCAAGAGCAATTGCTTCTTGATCTATGTCCATCTCCTTATTGACTACAAAGTGGACCTCATTTTCTTCTACTCTTCGTTCTTCTAACGAAAAGCTTCAATCATGTGCTTGGGGGTGTGGCAAGTATTGGACCAATATCCCCACATGCCACAACAGAAGCAACTCTTGTCCTACAGACCATATGGCTTCTCAGCCTTCTTAGACTTCATTCCCCTCTTCTACTAGTGAGGGTAAGGAAAGCATTTACCTTCTTCCCTTTCTTTCCCTTTTGACCCTTCTTCTTAAAGGTGGTCTTTCACATTATAACCAGCAGCATGAGCTTCGTGCCTAGTCGCAGTTCATGTGGGAAGAGAGTTATGGTTCTTTACCATAATCTCATCTTATTGTTCGGCAACTTGCATGACGTCTATCAAGTCAAATAACTTCTTGTACTTGTCATGGCTATACTAACCTTGCAACACCACGTTGTTACCATGGAAGATGGATTTCTCTATCTTTTCCTCTTATGTGAGCTCATTGCCATAGTGCCTAAGGGTAGTATAGATCTTCTATAAAGTAGAGCTGTGCTCAGCCACAGACTTATAGTCCTGGAAGTGGAGGTTTCACTATGTCTTTTCTGCCTTGGTGAGGAGCACATACTTGAGCTTTACAAAGAGCTCTTCTAAGGGGGTCCACGTGCCATAGGGTCCTTCTCCGTAGAATACTCATCCTTCAAAGTGGTTGGAATGTGGTGACGGAGGAAGTGCAGTGCTTGGCCCCTCTACGCATATGAGATGGACCCCATACCCCGACCAATAACCGCACCAATGTCCTTAACATCAAAAATGATCTCCAAGTCAAACTTCCATGTCAGGTAGTTTTCACCGTGAGAGGCGAGCTCGGTGAACTCCTTGTTCGACAAGCCAGACATCCTACATTGTTCATTCAAAATATACATAAGTTTTACTTCATGTAGAAACATATGAGTGGTATGAAAAATAATGATATAATATTCTTTATTAACTTTAGTATATTTTGAGCAATCATATTTAAATAAAATAAATGAATTGAATAATAAGCCAACAATACATATAATATGCAGAGAATAATGCGACAAAAAAGATTTTGCATGATAATGTAATTTAGTGATTCTACGTGAATTCAGTAAAGTAAAGGAGGGGTCCATAGTAAAACTTTCTACACGGGAAAAATATTTTTGCAATTTCTTTTTTTTAGGGTTTTCCGCATTAACTCTGACCCACCAGCCCGCCAAGCCCACGAGGCCTACAAGCATAGTGCGGCCCGCCTGCCCCACTTGCCCGCCCGCCTAGCCTGCTTGGCTGGCAAGCATGGTTGGGCTATATGGCGAGCAAGCAAGCATAACGTGGCGGCGTGGCCTGTTAATGCCGCAACCCGCTTGGCTCGCATGGCCGCACAACGCGGCTTGCTCGTTGGCCTGGCCTACGTGGTCGGCAAGCGCAACACCGCCTGTTGTGGCGGCCTGATTGCCAGCCTGGTCTACGTGGCCGGCAATATGACACGGCCTACTAGTTGCGGCCGCTTGCCTGCCTAGCCCACGTGGCCGGCAAGGGAAATGTCCTACCTGCATGTCGCACACCGCAGCTCACCCGGTCGCCTGGCCTGCTAGACCGACACGTGCGGATTGGCAGGTCGGCAAGCGTGGCTGGGCCACGTGGCCTGCTCGTGTCTTTGTGGCAAGGCAAGAACATCACCCTCAGTGCCGTACTGAGGTGACAACCTCATGCCACAACCTGCAATAGGACCAATCCAACCTGTAGCACGCTGTGGTGGGGTTTACTCGTAGCGTGTCTAATTTTGTACCGGTGCCATAGTGGTTGAATGTAGCACCTATGTACGTGCGGGCTGGTGGTAGTTATAGCTCCATCTATTAAACCACGTGTTAATAGATGATGTTCCCTAGGTCAGACTGTACGATCTCCAAAAACATGATTTAGCATATAGAAAAAAGAATTTAAAGTAGAAAGTGAGAGAGCAAAGCAAAAAGCAATTAGAACATTGAGTTTAATCTACTAGATCTAATTGATGGTCATCGATTCGATAATTACCTCAAAACCGTTGTAAAGGTAGATTGATCCGTAGGCTCAAGGAGACTCTCGTTTTGATAACGTTTTGTGAAACCAACGTCATGAGATGTCGTCCGATGGCCTTGCAACAAGTAGCAAGTCAAATATGTACATAAAGTAAAATAGACGCGAGGATATATGGTGGTGCTCTTCTTTTTATTAGATCTGTTCTTACGATTATAAACTCTCAATAATACGTGTAAAATAACAACCACCTCTTTATTTATAGGTCATTTACGTGACAGTTAAGGTTTAGTAATTGACCACGTGGGCTCTAGAAGAACGCGACGCCTCAGTCGCCCCACCATTTTTAGGCGCGGTTTTATAACAGACCTCCGCCCCCGTTTCGGCACCAGGAGGTAATGTCATACATTCTTGATGGGTCTTCTAGCTAGGGTTCTGTGGCTGATTTTGCCCTTGGACGTGTTTGGTTTTGACGTTTTGCGAATTTCGCTATCCTCTCTAATCTACCCTATATGCCCGTTCAGTTCGTATTGCGTTGCATCAAGGTAGAGACACTTCACACTTGTTTTGATTGCTAGGGCTCTGTGGCTGATTTTGCCCTTGGACGTGTTTGGTTTTGACGTTTTGCGAATTTGGCTATCCTCTCTAATCTACCCTATATGCCCGTTCAGTTCGTATTGCGTTACATCAAGGTAGAGACACTTCACACTTGTTTTGGTTGCTAGGGCAAATCTGATACCACGCGGAAGATTTGCTGATATGATGGCCTTTTTCTTATCCTTCTGGATACCGGAGGCTGGCCCCCAATTTCTTCGAGGAAGCTCTCTACTTACACGAACAGAAGCGAAAGAAAACTCCAGGCCCCTAACGGCACGAACTTAATGAAACAAGTCATCAATACTCGCATATCAACTGCTGACAAACTGAATGAGAAGAACAGGAAAATGATTCCGGGAACAATCCGGTCAGAGAACTTGAGAATCTGGCTCAAGGCGAGCACCGGATGCCGCATTGTGTGGTTGAATCAAAACAACCGTGGAACGTTAACTCCAACAAAAGTTATGGGCAACTGAATCACCAATCGAACAGGACTCTGGGCAGACCATGTAGTACTACATCACTCACTGATAGGCACTTGGGCAGGCAGTACACTACGATTCTATGAGACCCTGAGCCATCAGAAAACTGAAGATCACTCGTCTGAGCATCTGAGACTGTCTGGGCATCTTCAGTACTCGAGTGGGAGAAGACATCGGTGAACGACGACGATCCACACCGCGGTTCGTGTCGAGGCCAGCAGTTCAAGAGATACCCCGTCCCTTTCACGCATCAGCGTCTTGATTGCGACGTGCACACAAGGATAAAGCAAGAGTGCCGTAGACTGTAACCAGTCAGTTTACTGTGTTATTTTGAGCACAGTCGATGGACTGCATGCATCATGCTTCACATCTTCTTAATTGTTTGGTTAGACCCACACTGGCAACTTTGGAGCATACCCAATATAAATTGTTTTATGGTCTTCATTACCTCAATAATTGGCCTAGCGATGTAACCTGACAGTGACAATGAATAGATGAATAAGTTGGAGGATTACTTTGAATTCAAGAACCCTAACATTGGGAAACGGCTGTGAGTCAACCCCACCACAAATTGGAGGGTCCCGTCATTCACATTTTCTTTTGAGATAGACCCAAGTAGAGATCCTTATCCTTGAAAGATCGTATCAATTTATCAGATTTGACGGAATCAAATGTAATGCACTTTTCGTTGAAAAAGAATCACCACGCAAAGATAGTGACACGCAGCATTTTTTTCAGTCTTCAGTGCTAAGCAGCACTGATTTGCCTTCGCTGATTTTGTAGGAGGGTTTGAGAAACGTATGCTGCTTGCATGCTGCAGCACACGGTAATTACTCGTTGCAGTGCCTCTGTTAAGTGGGCACATCTACCATAATGCTTGCTCGACACTCATCAATTTATATACATCATTTGACAACTCTTTTTTTTTACAACTCTTTCATTGTCATGCATCATCTGATAACCCATCATCGGTATATATGATACTATTTACCGATAACAGCTGGAAGCCAAAGATTGGCAATTGGATCAGCTGCGCTTGAAAGATACTTCTGACCAGTTTACACCTTGTGAATCTGTCATCCAACTTATTCACGCTATTATGCAAAACATCAACCATGGAGCTGCGACTGATGTCGAGCATGTTACCCCTCTAGTGTGTAGAACCAAATGCCATGCACATTGGTGGAGAGATCTTGGCTAGTGCAAGCAAGGATGCAGGGAAGATCCAAAGTCCATCCCCACATATCAAGCCAGATGCAACTGCTGGCACCATTGGCGCTGCTTTACTACTGTTAATCATGTGCCAGGTAAAGACTATCAAGCTCCCGACACACATGTCGATGGCAAAGCTCGCGCCAACAAGGAACGGAAACCCCATTGCCATTGGTAGGGGGACCCATCTGCCGTACTTTGGCGGCAAGAAGTCCTTCATAAGGTTGGCCACCACTGCAAAGCCAAAGAATCCACAGCACAGCTGCAAGCAGTGCAGAGGCAGAGCAGAGAAGCCCTCGACACCAAGAATTGCAATGTTTCGGTATATCAGAGCATACGGTGCCTTCCAGGGCCCTTCTTGGTTGCCTATGTCAAAGGCATTGTAGAACACAAAGAATGTCAGTGGTGCGATGACACAGCCCATGGCGGTGCCAATAACCTGAGCAATAAGCATTGATCTAGGCGATGTTAATGTAAGATGCCCAGTTTTGAAATCCTGCATCAGATCAGCAGATATCGACGTCAAACATTTCACCATACCACAGCCTACTAGGCCAGCAACTACACCAGATTCCTTTCCAGCTGTGGCAGCAAGAATGAGGAGGGCAACTTTTCCATAGTTATAGGCCATGTTGATGTCAGTAAGGCCGGCTCCGTAGGCATTGGAGAAACCCAGGGCAGGAGCCAATAAGTACGCTATGACAGCATAGTACCACTTCATCTCAGAGAACATCAAGGGAATGCTGATTACTGCAACGACTGATAGTACAAGGTAACCAACGCAGGCTAGCCAGGTAGGGAGACTGTCTCTCATAAAAACTTCATTACGATGAAGGTCGTCTAGCGCGAGAATATCTTCCTCTGGAAGTACAATGAACCTCATATCAGATCATCTATACATCAGAAATACTGTACGTTAAACTGTTTACCTTTCTTTGCGTTCTTCAGTTTTGATTTGTCAAGCATATTCTTCGTGGTGGTTACAACAATCTTGGCAAAATTGTATAGGCCGTCTCCTAGGATGAGAGCTATGCAGATGAAGGCCTAAGAATGAGATGAGGTAAGAACCAAAGGATTGCGGAACACACGTACAATAACAGAATCAAATTGGGAACAAACCTTGTAACCTTGCAGGCTTTTCATGCTGCTTTCTGGTATATCTGCCGGATACCAGTCCCCTTTCAAATCAGCGATCAGTGGCCACATTACACCCCAGGAAAGAATAGAACCGAGAAGGAGAGACAGATTGATAAGGTGGGGGCAAATCATCCCTGCCCCGACATATGTGAGGTTGAAATCGAAGAAGAATCTGACACCCAGGAATCACAAAATCTGAATCAGGTGGGATTGTTACTAGTCAAGAACAGAATGTAATAATGAGCAAAGTGACCAGTGTTACGTTTGTCTCCAAGCTCTTAGCCCAAGAGTGGGAAACTGTGAAAACCCACAATTGTCTCCACCAGAGTAAAACCACTGGAAGAAGCTCCAGAAGAAGCTGATCGCAAAGTATTTTGTGAATCCATTCACTTGCATCCTGATGTGAACAAACACAGCATTCAATTGATTAAAAAATTATAGTATTTGGTTCTGCAGGCCATTGGTTATGCGAGAGAACCACATACTTTGCCACTTCATCTCCATGAGGCGCATGGAATCCATTTATAAGCACGGCCGTTGCAGTCCCGCTTGGGTAAGTTAATTTGTAGTCAATTACCAAAATCTGAAATTTAACAAAAGTGCAGATTCAATCATCCGTTTACATGTGAGCTCAAACAACTTGAAGAAGTTCTTGTAACGTAACAAGTTAGGCTATGCAGGCATCAGTTCACTTTGAAGGATTTACAAGTCAAATGCATTTATATCACGCACATATTTAAACCTATACATTTTTCCTCTCAAAATGAAGCTCGTGATTCGATTCAGCTGAATTCCAACCGAGGGTTCAAATAACAACGCATCATCGTTTTTCAAAATGCACAATTCATTTTAGAAAGCTGAATTACACTTTTTACTAGAAATTTGTGACAAAGTGACATATTTTATCAGATTTAAAATTCTGTGACGCAACTTATCAGATTTTACACCCATAATTCCAGATTTTACTTGATTTAATAATAGGGACGGATTCTAATAGCCTTGGCTCATGCGTCAGGCTAACGTGGCGCTGACTAGGATGCCACATCCTCTCTCTCTCTCTCTCTTAGGTGGTGGCCACATGCGTATCACCTACCACTCCTTCAATGTGGTCACGAGAGGCGCCGGAGCTCCATTCCTCACCATCACGCCAATAAGCGTCATGCGCCTCTGCTTATGATCAGCCAGGTACAACAAGACGAGCCGGCATTCACAGCAAACATCTCCGACGCACAGCCAATGACGCGCAGCTCCCTATCGTGGCCTTGTTGGAGAGGAGATCATGGGAGGAGCTCGTCCTCGGTGAGGAAGACATTGTCGCTGCTGTGATTGAGCACGAGCAAAGCGGGGACTCAGCGTCGTCAAGTTTTTCGACGAAATAAGCCCACTGAGAGAGAGAGAGAGAGAGAGAGAGAGAGCTAGGGTGGACGCCTAGTTAGCGCCAACGTCGGCCTAGAGGTAGGACCAACGCGTGCGGGAGCTGCCATGTCATCTAGCAAGTAGGACCAGGCTGTTAGAATTCGTCCATATTCTTAAATATGGTATAATCTGGAATTAAGGGTGTTAAATCTAGTAAGTTGTGTCATATTTTAAATCTATAAAATCATGTCACACATTCATGGTTAAAAAAAATAGAATTTACTCTTTGAGACAATATACCCCATACTTAGGGCAAAAAAAAATTTCCTTCGGAGTAATGAACTGGTATTTTTTAGAGAAGCACCGCACGCCACAGGTGAGTTAATATAATTTGTTTCATCTTCTACTATCACCAAAGACAAAGCATATGTGCACAATCAACTTTTCTTAGCTTCGTTTGTGATTGCTAAATTGTGGAATGTATTTACTGATTTCAGTAAAAAAAATTCTGTTATATCTAAAACATAGATGCTTTGAACTAATATTACATCCATAGCTAGAAATAAATAAGTGTTTTTGAAAAAGCACCACAATGCCAAACGGATTGCCCGGCTGGTTTAACACCTCAGGCAGCAAATAGGCTTCGTGATATGTGGATAGGGACAATAATCTAATAAGCTACAATAACAATTACTTTTGACCACGCCGATTCGATAAAAACATTAAGCGTCTGTTTAGTTGAAGCTTAAAATTGCTTAATTATGCCAAACATTTTTATATAACTTGCAACTTGTAGCCAAGAAAATAGAGCCGGAACTTAGTATGGCTAAGTGATCCTTGCTCCAATTTCATGTATCTATGATGCGTGGGCTTAGCGAAAAATATTTTGCTTATTTAAGTTGTAGCTATAAAGCAAACACCTAGCTAACTTGAATAAGAAAAGTGTAGCAAAATCTAGCTTCCCACCAAAACGCCGTCGGAAAAGAGTGAAAATGCTAGCGTTCGCCTGAAATTACGTAACAAAATGGAAGCAAATTTGTACCATTTTTCAGCTTAGCTAATCCGCGAGGCACCTAAACCTGACGCAAAGAAAACAAGCCAAGAATTTTCTATTCTTTAACCAAGATGAATACAAAAGGGTGAAAAGGAGATGATGACGAGTTGGCAATTATGGCACTATGCACGCGACATTGGCAAAGGAACAAAATTGGGGAAGAAAGGCAGAATCACAGTTTTTATCAGGAGTGACAGCGAACCGTGATCGAATGGCCAAACTTGAGAAGATATATACTGCAAGAGTGGTGAACTCACGGACCTTCCTGAGAGGGACGAGCGCGAGAATCCCGACGAAGCTGACGGCGAAGAGGAAGCCGGTCATCCACGCGATGCCGGGCTCCTTGTGGCCCACGTTGCCCTCCATCTCCACCCCCGCCATCTCGTACGTCTTCTTGTTCAGGCCAAGCAGGTAGGACCCAAACCCACCTGGGAAGAACAAAATTCCAGGAACGTGTCAATCCAAGCTAGCGCTCCACCTGACAAATGGATGGATTTTGGGTGCGAGAGGATTCGTGCGCATGGGCGTGGTCCTGACCTGCGGCGCCGATGCTGTAGCACGCGACGGCGCAGGTCTGCACGACCGTGTTCTCCTGCCGCGTCAGCGGGCGGACGGCGACGCCGAGGCGGGCCAGCGCCTGCGTCCACCCGCGGAGCATGACGAAGGAGATGAGCGCGGCGGAGACGTTGAGCGTGGGGTTGAGGCCCGTGGTGAGGTTCAGCTTCATCACGATGACGCTGTACATGGTGCCGACGGCCATGCTTACCACCAGACCGCGCGCCGTCAGCTGCTCCGACCACGGCGGCA
The DNA here is from genome assembly GCA_019208055.1 of Stipa capillata. Classification (NCBI taxonomy): domain Eukaryota; kingdom Viridiplantae; phylum Streptophyta; class Magnoliopsida; order Poales; family Poaceae; genus Stipa; species Stipa capillata. The sequence continues at coordinate 34,962 of JAGXJF010005674.1, read as the reverse complement.
CGCGGTGCGCTGCCCCCGCCCCGTCGCCGTCGCCTTGGAGCCCGGCTTTCTCCTCCTGGCGTCCGCGGGCGTCCCGCTGGTGGAGCGCCATCGCGTGCCCGAGGCGCGGCGGTGGCCTGGGGTTGTTCCTCCGCCTCTCCTGCTTGATGGGGGGAAAAGATTTTCGCGGCGTCAGATTCGAGCCCGGGTGAAATGGAGGCGTCGGAGGGAGGAGTTGACCATGAGCTAAGAAGTGTACGGTGCTGGTGAGTTCTTCTACTAGTAGTACTTAAACTATAAGCAAGTGAGCTTGAAGGATTCAGTGCAAGAAAGAAATCCATGGGGCAAGAGAAGATGAGAATTTGACCCTGAAAATACCTTTTTTACCTTCAGTGGAATGGAAAATTTCGGAAAAGAAAATCTCACATCACCTGGGCTCTCTAGCTCCAACCAAAGAGACAATAACAGAGAACCAAGGGAAATAGAAGGTACTGAACGAACCCACAAAAAGAGAGGGAAAATGATGTACAAAGAGAAACATCGTCTCCATTTGCATAGCAAATTTAAACAGCTCCTCAGCTCTTACTTCAGTGCTACGGTGCTACCCCTGAAACCGAGAGCTTGTGTACAAGAACTCTCTAACACAATAACACAAGCATACAAGCCAAAATAAGCAAACAGCTTTCGACCGACATTTCGCAGCGCATAAAACACCGTCGAATCAAAACTCCAGACCGTCGAAGCAAGAAAAGGCCTTTGGTCAAAATGAAACGAAATCAACAAAAAAGCATCAGATCTGCAAGCGGGAAAGAAAAGCTCAAAGCTTTGACGAACGCCACAATAAGAAATGTGATATTATTCTAGGAAGATTAAAACTGTGATCTCCTCCTGCAGTCTGAAGGGGTCCAAATACTGCTCTACCTGCTCGTTCAACGATGCGATTAAGCAGATCGGCGGCTGCTGCAGTACGAGTCGATCCGACGTGGTAGAAGTGGTGGTAGACTACACCAGTAGCACCGATTATATATAAAGGCGTCCACTTTAGTTTTTAGTTATAAAGGCGTCGTCCGCTTGTGTGGTCATGCGGGGGCCCGGGGTGGCAGCATGCTTCACGCCCTCTCTGCTTTGCTCGGTTTTCTTGCTCGGCGAGTGCTTCCCGACACGCGCCACGTCAGCACTCAGGAGCAGACCTCAGCATTGGTGACAGAAGTTCAAACAATAAAAATATTGGCCATATGCATAATGAGGTATAGCAAAAATTGTAAACGATTGAGTCTATGACATATGGGCCATATGCATAATGAGATATAGCAAACCATAATTATAGTGCAAACCAAACACATACAAAAAATACCCTGCTCCGTCTAAGATTAGACGTGACAAATTATGACTGGGGACCAAACAGCTCCTAAATGATGCATCTTCGGAATATGTCATGTAATTGAAAATAATTTTACAATGTCATGTAATTGAAAATAATTTCCGCATTTGAAACAGGGCCCAAGTAGGGAGAGGACTTGTGCCTGGCTTCCCTTCAAACCACTCATCTGTCTTTATCCGGGAGGTCGTTTTAATTTCGAGGACATCAACAGATGGCATATCGTATAAATGCAGCCCTCTATGACTAGCTGCTCTCCTAGCTAGGTTGGGCCCTCACCTATGCACTACCGGTTTGAGCGCACAGTGCATTTCTCTGAAGTAAAATTACAGAGTACAAATGTACTACTACTACACAGAGCAATCAGAGGTCTAATTGTATCATTCATGTACTTCAACTTGGATCAAAGACATGGCCTCGATGTGATTGCTCATTGTAGTGCATGGCAGAAGTCAAACAGCGAAGGTGATTTTTTATGGTGGCTGGTCTAGCTAGTTTGCCCGGCCTATGGGAGAAAATGAGTTGTCTGAAAGTAAAATTTAGTGCGCCGGGGATCATCGATCACCAATTGGACCTGTTTAGGCTGTCTGCGTGAGTACCAGGCGCAAGGCAAGTGGAGCACGATTTATGGCCAATATTCTATTCCTTGTCATCACTAGTATAATCGCTGCTGCAGCTTTCCAATCCGTCGAATTATTCGGCGAGCCTAACCGGATAATATATACGGTCAGGGAAGAATATGAATATGATATCAACAACCACAACCTGAGTGATGAAAAGCTGATGCAGACTCTGCATTGAACTGCACTTCCACAGCTCTAGAAATGTGCCACTTTTTGCTTCAGAGGCTGCACCGAATCAGTGCAAGCCAAGCTCCGAGGTGACAGGCTCTCACAGGCACATGGAAAGAAAAAGGAGATACTCAAGGCATCATCTGATGATCCTTCATTGGCATATATCTGAATTCTCTTCCTTTGTACATACCTGATGATACTTTTACTGATAACAGCTGGAAACTGACAATTAACAATTGAATCAGCTGCCCTTGAAAAATTCTTGTTACAATATGAATATGATATCAACAACCACAATCTGAGTGATGAAAAGCTGATGCAGACTCTGCATTGAACTGCACTTCCACAGCTCTAGAAATGTGCCACTTTTTGCTTCAGAAGCTGCACCGAATCAGTGCAAGCCAAGCTCCGAGGTGACAGGCTCTCACAGGCATATGGAAAGAAAAAGGAGATACTCAAAGCATCATCTGATGATCCTTCATTGGCATATGTCTGAATTCTCTTCATTTGTACATACCTGATGATACTTTTACTGATAACAGCTGGAAACTGACAATTAACAATTGAATCAGCTGCCTTTGAAAAATTCTTGTTACAATATTACACCTTGTGGATCTATCATCCAACTTATTGCCAAAAATATACACGTATATATCTCAAAGAGAAAAACGAAAGCTATACATGTATAAGCTACAATTTCAATCTACAATGCAAAACCAGAAGTATCCAATATTTACTGCATCATTGCCGGCTGCGTCTCTTCTGATTGTACATGGATCTGGAATGTTACCCTTTAGTGTGTAGACCTAAATGCCATGCACAGTGGTGGACTGATCTTGGCCAGTGCAAGCAAGGCTGAAGGGAAGATCCAAAGCCCATCCCCCACATATCAAACCAGATGCAACTGCTGGCACCATTAGTGCTGCTTCACTTCTGTCAGTCATGTGCCAGGTGAAGACCACTAAGCTTCCAACACACATGTCGATGGCAAAGCTCACGCCAACAAGGAACGGAACCCCCATTGCCATACTTTGGCGGGAAGAGATCCCTCGGAAGGTTGGCCACCACTGTGAAGCCAAAGAATCCATAGCACAGCTGCAAGCAATGCAGGGGCAGAGCAGAGAATCCCTCTACACCAAGAATTGCCATATTTCGGTAGATTAGAGCATACAGCGCCTTCCAGGGCCCTTCTGGATTGCCTATGTCAAAGGCTTTGTAGAACAGAAAGAATGTGAGTGGCCCGATGACACAGCCCATGGCGGTGCCAATAGCCTGAGAAATTAGCATTGATCTAGGTGATGTTAATGTAAGATGCCCAGTCTTGAAATCATGCATCAGATCAGCAGATATTGAAGCCAATCATTTCACCAGACCACAGCCCACTAGGCCAGCAACTTCACCAGAGTCTTTTCCAGCCCAGGCTGCAAGAATGAAGAGGGCAACCTTCCCATAATTGTAGGCCATGTTGATGTCAGTAAGGCCGGCGCCATAGGCATCGCAGAAACCCAGGGCAGGAGCCAATAGGTATGCTATGACAACATAGTTGCACTTCATCTCGCGGAACATAAAGGGAATGGCAATTACTGCCACGACTGATAATGCAATGCAACCAGAGTAGGCTAGCCAGGTAGGGAGAACTTCTCTTGTAAAAACTTAATTACGATGAGGGTCATTGAGTACCGGAATGTCTTCCTCTAGAAGTAGGATGAACCCCATATCAGATCATCTATACATCACAGACTGTACTGACATGTGTTTGTCAGACTGTTTACCTTTCTTTGTGTTCTTTAGTTTTGATTTGTCAAGCAGACTCTTAATGGTGAATGCGATAAGCTTGAAAAAAATTGTATATGCCATCTCCTAGGATAAGAGGTATGCAGATGAAGGCCTACAGAATGAGACAAGGTAAGAAACAAAGGATTATAGTGCACATGTACAATAACAACATAAAATTATGAAACAAACCTTGTAACCTTGCAGGCTTCTCATGCTGCTTTCAGGTATATTTGCTGGATACCACTCCCCTTCCAAATCACTGATAAGCGGTCACATGACACCCCAGGAGAGAATGGCACCAAGAAGAAGAGACAGATTGACAAGATGGGAGCAAATCATCCCTGCCCCAACATATGTGAGGCTGATGTCAAAGAAGAATCTGACACCCCAAGAATCAGGAAAGACTGAATCGGGTGAACTAGTCAAGAACATATTTAATGTAACAACGAGCAAAGTTATCAGTGTTACGTTTGTTTCCAAGCTTTTAGTCCGAAAGTGGGAAACTGTGAGAACCCACAACTGTCTCCACCGGAGTAAAACCACTGAAAGAAGCTCCAGAAGAAGCTGATTGCAAAGTATTTTGTGAATCCATTTACTTGCTGCCTGACATAAAAAAAATAAAGCATTCAATTGATTAACGAAAAGATTATGATGTTCTCCAGGTCACGGGTTATGTGAGATAACCACATAATTTGCCATTACGTCTCTGTGGGGCGTGTGGAATCCATTTATAAGCACAGCTGTTGAAGTCCCGCTTGGCTAAATTAATTTGTAATCTATTATCATAATCTAAAAATTTACATAGTTTGATAGCAAATTGAATCATCCGTTTACATGTGATGTCAAACTAATTGAAGAAGTTCTTGTAACGTCACAAGTGAAGGCTATGCAGGCATCAAATTCATTTTGAAAGGGTTAATAAGACAAATATGTTTATCCAAATGGTAAAGCACATAGCAGAAAATTTAATCTGTGTATATACTTTATTTTTCTATATTATGCCCTCAATTCAATTTAGTTGGATTGCAGTGGAAGATTTGAATACAAAGACGTCAGTCTTGAAAATACGTAATGCATGTTCTCTTTTTTAACGTAACCCAATAGGCAAAGTAGCTTTTTTTTATTTTTTGAAACACGGCACAGCTCATGCCATAGATGAGTTGATATAATTTGTTTCATCTTCTGTGATCATCAAAGCAGATGCGTTCAACTTGTCTTAACCAATGGTCGTCTTGTTGGTTTAACAGCTCAAGCAGCAAACAAGCTTCGCGATAGATAGGGACAGTTATATTTCTACTAGAACAATTCAATCAAGAAGCCCGATTCAGTAGGGACAATAAGGCCATCATCAGTCAATCGGATAGCATGGGAATGCTAGCATTCACGTCAAACTACATCACCTAACTAAATCGAAGCAGATTTGTCCTTCGTTCCGCTTACCTAATGCGTGAGGCGGTCGTTACAAACAGAGCGAAATAAGATCCTACAAACAAATAAGGAACAAGACAGAGACAGAAAAAACATACGCCTGACGCGAAGGAAAGAAGAAACAGCCAACATTTTTCTGTTCTTTATTTAAGCAAGAGCAAAACGTGAAAGAAAGGAAAGATGATACAAAGGGTGAAAAGGAGATGGCGACCAGTTGAGCGCTATGCAAGCAATATCAGTAAAGGGACAAAACTGTGGAAGAAAGGTGAAATCGCATTTCTGAGGAGTAACAGCGAACTTCTGAAGATATACTGCAAGACTATGTCGAGCTCACCGACCCTACTGAGAGGGACGAGCGCGAGAAGCCCGACGAAGCTGACGGTGAGCAGGAAGCCTCCGACCTCTTCCGTCTCTGGCGAAGTGACGCACAGCCCGAGATCCACCCGCGCCCAATCAATCGTTCCCCGCACATAACCACCTCTGCTTCTTCGCAAAAATGGAATCATCGCCACCCCTTGACCCTCCGCGACCAAGTCACCGCCAGCGGCGAGCCTCCACGGCGACGCAATCAGCCTCACCGCGGGCGCCGTCGACATGCTCTGTTCTGCCCCCAAACCTAGGGCGTCGACTCGATTTCAGATCGAGCCGAGCCGCGCGAACCGACGCCTGAGCCGTACCCCTTCGGGGACGGCTAAAAATCCCAACAGGCCAGCTCGTCCCCCCTCGAGCCTGCTAAAAAGGCCAAGTTGGGCCGAGCTCAATGAGGTCAACAGTAATTGGACCAAGCCCGGTACTGTTTAAGCCTAAACCCACAAGAGCCCAATCTCAGCCCAACATTATTTAACCAACCTGATCTACTACTGTTCCCTAACGGGTTTGGCACTGTTTACAGCCCCACCCATAGTAGTAAATAGTAACCCAAATCATTACTATTCATGGAAACCCTAAAACATATAATCCCACTCCTAATACCCTAAACCCCTAACATCCAATCTCTTTCTATTTGTAGTCTTATTTTAAGAATAATTTACATTTTGTTTCCACCTCGCATTTGTTGAGCCTAGACTTATTGATGTTTGAATCTTTTTGCAAATAGGACACGGTATCGATGATCCAACATTTAGAGGGAAATCATAAGGTGAAGATTTCCCAGAAGAGGAGATCAAATCGACCTCGGAACAATAAGCAATTCACATTCTTTGTTCATGTTGAACTCACATGCCTAATTTTTTTATATATTATTAGTTTAGTTATTTATTTCTCGCATGCTATTTAATTATCCTAGTACTTTTAAATGACATGATTAATTAGTTAATTCCTACCACCAATATGCCTCTGTTAATTTTTGTAGGCCATTTTCACCTTGATAACCCTAGTGTGATTAACTAAGTATCAGTATCCTTCACAATCACTAAAGGTTAGGTAGGACTATATCTAAAAACGTAGGTAACCATGGGTAAAATGCTGGAGTAAGTGGTTTTACAAGTAAATTACCGATGACTGGGGACAGGAAAGATGGTGTCTTTTCATTCGTTAATCATGTTGTCATACCCCTCTCGTAGAGTAAGGGTAATGTGATTGATTACTTTAACTAGGGCAAATAAGGACAAGACCCTTGTGCTAACTGATAACCACAGAATTCGTTGAACCACAAGTTTGACTTGTCAAACCTGGCTTGGTAGTCTGCTCTATCCATTAAACAACTACAGAATAGTTTACCATGCATGTTCTCTAGAAAGCTCGCAGAAACGAAAGAGGTGGTAGGCCACTTGTTTGGGAAATCATAATAGGAATACACTCAAATCCCGGATCGTGAAGTTGACATCCGGCCCAGTCTGCTCCCGAGAAGCGAGTGACTTTGTGTTCCTAGGTAGAAACTTTAAAAGAGAAAGCAGATAAAAAGCCTTATTATCTCGCCTTTGTCAACACACCGATGGTAGTGTGTTTAACTTGAGTGACATTAAGAGGTGCAACTCTGTAGAGTAGTGACGAATTGTATTTGAATACGTCGTACTTCTGGTTAATGAAGCGGTGTTTAAGGGTGATTCATATTACTAGGCATAAATAGAATTTTGGTAATGATTAATTAATTATGGTGATGACCCGACAAGGTTATTAAAATTCAACCGCTTTATAGTACAAATACTTTAAATAAATGATTTTACCAATAAGACAGAGTTTAGAGTTATATATCCACCAAATGGTATAAAACTCTACACCTTTTCTTTGAAAATCCCTGCATGGTAGTTAAATAAGCAATTTTCGATGTGGCTTGCTGAGTATCCTGTGTACTCATTACTACATCAATAATTATAGAAAATTTACAAGGAGATCGACTATCGATGTGTTAGGGTTACGATCGCATTCAAATCTTTCCTATGTGTTTTCATTGAATCTTCTGTTTGTAGGTAATATTTTGGGCTTTGAAACCCGCTAATTTTTGTAAATCAACCCGTAGTCAATATTTTACTGTGCTAACTCTTCCTTGTCGTCTGTAAGCAGACATGATATTCATTCTGTCCACAACTGTAAATCCTGAACAGTTGAGAAAAATACTACGACCCTATGTAACGAATAGGATATACCCTATTTAGAAAATAGGGTGGTGACACGTATCAAACGTATCTTACGGTGTTAAGTGTGTTCTACTACTAGTAGCAAGTGAGCTCTTGTCAGCTGCGAAGGATTCAGTGCAAGAAATAGGTTTTGATCGGCGATTCATGGACCTATGAAAAATTGTTTGAATGGATATCTTCTGACGAGAGAAACATAAAATATCACTCACCTGGGCTCTCTAGCTCCAACGAAAAGGACAATAACAGAGAATCAGAGGAAAGAGAAGGTTAGCAGGAGAACTGAGGAGCACGTCACAAGAGAGAGGGAAAATGACGTGCAAAGAGAAACAGCATCTCTATCTTGATAGACCAATTTATGCTCCTAAGCACTCACTGCTCTCCCTGAAACCGAGAGCTTGTGTACAACAGTGCAAGAACTGTAGCACAATCATGCAAGCAAGGATAAGAAAACGGGATTTCCTTCTCGGCATGCAATAAAATATCTCTTGACCAACATTTCGTGCAAGCAACAGGAAGAAACCCCGTCCAATCAAAACTCCAGACGCTCGAGGGGATGAAAATGTCGAAACTATTATCGAAAAAACGAAGTCAACAAAGAAGCGACAGATCTCCAAGCAAGATCGAACTACGATGGTTTCAAAGAACCCATCTGTATTGACTCCAAGTTGCAAAGCTGGAGAGAATGCTCAAAGCTTTGATGAACGCCACAGTCGCAGCCAACCAGAGCCACCCATTGGTCCATGAAGAATTAACGATTCAAAACCAAAATATGATCGGTGTTGATCACAAGGTACGAATCAATAATTATCAATCCTACGAGTTATTAGTGGTGGTGGTACATTAGTGTTTTTTGGGGTCCTTTTTTCCCTGATAGGATTACATTAGTAGTGGCGTATTGGTGATCTTGCATGCGTGAAGGCCTGTGCTCTGCTTGCTGGCTCCCCTGGTTGCTCCTCTTGCTTCGCGGGCGTGTGCTCGCCACGGCTGACGGCTCCGGGCCACGCGCGACGACATCGCGACAGGACGAGGCCAGAAGCTGACATCCTGCGTCTCTGCTGCTACCGGTGGTTCTGGTCGTGCCACTGACGGTATACGAACAGCTTGGCGTCGTCGACACATAATCAGAAACGAAGAGGGCAGTGCGCAAGATACTTACGTCGTACGCAGCAAATCACACGAATTCTCGCCGAAAAAGGACTGATCACTGATCTGATCACAAGATACGCAGGTGAAAGTGAGGGAGAGGAGGATTATGTACCTGGTTTCCCTCCGAATCGCTCACGTGTCCTTCCTTATCCGGGAGATCTTTCTGTGGAGCCTGACAAATGGCACAGATATCTGATCGGCTCTTCTATGCACTACAGTGTATTCGATCATACTATTTCTCTTCCTCTCGCGTCATTTTCTGGCGGTGTCATAAGGAGGCTAGCTTTCGGTAAGTAGAGCGGTTGGCGCACAATGCACATTAGTATAGCTTAAATCAAACGTTTTATTAGAGACGATTCTTTGGAATAATGACGAATGAGGGTCATTTTAGATGGTTCCTCAAAGCAGGTCATCTGAGAAATCTTCAAAGGTCTCAAGATAAGCTTAAACCGTCTAAGAGGGTGTTTGGTTGAGTTTTTCAGTAGCTTTTCACTAGAAAAAGCTGTAGCCTAACCAAACAGCCAGCTTTTCAGTAGCTTTTGTCAACTGTAGATGTGGGCTTTGCAGTGCAAATTCAGCTGTTTGGAAAAGCTGCCTTCTGTCAGCTTTTTGCAATGTGTTGAAACTTCAATGCTCATTTTCCAAAATGTTGTAGACTATTTGGATCAACCAAAAGCTATATGTTCACTTTCCCACAGCCACAGCAGCTTTTCCAAACAGCCAGCCAACAGCAGCTTTGTCAACAGCTACAGCCCAATCAAACAGGCCCTAAAATGAGGATACATCCTGGATGACATCCTAGGATGTGGAGTTTTTCCAGACGGTTCAAATTGTGAACCATCTATGATCATATGTTGAACCATTTACGATATGCATCCCTATATAAGTCTTAAGTCCAACCAGACAGACTTGGGTGCCTTGACCATTTGAGCGATTTTGGTGAACCTATTTGAAATTTGTCCTAGTGATTGGAGATCAGGATTGTCAAAAGTTAGTAATTTATTCTAATTGTATTGTATTCCTTTTTTTTCATGCTAATTTTGAAAAAAAGAAGCGGATGTTATTGATTAGGGAATTAGCTATAATCCACTTCTAATTACATATGTTTAGATAATAGATGATCATTTAGACCAATAAAAATATTTAGGGGTTAAAACTACCTAGAAATTATAATTTGTATGCATATATACATAGTGTGAATATAGTTAGTATTTTTATCAATAGGTAAAGAGAGGGCGCTTATTTTTAAAATTGTACTTTACATCATTATACTTGTTATGGAGAGTTTGAACTTGAATTAATTCTTTGTATTGGAAACGTAGATGGATTGTAGATGAATATATAACGAGAGCCGTTTTAGTGAAGCTTTTTTTTAGAAAAACTACCGAAGAGGGTATATTGAATAAAAAGAAGTGGTCTTGATGTGATTGCTCAAACTCCTACATGGATCAAGTCAAACACGAAAGATGATTTCCTATGGTGGGTGATCTTGCTGGGCTGCCAGCTTATGGGAGAAAAGGGGAGTTGTCTCAAAATAATTTTTAGTGCGCGGAGGGTGACTTTCATCACCATCCCCATCAAGCTATCGGAGACGGCCCCTTCCCAACTCCAAAAGTAGCGAACAAAAGGTCATGTGAAAAAAAAGGGAAAAAGAAAAGGTCGTTAAAAGATAAAACGTGGTTGCCTAAAGGAGGTCAAATTTGGGCCATGGCCCGCTAAAATCTTACATGGGGCTTCAGCGCGCATTAGTACATTAGTACGTTATCAAATCAAAGGATGGATTGCAGTATTATCACTATCCGCACAACTTTAGGCCTCCCGATCGCATGCCAATGTGATATAAACCCACTGATTAAGGTCCCGTTTGGGACAGCTCTAGCTCTCAGCTTCACGTCAGATTTAAATATTAAAAACTAAAATAAAATAGTTTATATATCTATTTTTAGTATACAATGTCAACAAAATATGACTTCTAACCATCTTTGATGTACCTTCAGTTTCAGCTCCACGAAAAAGTGAAGCTATGAAAACCTAGCTTCACTTTTTTGTAGAGCTGAAGCTGTCCCAAATGAGGCCTAAGCTAGCTCAAAGGTCCAAAGGCCCATAAGGCCAGATAGCACTTTTAGTTCCATGTCGTCCGTTGATTTCTAGGAGGAACTGCTTAGGTCAGTGACATCTGTCGGTCCAGATTCATTAGTAATAAGAGATCACCAATCAATATACTAATAATGTTTATGTGTAGTTAGAAAAATTATCGGTTTTTAATACAATGATTTACCGACTGTGATATGTTTAAATACAACTATGAAGATATATCAGTTGTGATAATGTTTATATGCAGTTATGGCGATCCATCAGCTGTAATCAGTTTAGATACGGTTATGAAGATCGATTGGTCGTGATTTATTTAATTACAATTACTGTTGGTTATGATCTATTTATGTACAGTTATGAAGACCTATCAGTTGTGGTCCACCAATAAAAAGAGGGTTCACCAGAATAAGGGACGTACGTTTTGCTTTTTGTGATATTTTTCTGGCATGTTTCTCTTTTCATGACCGTATTGTGCTTTTATCGGTCAATAATTTGTACTGTGTTGGCAAATCGTTTGTACGTGATATCAGTACACATGATTAAAGGTCGGATCGCTAGCCTGTTGGTAGTTTTTAAGTGATATTAGATCAGTATGTATAATTAATCGAGTTCACTATATCTAGAGATACGAAAGTATATCGAGACGAACGTCCGATCATCTGTACTGAGCTGATAAATTATTTGTATATAACATTAGATAACTTGGAGTTAAAGTTGCATCAAGATTAGCCATTTTTCTGTATGTTATATTAGTTCAATATGTAGAGTTAAGGTTTAAATCACCAATCACTAATATTATATCAGTATGCATACTCTAAGTTCGAGTAACATTGTTACGAGGTATAAAATTACGAACAGCTATCGAGTGTGGACCATTGATAATTATGGTACACTAGATCAATAGTGGATAGTATTTAGTTACAATTATGAAGATATATCAATTATGGTCTATTAATAATAAATATGCACCAGACCAATGGCAAGATGATATTTATGTATATTATAAAAATTTATTCGTTGTGATTTGTTTAGGTACAATTATGAAGATTTATCGGTTGTGATATGTTTAGATACAATTACGAAGGTTATTAGTTGTGATCTGTTTACGTACAGTTATGATGATCTATTTGTCATGATTTGTTGTGGTACAGTTATGAACATCTAATGATGTGATTTGGATAGATATAACTATAATAATCTATTAGCTATAATTTATTTAGATAAAACTTAAGAAAATTTATCAGTTGTCGTAAGCTAATAAAAAAGTCTATATTTTACTTTTTTATAAGAATAATTCTAGTATGTCTATTATTTTTAATTAATCCATCGTACACGTTTGGTATATAATACATAGTTAAAGATTTGCTATCAAAAAGCTCGAACATGGATAACCAACGTACCTTTATATTTCCGAAGGAACTATACGAAAGGCACAGTGCCCGGTGGTTCTTGGTCCTAACTTCCAAAACTAAGGTATGTAAACTTCAAGGAGGGATCGCAAGGCAGTTAGATGATCTGGTATTTGAAGTTAGGTATGGATACCAGGAAGAGCGACGAGTAACCCTAGGCGAGGCGATTTCTGGGCGCACCGCGCCGCCACCTCTCCTCCGTCGGTAGGTTGCCGCGCCCCTCCTCCGCTGGCTCTGCCGGTGTGGGAGTGCGGGGAGGCCCCGATCTACCGGATAGAGTTGATGTTTTCCCTGGTCTGGCGTTTTTAGGCAGGTTTCCATCGTCCGTCGCTTCGGCCCCTCCGGCGGTGGTGGCGGCGGCGCTCAATAAAGTCCCCTCCGGCGGCGCGTCGTTGGTAGTGGATGCGGCGTGGGTCCGGTGAGTAAGGTTTCCTCGAGTCTCTGCTTCTCGACGGCGTCGTCTGCAGCGACATCGAGGGTTCGATGGCGTCTGCTCCTGCCAGCCTTTCTGGCCGGTGAGGGTATGGTTTGCAGGCGTAGCTGGCGCGGCGGCGGCGGCAGCTTCCCTCGGCAATCTGGTCCTCCGGCCTCGTCTCTGCCACGTCAGTATGGCCTCTGGTGCTGGCATGAGGCTTGTGAGTAATAATGGAGGTTTGGCTCTTGGATCTGCGGCTACTCCAGCGGTGACGGCTTCTTCTCCAGGGCGATGGTCCGGCAGGACCGAGGCCTTGATGACTTCCCGTCCGCGATCAACAATGACAGGCTGGCTCCGGCGATGGAGCGGCATGCGGCGGCGCGCCATCGGCCCGTTCAGGAGGATGAAGACGGTCGACCCCCAGGGACCTCGTTGTAATTTCTTTATTTTTTAGGGGTGTTTGTACTACTGGTTTGGTTAATAGATCTGAGGGTTTTTTTTCGAAAAAAAATGTATGGATACCAGATTTCATAGCGATGGTGTTAGGTGGTTTTCCATCAAAAAGTGTGTGCGCGCAGTTTTTTCATACGGAGTAGCATCGCTTCAATTCGTTCATGCGCCAATCGCCTGAGTGACTTGCACGCACGAAACGTGCAAACAATATCACATGATTTCTGAAAACTAAAAAGTTGTTTGGATGATTAGTGAATACAGTAATATAGGGTAGGTACCTAGATCAAACCTCAGGTTTTTAGTGTGTCTCATCAAGTTTGAATTTTCTTTTAATGATAGACTATATGATTTTGTCAATTTTCAAAGTCCATGAGTCAAAGTCTTATATAGACACAGGTAAAGTGAGTGAGTGTATACATATAGACAGCTATAATTATACAGGTATTTCTAGAAAAAAAAAGATCACATAAAGTTGCAGGCGCGAGGGAAGAACAGTGATTCCGCGCATCCATCGGGGCCATTTGGATTGTTGCGTGGGTTGCATGCTCGAGGAAAGTGGAGCACGATTTATGCCCCAGATTTTATTCCTCGTCACCTTGACAGTATAATCACACGTACCGCGATCCAGTCCATCCAATTATTCAGCAAGCCTATCAGGGTATATAGGACCAGGGAAGAGCATGATTGCTACATCCACAATGTGTGAGTGATGAAAAGCTGATGCAAACTGTGCGTTGAACTGCACTTCTGCACGACACTCACACCACTTTTGGCTTCAGAGCCTGCACCGAATCGGTGCAAGCCAAGCTACGAGGTTGACAGGCACGGAAGGGAAAAAAGAGATAACTCACGGCAGCCATGCAAAAGGGAATAGGAATAGCTTCGATGAACATCACCAGTTCAATATGTGTCCATCGCACGCTGTGGTAATGACGGTGAGGCACGCAACGGGAAAAAGGGCAGGCAAATGTGCCAAACCAAGCCCCAAAACATGTGGTGCGTGGGAGGTGGGGAATATTTGGACAAGTTGAACGAACCGCGGCAGTTGACGAAAGGAGCGGTGACGATGCCGACGGATTGGGCGCTCACGAGAACTGGCGCCGCACATGGAGGATGGAGCCGAAAACTCCGTGGAAGAGGATAGCAGCACAGGAGTGGTGCTACTAGTGTACGACAGCAAGTGGAAGACTGGAATCTGCTCAAAAGCATTGCGACGTTGTCGCCCTCAACGCGAAACTAAATTAACCGCGGTTTTGTCCTGTTCTAGATTTCTAGCTATGAGGCATAGCAGAACACCATTCTCTGTACGCGACAACGAGCGATTGCTCTCGTCGCTCTTAAAATTTCATTTCAGCTGTACTTACACGGTACATGACCTAGACTCTTATGAACAGCTGCCGAATTTACTTACCCGGCACTACTCTATGTAATTGTAGTCCCAAAATGCTCGAGTTATTTGCTTAGATCTATACGTCTATTGGCGCTGTAAATCCGATGTATTCTCTAGCCTCCCGGTGTGAACTTCATGCAGATTGGCGGCTTGATCTTGGCCAGCGCAAGCAACGACGCAGGGAACGTCCATATCCCGTCGCCGCAGATCAGGCCGGAGGCGACGGCCGGCACGAGCAGCGCGGCCTTCTTCCCGTCGATCTTGTGCCAGACGAACACCACGAGGCTCCCCACGCACATGTCGATGGCGAAGTTGGCGTTGACGAGGAACGGCACGGCCATGGCCATGGGCAACGGCACGTACCTCCCGTACCTCCGCGGCAGGAAGTCCCTCGCCACGTTGGCGAGCACCGCAAAGGCGAAGAATGCCGTGCAAAGCTGCAGGCAGTGTCTCGGCAGCGCCGAGAAGCCCTCGACACCGAGGATGGCCATGTTGCGGTAGACGAGCGCGTAGGGCGCCTTCCAATAACCGTCCGGGTTGCCGACGTCGAACGCATTGTAGAAGAGGAAGAAGGTGAGCGGCGCCACGACGCAGCCCATGAGCGTGCCCACGACCTGGCCGACCAGCATCGACCTCGGCGACGTCAGTGTCAGGTGCGCCGTCTTGAAGTCGTGCATCAGGTCGGCGGAGACGAGCACGAGCTGCTTGACGAGCCCGCAGGTGACCAGCCCGGCGACGACGCCGCTGTCCTTCCCCGCCCACGCCGCAAAGATGAAGAGCGCCATCTTGCCGTAGTTGTAGCCCATGTTCATGTCGGTGAGCCCGGTGCCGTAGGCGTTGCAGAACCCCAGCGCCGGCGCCAGGAGGTACGCGATGATCACGTAGTACCACTTCACCTCCCGGAACATCATAGGGATGGCGACCACCGCGATGGCGCTGAGCAGGGCGTACCCGGAGTAGGCCGCCCAGGTGGGGATGCTGTCCCTGTTGAACACCTCGTTGCGCTGCAGGTCGTCGATCGCCACGGAGTCCGCATCTGCCACTGCAATGCAATTCAACGTACCACCTAGTAAGCACATGACGATTTATCCAAAACGTACAAGAAATTTATGCGTGAGGCGAGCAAGTCTTTTGGCAGTGTGTTCACCTCTGTTAAGACGGCTGCGCCTCGATCTCTCGCGTAAGCTGTTGGTGGTGACGACGATGACTTTGATGAAGTTGTAGAAGCCGTCTCCGGTGAGCAGCGCGATGCAGAGGAAGGCCTTGTAACCGTACAGGCCTGTCATGCTACTGTCAGGTGCCTTTGCCGGGTACCAGTTCCCCTTCTGTTTGCTCATGAGTGGCCACATTACGCCCCACGAAAGGACAGCGCCAAAGAGGAGAGAGAGGTTGACAAGGTGCGAGCAGATCATCCCGGCGCCAACATACGTCAGAGCGAAGTCAAAGAAAAATCTGGCAATCCATGGAGTGGAAGAATGAGTCTGTGATGTATTTTAACCACCGGAACATAAAATTGAGCACTGAGACGAATCATAGGGATTACGTTTGTTTCCAAGCTTTTAGCCCGAAAGTAGGGAACTGAACGAATCCGCAGACGTCGCCGCCGGCGTAAAACCATTGGAAGAAGCTCCAGAAGAAGCTGACCCCGAAGTACTTCAGGAAGCCACGGACTTGCTTCCTGTTGTAAAGGTGCAAATTAAATCAATTCAGGTCATCGATTCCTAAAGCGTTGCACAGTTCAATGACGATTTCATCAGCATAGCTGGCATATAAGAGCATACTTTGCATTCTTATCTCCTTGAGGTGTGTGAAACCCGTTTATGAGAACAGCAGTCGCAGTCCCACTTGGATAAGTTAGTTTATAGTCGATGACCAGTACCTGAAAATATTTAATTTTACCAAATCCGTTAATTTAACTTTTCAAAAAAAATCCGTTAATTTAAGGCCCGGTTGCGACAATTAGATCACTTTATAAACATTTTTCACAACAAATGTTGACTAGGTTCTGTCAGCAGTGTACTGTAGCGTGGTTATGGCCTTATGGGTTTATTGGTCCATACTATTAAAATTCCCGTTAACAAGTTTTTTTGTTTTGTTTTTGAGAATTCGTTAACACACGTGAGAACGAGAGAAAATGATGGTAGGAGTAGTACTGATCGCGGTCAATGACCGCAACTCTGATGCTACGATCTTCCAACCAATGCCAAAGTTTCAGCTCTTCTGACAGTAACAGCAGCCCCGGAAATTTCAGGAACTACGGCTCAAATTGGTAAACGCTCGCAGCTAGAACATGGAAAGATCAGGGCACAGGACACGGAAAGATAAGAGAAGAGAAGGGCACAGGAGTCCGGAAAAATTGTACCTTTCTGAGAGGGACCAAGGTGAGGAGCCCCACGAAGCTGACGGCGAGGAGGAACCCCGTCATCCACCCGATGCCGGGCTCCTTGTAGCTCCCCGGCACGTTGCCCGGCGTGCCCACCCCGGACTGCTCGTACGTCTTCTTGTTAAGCCCCAGCAAGAACGACCCGAACCCACCTGCGGATTCAGGGTAAGCAGCAATTAGCAAGCTAAATCAAGATTCACGAATTGGCAATGGCGGGGGTGCGCAAATGGGGAGTAATTAATCGATCAGGCGTGAGAAGGACTTACCGCCGTACCCGATGGTGTAGCAGGCGACGGCGCAGGTCTGGATGACGGTGTTCTCCTGGCGGGTGAAGGGGCGGGAGGCAATGCCAAGGCGGTCGAGGGCGTGCGTCCAGCCGCGGAGCGCGAGGAAGGCGAGCAGCGAGGCGGAGACGTTGAGCGTGGGGATGAGCCCCGTGGTGAGGCTCAGCTTCATCACGATCACGGTGTAGACCACGCCGATCAGCAGCGCCGCCACCATTCCGCGCGCAGTCACCTGCTCCCGCCACGGCGGGACGCGCTCCGTCTCGCGCACCAGAGCGGGCTCCGACTCCACGTCGGCCGCGACCTCGGGCGTCTTCTCGATCTCGTGGGCCGCGCCCAGAGCGTGGCGGTCCATGCCGGCGGCTTCGGCGGCGGTCCTGGGGGCTAGCAGCCCGAGCTCCGCGACGGCGGCGGTCGCTGCAGTGGGGAGACGCAGCCGTGAGCTCAGCTGTGTGCGCAAACTAGCCAGATCGCATCCGTGTGCACGTGCATTGGACAGCAGCAAGAACGTGAAGAGTGGTTGACTGACTCGTCAGATGGGCTTGGAACTGTTAAACAAACAAATTTTCTTTTGGCAAAATTTTTTACGGAAATAAAGAAGAAACAGAGTCAGGAACGGCAAAAATATGACGACAGGATGAGGAACACCTCAAACATATCACGGGCTGAAGAACGGAGCCGTAGCATCCAAATTCTTTACACAAGGAAAGCATGGCTGTTCAACAGAAAGATACACGCCAGCATATCACGAGAGGGGAAGAACGAAATGTCTGCAGAATTAATGGCTAGTCTGACGAACACACACACGAAAACACGCAACCATCGTACGGCAGGAGATTCTTCGCCCAAAATAAAATACCGACGAGCTGATTTGAGGAGCCCTAAGCAGACAGAGAGGGTGACAGAGACCTCACCTGGGTTTTCGCGAGAACAGCAACACCGGCCGGTCAGAGGAACGATCGCCGGGGGGCCACGAGAAGAGAGAGCTAGAGAGGGCACAGAGCGGCTTGTGAGTTAATATACGCAGCACGAGCGGGGGCAGCGCCTGTACTGCATGTGCGTGGTGGAGGGGGGAGGAAGTACAAAAGAAGAGGAAGAAGTTTCGGAGCTGCAGTACAACGGGAACGGACGCCGATGAAAATGGCTGGTCGGTCAGTGATCGATCGATGTACGATTTTCTTCCCACCCAACCCTGAGCAGACGACCTCGCAGCCGTTCTTCCTCCCACTTGACCTCTTGGTTGGGTGCGTGATCGCGACGTTAAAAAATGTGACTAATCATCGGAGCGCTGTGGCTTATATATTTTTCTCCATCAACCTTTTCCTGTTCCACGTGGTTGGACAGATTGGATGTACTGCTAACCGCTTGCCCCGTTTATACCTGTGTTTCCTTCCTTCCAAGTTGAATCGTTTCCTCTGAAGCTTCAGCGAAACTCCCTAGGCCTTCGTGCGGTCTTGTGTGATTAGGATCACACTCCGGTTATCTGAACTGAAGAGCCTGTATGCAGATCACCTCATGTACTACATGTTTCCAGTGACGGAGTTAATTATGTCCTATCCCAGCCTGAACTACACCATTAGGGGTCTAAAAAAACCACAGGATACTCCTCGCGAGTGCGAGGCACCATCGTAAAGTCGAATATATGGATCTTTTTGGAAGAAGAATGGGAAAACATAAAATATATGAAAAACACATGAATAAGCATGTGGTATTCTCGAAAAGAAAAAGACTACGCATTTGCAACACAGAGGAATAGAAAGAAAGAGCACGAAGAGTTCACGTAGACACGATGAAGAACAAAATGACGGGCCCGTCGTCATTCACTCGATCTTGCACGGGCTTGGTCGGTCCAAGACCCGATGTTTTAAGCTTCCAGGCCGCGACGGCCTGGAACCGCGCGCCCCGTCAGCAGTTTTTCAAGTCAGCGATACGAAGGACACGATCACAGCAGATCGAACGATGCAGGTCTGCAGACGGTTCTTGCCGCCATCTCTTCGTCGTCGGCGTCTCCGGTGGCGACGTGATCGCGATCCCAACACCCTATCCGATCGCTCTCCGCCTTGAGAGATCTACGATAAGGTAGGTGTGCAGTGGTTTGCGCGGCGATCGAGACGGGTTTCTCTTCTCGCCCATGGAGGGGCTGATCAAAGGGCTGGTGAAAGTGGCGATCGGCGCCGTGGAAGGCGCCCCGCGGGAGCCGGAGCTGGAGGACGGCGACGAGGAGCGCGGGGCGGTGCCTCCCGCGCTGGACGCCGACGAGGAGGAGGACGAGGACCGCGACGCGCGGGACCGTTCGACGTGGGCCGAGGTGCGCGCCGGCTGTTCGCGCAATTGCGGAAGAAGGCGAGAGTTTTGTGCGGAATGGTTCGGTTTGGGAAGCTGACGGTTTGGTTCTGGCAGGTGTCCGAGCACAGGGTGGCGAACCGGAGGAGGAGCGCCGGGGTTCTCCGCATTCCAGGCGACTGAGTAGCTTCCGTTGCCTGTTGGGCTCGTTCGTCAAGCTTGAAACCGGGGTGTTCGCAGCTAGTCCGGTTCAATTAAGCTTCCCCTGCAGATGGCAATTCGCAGTTCGTGTTGATTGGTAGGATTAGCTTAGTTGTTGATTTCCCAATTGCGTTCAGGAGGAGATGCAGGAGAGGAGGGAGGATGGTTGGGAGAGGGTGGAGGGCCGGAAGCAGCAGCAGCAGCCGTCCGCGGATGGGGGATGGCACAGCCAGGTTGTCCAGATTTGGGGTGCTTCTGTGCAGATTTCAGTTCAAAATTTTTGAATTTCTTTGTTGGATTGTACTGTGCTGATGTAGCTGCTTTGGGCTTTATTTCTGTAGCATGAGGGAGAAGACAAGAGGTATGGTGGCTGCCGGCCGGCGCAGCAGCAGGCATCAGCATACAGGAAGCAGCAACAGGTTTGATTCTGTTCTATCGACTTTATTTACATGAATTTGGGCAATTGACTTTCTCTTGTTTTGTTTCTACATACTTTTCGTGATGTCTTGTAGGTGGGAGCTGTAAGTTGTGAATCTTGAATTCGTTCCATAGTCATACGAATAGAGTAGTATGTGTGTGTCTGTAGAATGAATGGTTTTCTTTGATAGACTAATGAGCAGCTGATCGAGAGAAGAATGCACTAAGATATACTATAATGTATTTTTTTTTGTGCGATCTAGTATTGCATGAAATTGCAGTACACAACAGTTCTTTGTTGTATTTAGAAATTTTCCGGTATCAGTTTGTTGTTGGGACATATTTTTTTGTATGTTTTGTGGAGCTTAGCTAACTCTTTGATTTGGGATATTTAGGAGGGAGAAGAAAGAAATGATGGGGGTTGGCAGACAGTAGGGGAGGAAAAACGTCATGGAAGACCACAGCAGGTTTGCATTTAGTCTTCGAAAGATCAGAGTTAATAGTTGGTTGCAAATATCAGATATACTTTTCTGTGTTTTCGTGCTTTTTGGGTAAATTTGTCTGTATATAGTCAATGGCAAAAAACAGTTATAAAAATCAAACACCTTTTTACTCTTCTTGTTACGCTGAAAGAAAGATTGCTACACTATATATGATTTTATAAAGGATGTTTGCCATTAACTTTTCTTTTTGATGTTGCTATCTTTGAACCGGCTAGTATTTGAAAGCAATGCTGATTATAATTTGAACCAACCAGTCTTAAAAAAGAAAAGAAAAAATAACCAACCATAGTCCATATATCAATGCTCTGAACTCTGAAGCTTTTAGGTTGATTGTGTTGTTCTACCAGTATTACCTTCACCCCTATATAAATGAACAAACCGCAGCAGTCCCTTTGGTAAGATGTCATGGTGGTACTATACTAGTATGTTGTGAAGCTTCCTTGTCCTATCTGAATTGTGAGCTCCTAGAAACTGCAGGATACAGTCTGAAGCATGGAGCGCATACAAAAGGCCACCATCTGAACAAGAGTACTCTGAGGATGTTGGTCAGATCCACCATGACCTAAATGTAGAGCCTACGAGTGAGGAGCTCAACAGCTTGTCGAAAGCATGTAGCAGGCTGTGGGAGCTTGATCTGAACCGTCTTGCTCCTGGTAAGGACTACAGAATCGAATGTGGAGAGGGAAAGAAGGTTTATCAGAAGGATGATTTGGCATCTGATAGCTTGTTCAGCTGGATAGGCGATGATGTGCTTAGGAAGCCTACCTACTCTCGTTCTGTGCGCTTCTTGACAATTACAACCCACATCAGGGGTACAAAAAAGTTGTTACTGAGCAGGAAAAGCACGAAGAAGTAGCATTTATTGAAGAGATTGCCAGGACAGCGCCCATCAAGTACTTGCACCGGTATTTAGTGCTGCAGGGGGTTGCATCTCAAGACTATGATGACTTCAAGACAATGTTGACATCCCTTTGGTTTAATTTGTATGGAAGATGTGGCAGGTCTGGCAGCTCTTCTGCATTTGAGCATGTGTTCGTTGGTGAGATAAAGGGACAGGGCCAAGAGAGAATGAGGTCTCAGGTTTCCATAACTGGATTCAGGCAAGTCATTGTAATGTTTCAGCAGCCTTGTATCCTTATATGAAAATACTTCTGACTGTTACTCATGACTAATTTGCAGTTTTATCTGGAAGAAGCCAAGGGAAATGTGGACTACCAAGGTTACATATTCCCAGGACGGCGTGGGGAATCAGTGAGTATATAGTCTAAACATTGGTAAGATGTACTTTCATATGATATCAGTAAGGGAGCTAACATGCTCCATTCTCGTTTTGACAGCCTGATTCGGAGACACAGCTACTGACAGTTCAGTTTGAGTGGCATGGTGTTCTCAATCAGTATCCAGCACTTTGATTGGTATTAGCCCTGAGTTGAGGTTGCACTCTACACACTGTGCTTCTTTATTGGAGGGGAAGATAACCGCGTCGATATGGGCCCATACACAGTGAACGTCAAGTGCTACCGGATGGGGAACAACAAGATTGGATCAGCCTTTCCCATTGCAGAGAACTGAATTGTGTGTTGACCTGCTTCTGCAGGTTTGCAATTCTTCAGTTTTTAGTTTCGTGATCGCTTTTGTGGAATTAATATTTCACTGTTCAAGCTAGTTCTTTATGAAAATGAACCATACTATTCAGTTTATTTATCACTAGTTTATACTATATTGCAGTATACACTATTGAAGATGTTGCTGATTCAGATGAAAATTACCTTCGTATTATGATTTTTTGCGGAAACCTAGACTAGAATGATTCTTGGGGATTTATTAAGTTCATTGTATGTTATTGTAAATACAGTAGATTTTTTTTTACGGCGGGAATATAGTAGATCATTTGAGGGTCTACCCAGGAGCGAGTACATGGCAGCATGGGTCAAAATGGGAGATGCTGTCACTATAAGTCAAAACTATGTTTCACATGTAGAATCCAAAGTATAAAGTGAAAAATCTCAAGCAAAGCAAAAGGGAAAACGGAGCACATCAATATTTAATCTTAGTTTGCAAACTGAAATTATGAAATCTACAATATGCCACAATGCCGTCAAAGTGCCACACATTTGACTCAGCTGCTTCAGAATTGTAATTCAAGGGCAAAAGGTGGCTTTCAGTAGTCCAAAAGAACAAAACAGCACCATTTTCAAGTCTACACTTGCAGGCTCATATGAGATCAGGGAAAGAATGGCACAACTGCATTTCATACCTTCCAACCTTTTTTACTAGCACCAACTTAAATATTGACTCATCACTCATCAAATATGAAATGGGAGAAAATCAAATGTGAATCTTCTAAACCATTTGCAACAACAGAAAGAGAAACATCAATATTAAGTCTATAAAAAAATCTTAAAGATCAAAAAACAAAACAAACAAACAACAAGAAAAAACGCTAACTTCAGAAGTCATCATAGGTTCAAGACTGTACATGAAGTTAAGAGCGTCAACTTGGCAGAGTATCACGTCGGAGCAGCGGCAGCTCTCATGAGCATTAATCTTCTCCTTGCACGAATGTTTGCATTCTCCCCTAGGGCGGCCAAATGAAGCATCCGCCGCCTCGCCGACACCACGGCCACGTCCTCCATGGTTGCTGGTGTCCTTGGTGCCCCATGAAGAAGGGAGCTTTCCTGCACTGCACGCACATCATCACCGTCCAGCTCCTTGTGCTGCATTGCCTGCTTCAGGCTCTCTACTACCTCCACCATTGGGGGGCGGTCCTTTGCATGCTTTGCAAGGCAGCTGTTGGCTAGCTTGGCGATCTCTCTTGCTCCTCTCATGGAGTACCTCCCTTCAAGCCTTTTGTCAATGATCTCGCTGAACTGTTCGCTCTCGGTAGGGTGCCGCCTCACCCAATCCAGGAGCTTCTGCTCGTTCTTGGGGCGGCTTTTCTCTACCGATCGTCGGGCGGTGAGGATTTCATACAATACCACTCCGAAGCTCCAGACATCGCTCTTGGTGGTGAGATGCCCTGTCTGGACATAGTCTGGAGCTGCATAGCCATAGGTCCCCATGACCTGATATGCAAAGGAAATGGGTTTCTGAGGACTGCAGAAGTGATGCTCCTTATGAAAAATTTCAGAATGCACTTATGTGGTTATTGTGAAGTTTGCACATACCGCTGTAGATACATGTGTCTGACCTTCTGAAGGCCCCTCCCTTGCTAATCCAAAGTCGGATAATTTGGGTCTAAACTCCTCATCCAACAGCACGTTCGAAGCCTTGAAATCACGGTATATGATCTGCAATGCATAAAACGATCATAAGTGAAATGGTTCAGGCTGTGATACTGAGACAACACTATGCTTCATTTCCTTGGTAGTTCATAAATCAGGTCGCATGCCATGATCTGATGAGAGCTGTCATTGTAAACGGTGTCTGCTACCTACTCTTGCTCAATCCAAGCAGAGTTCATTCACAGATCAAAAGCAGCTTCATCCAGGCCTAAGATGGTGGGCAAGTGTCCAAGGCAGATTGATTACCTGAAGCTCTAGGCCCTCATGGAGATAGAGCAACCCCTCAGCAGCACCCAGTGCTATCTGCAACCTGACGTCCCATGGGAGGACATGGTACGCTCGATTGAACAGGTGGTCATCCAGCGTCTTGTTCGGCATGAATTCGTAGACAAGAAGCCCCTGCGGGCCTCGATCCGTCTTCGCGGCGCAGTACCCAACGAGCTTGACGAGGTTCGGGTGCTCGACGACGCCCAGGAAGTGGACCTCGGCCAGCCATTCCTTGTGTCCCTGAACAGAAGACGCGAGTGATCAGATGGCCGGAGACTGGTGAATTTTCAGTGATGCAATTGCAGTACCTGACCGCCGTTGGGGTTGAGCCTCTTGACGGCGACCGCCGTGCCGTGGGGGTCCCCGCCGGGGAGCCGGAGGACGCCCCTGTAGACGCACCCGAAGCCGCCCTCACCGACCATGAGCAGCGGGCTGAAGTCGCCCGTGGCGCCGCGGAGCTCCCGGAGGCCGAACTCCCGCAGGCTGTGCGCGCCCCTCTCCTCGTACAGCTCCGGTATGCTCCGCGCCGAGGAGCCCGTGCCCGAGCCCGAGGACTTGTTCGCCGCCGGCCTCGCGCCGGAGGCCTCTGATGGGCTCGTGGCACTGACTGACGACGCGCTTGAGGCAACGGTGGCTGGTACGGACACGCTCGAGCACGTCTCTGCGCAGACGGTAGAAGAGAAGCCAGCGACCTGCGGGTATGTTGGCGTCGGCGCCGGCGCCTCCGGCCATCTCTTGCGGTTGCATCTGCGCTGGAATAGTTGCAGGCAGTCCATTTCTTGTACGAAGATGGAAGAAGCTGGTGAAATTCAGCTCGTGGTGGCTTCAGGAACTCAGAATCCCATTTTACAAAAGGAAGGACCACGACTTGGTGATAAAAACAGAGATTTTATATCGAACTTTCGCTTCTCATTTCGACAATGACTTGTCTGAGCATCTAAACTCGAAAAGATACGGAAAGTTCTATAAAGAAGGCCAAGAGATGAGAAAACAAAAGGGAAGGAGAAGGATCAATCGATCCAAGGAGAAAACTTCCAACAAGCTAAGTTTCCGACAGATGGAAGAAGGAACCAACCCTGGCCTTGGAAAAGCTTCAAGAAATGCCTCCAAGTGGCTGGATTATTTGATACACCACAAATCAAGAACTGTACCTCACCTATGTAAGAGAGCAACGCTTGCATCCTCGCTATTACTATATGTTCTAGCACCCCAATCTAGCCACAAAATGTCACACACGCTCACGCGGTTTGCGAGTTGCGGATATGTTGGCCTTTGAAACGTTCAAGCTTCAAACTAAACGGCGGCCATACATGCAGTGATAGAGGAGAGGGAGGACAATTGACTCGCGCACGGCACACTCCATTGACGTTAAAAGCTTTTCACCTATCTCTTTCTCTCGTTTCATTTTTGAAAACTTGCCTCGGCTGCCAAGGAATGTTGACCGCTGAGCAATCCCTCAGCAAGTTGACCTAGACACGTCGCTGTTGACATGCTTGGTGGTGACCTATCCATGTCCTGACTTTTGCTTCAAAGTGTTGACCCTGCATGCATGGGATGGCCGACCGTTCTGTCAGGTAGAAAAAGACTTGTGACCCCAACAAAGAAACGGGCGTCTCACGAAATTAGTAAACAATGAGAAATGGCTATTATGTTCTCTCGTTCCCAGTGTAGCAACCACATGTTCGTATCATATCTCCGATTTTTCTTTTTTAAAGAATTTTATCTCCGATCGATGAATCAGAAAATATCTAAAGGATGCTCGAGTGTTTATTGTTACTGAGTACTCAAAATTCCTTGGATCTCCGTCCTCCTCCTCTTATACATTATAGTAGGAAAATTAAATGGATTGAAATTTAATTTAAGTACTCCTAAAGAAAAAAAAACACTTGAGTACTTGTTAACAACTAGTAATCGTGCACGTGCAGTATTAATCTAACCTCATAAATATACTGCGA
This sequence comes from Stipa capillata, assembly GCA_019208055.1. Taxonomy (NCBI): domain Eukaryota; kingdom Viridiplantae; phylum Streptophyta; class Magnoliopsida; order Poales; family Poaceae; genus Stipa; species Stipa capillata. The sequence continues at coordinate 8,547 of JAGXJF010005674.1, read as the reverse complement.
TAAACATGTCACTGATCTAATTAATATAGTAAACTGTACACATGCAATGCACATACGATACAATATCTGCCATAGAAATATCTCACCTAAATTTAAAATATATTCTTGAAATTTTTTTACAAATTATTTTCTTACCCATTCTCGGTGTTTTCTCACTTGTACATATTGGACATAATATATCGTTCTTTGTGTACATATATCAATCAAACATTGGCCATTCAATCTCCTATTCTAATTTTTCTTCGCTATTCAACCTTCTATTCTAAACTTTTTCGCTAGTTGTGTTGTCGCACCCAGCTCTCTTGGACGGGGACATCAAGGTCATTGCAACCAGCTTTTAGATAGCACTAATATCATCATGGGACAATTAGATATATGCCACTGCAAATAGGTCGAAATAGAGAAGTGCCATTACTATTTGAGGTCTCGTAGAAGTGCCATTAAAATTGACAATACTTATATATATGCCATTACGGGAGTTTTAAAACCATTTTCGAGGAAATACAGCCCCGTATCTCACACCGTATGTACGCTTTGGACCAAAATGTCCTCTTCTTCCTCCTCTAAACACCCAATCCCTCAATCTTCTCTTCTTCACAGCACCTCCTCCACCCTCCTCCTCCTGCCCCCACCCTCCTCCTCGCCGACGCCCCCGCCCTCGCCGACGCCCCCGCCCTCGCTCTGCTCCTCCTCCTGCCCCCGCCCTCCTCCTCGCCGACGCCCCCGCCCTCGCTCTGCTCCTCCTTTGCGCGTGCGTCGCCGCCCTCCCCAGCAAGCACCGCCGCCGGTGGCCTCCACCGCTCTGCCTCTGCCCTAGGCCGCCTGCACGCCGCCTCCACGCGCGCGCCTCGCGGCTCTCCTCTGCCTGCACGCACCTCCCGGTGAAGCTCCCACCCGGGCCGCCGCCTCTCCTTGCCTCGGCGCGCCGCCATCTGCGGGCCTCGCCGCCCATCTCCAGCGCCGCCGCACCTTTGCTCCGACCGGGAGGCCGTTGGCCACCTCCATCTCCACCTCGCCTCCCCTTAGCTCCACTCGGCAGCGCCGCTCCCCGCCCGGCCTTCTCCCTGGACGCGAAGAAGGTGATGGAGATGGTGGCGCCGCTCCCCGCCCGGCCTTCTCCCCGGATGCTGCCGTAGAAGCGCGCGCGCAGCGCCGTGCTCTCCCCTGGCGCGGCGTCGGAGTCCGTCCGCCCCGCCGCCACCCGCCTGCGTGCAGCGGTGGCCACGATGAGCGCCGCGGAAGCCACACCCGTGAGCCGCCCTGCCGCGTGGTGCGCCTTGAGCAGAAGCACCCAGGTGATCTGGCGAGCGTTCTTGCCGCGCCCGGCCTTGCCCCCGCCGCCGCCTCCCCCCGCCTCGACCGACACCTGTTCGGCGGCGCCGGCCATCTGTCGTCGTCGGAGCTGAGCTAGGAGCAGCGCGCCAAGATCGTCCGGGGCGTCGCCGCCGGGCTGCTGTACCTGCACGTGCTCCTCGACGGCAACCCGCAGACCACGCACGTCGTCGGCACGCTCGGGTACATCGCGCCGGAGATGAGCAAGACCGGCAAGGCCACCACGCTCCGGTGCCAGAGCTCGCGGAGAAGGTGCCATAGACTCCGGTGTCAGGACACGAGCACCCGGGGAACTCGCCGCAGGCTCCGGTATCAGCGTAAGAGCCCGCGGCGAACCCGGCGCAGGCTCCTCCGGCGGTATGACGGGAACCTCGGCCGGAGCAGTAGCCGCATCTCCGTCCTCAGATGGAGGAGATTTTTGCTGCGATTGCTCTTGCCCGTCGTCCGTCAGCTCATCCTCCATGGTTGTGGCGCCGGTTTCATCGCTGCTCTCAGAGGCGAAGCCCTCGTCGAGCCGCCTCACGCCGCCGCTGCCGCCGTGGCCGGTACATCTTGATACGGGGATTGGGCTTGTAGTGCAGGAACCGAGGCCTCGACGACAGGTAGTTCGTCTTGGGGTCGTACACGGAGATGAGGAGAGGAGGATTTTTGGGAGAATTAGATATACGTCGGGGCCCATGTGGCAGAGTCAGCGGGGGCATTTTGGTCCATTCCGTAGATACAGTGTGAGATACGGGGCTGTATTTCCCCGAAAATGGCCCAAAACTCCCGTAATGGCATATCTCTAAGTATTGTCAAATTTTAATGGCATTTCTAGGAGGCCTCAAATAGTAATGGCACTTCTCTATTTCGACCTATTTGCAGTGGCATATATCTAATTCTCCCTATCATCATTGCTAAAGTATAGGAATTTGGGACATGGTACACACTTAAATAATAGTTCAATATCACTATCGCTAAAATCCGTAAGATAAACAATGGTGGCCCATTGCCAGTATAAGATTCATGCTAGACTCAACACATAAGAAGTCATAAAAAGCTTCGGTACACTTTCTCGCTCCATCCTTGCTTAGAAGTTATAATTATTTCCATTCTGTTTGGCCTCCCTATTGGAAACACTTCACTAGTTGTAATGAACCAACTTTGTAAATATTGATGTAATGAGTACCTTGAAGGTCACCAGTAATAAAATAATTAATATCATGTCATTTCTGCACTAAAAGTAACTAAAACAATCCTAACTAAAATTGTGCTAAAATAACCTAGAGTCAACCATGAATAAAACCGTGAAATAAAATACTCCAAATGGCTCTCAGATAATTTCCATGGGCCTCATACATCCCAAAGGAGGCCTCTGAAAATTTTCAAGTGATTTGGAATAAATTTGCATATTTTAATAAAGTGTTATTTAAACAAGTTCTAAATTGGCAAAACTATAATATATTTATTTACTATACTCAAAATTCATGAAATTTCATATTTGTGGCTCATTTTATGCCTGAGTCTAAATATAAAATTTTCACGAATTGTGGACCAATATTTCACCTAGTTACAGCTCAAACCTAAATTATGGCATAATCAGACTTGATTTTAAACAACAGTCACGTATGACTTAGAAAAACCTGGGAAAACTTTTATAGGTCAAATAGAAAAATATAAAATTTGACTAAATATTTTCGGACGGCTCAGATCAAAAGTATCTCATCTCAACTCGGGCTTTTTATATAGATATAGATATAGATTCTCATAAAAAAATATTATGAGTAAATCCCTATAATTAATTTACAACATGGATATGTTTTTTCCATAATGATACAAAAACCAAACTATTTTCTATTAAATTCTCTTTTGTTCCAAACAGGCCCTAAGGTCATAGAACAATCATTAATTCAAGTATCACCCACAAACAAAATACACAAGATTGGTGAAGACATCGTCACATCATTCCGCATTGTCCTCTGATCCTCCTTCACACGTGCTTGCAACGATGATCCCCAAAATACAATTGTATGGATGGTGGAATCCTCTCTTGAAAAAAGTGCACTCAAACCAATTTGTATTTGTTTTTGTTTTTATGATCGCAAACTATACAATAGTGAATGATGTTGGCTGTGTACGCTTTCAGGTGCAGAGACTGCTATATTATAATGTAAGCCCAGGTTCGTAAAGATGAAGAGGGTAAGTTCGGTGTTCTTCTGTACAATTTATTTTCCTTACCTTTTTATTTCTGTCTTGCTAAATTGTGCAATTGAATTTGTTATGTTTTGTAATTTAGGGAGTGGTTTCTCCTTTAGCTTCACAATTGAGTCAAAAGGTCGGGTCTTTGTTGGTGAGGTCACCAAGGGTGAATATTCTTTTGGGGTCTTCGCTTGCCACTCTAGCTTCAAAAAGAGAGAGGTCCCCACCAATGATGGCAAGGAGTCCTTACACGACAAGGTCTCAATCTGTACCAAGATCTCGATCTTCGACAACTTCTCCATTGGGTGGTTCAAGAACAACCCATTCGCGCGGTGAGTTGACTTACATTTGTGGCTTTATCCTTGTTCTTCTTACTATGATAGTACTACTTGTTATAATGTTCTTACTAATGCTATGCTAATGACATGGTCAGGACTTAAAACACGCAAACTGACTTCTATTGTTTGGAAGGATTTCAAACCTATTTATCATTGTGGAAAGCTTGTTGAAGCTCAATGCAAGCATTGTGATGAAATCCTTCCAGCCGCATGACATGTGGGTACAAGCGGTGTACGTAGACACTTGGCTAGTTGCAAATCAAGGTTAGATTTACACCAAATTGTTGAAAAGTTAAAGTCTTCAGTTTCATCTCCTCATGCATCCATGCTTAAACAGTGGGAGTTTGATCAGGAGACTTCTAGAAAATTACTTGCAAAAATGATAGCTTTGCATGTGATGCCCTTCTCGGTAGTTGAATATGATGGGCTTCAAAGACTTTGTGAAAAGTTTGAATCCCTTGGTGAATATGGTTTCTAGAGTTACAATCAGGGATGATTGTATGAGATTGTATGATGATCAAAGGTCAGAGTTGTGTGAGTTTTTCAAGACATATGATGGTAGAGTCTCTTTAACCGCAGACATGTGGAGATCTAACCAGACTTTAGGTTATTTGTGCATTACATGTCATTTCATTGATAATAAGTGGAACTTGCATAAAAGATTCTGCGTGTTGGAGACTCATGATGCAATAACAATGTTTAATGTTGTATTAAAAAGTATTCAAGATTGGCGCATTGAGGACAAGATTTTTAGTGTAGCACTAGATAATGCATCTGTCAACGATGCAATGATCAATTGTCGACGAGTAAACGTCTCTAGCGGTGGTCCGGATGGACCCCCTTGTTGGTTCGGCCGGGGGCGATATAGAGTTTTTCTTATGAGCCGGTGATGGCGTTTCAAGGATGAGGGTGGTTATGATGCTTGATGCCGGAGACACAGGGATTTTTCCAGGTTCAGGCCACCCGGAGGTATAATACCCTACGTCCTGCTGTTGTTTGTATATACGTGTGTATATGTCAAGTATGACGAGTTACAGAGGTACGCACTGTTCTTCTTCTAGCTCTAGCCCCGGAGGAAGAACGGTGCTTCTTTGATAAGGAATAAACTTAGAGAGATCTAACCTAAGAAAATCAGCCAACCCTTTGCATGGACCAGGCTCTCCCCTTATATACTCGGGGAATACCACATAGGTCGGCAAAGGAGAACATGAGCTATACTTGTGCTGTAGACGACGTGGGCGCTACTGGAAGCGCCCATACCTTCATTTAATGCCCACTTGAGACTTTCGGCCGGGCCGTCGCCTCGCGGTGTGTCGGAGCAGGGGCTCTGACACCCTTGCCTTCGGCGGGGCCCCGCGGACGGAGACTTACGGGGTTTCTTCTGACTGGGTTGGTAGACGTCCTCTCGCGGGCCCCATAGGTCAGCCTCTCATGCCGCGCAATTGATCGCGCGGCGGCGTCCCCCATGGGGTAAAAAGGGTTGACAGCGACAGGGCGTGCGAGGCGGCGCGCTTGGTCGGTCCAAAGAATCTGTCAGCCCGGGCCCACCCCTCAGAGAGAGAGAGAGATAGCTCACAGAGCTTATCGCCTGCACCGGTGGGACCCGGCCTGATCGTCATCATGCCCTCACAGGGCTTGGGTTCCCCGTCGGAATGACAGGCATTAAATGCCTCCGCCAGGGCGGAGGCTTGCTGGAGAAGCTTGGCGCCGGACGACGTGCATGGCCGAGGGCCCCGCCAGAGGACACGTCATCCCCCGGGCACTCGGTCCCGAGTGACCTCCTTCGCTAGGAGGGGCGCCAGTTGTCTTCTACGCGCCCCTGAGCAACCCCGGGCGCTCGCGGAGCACCCGCTGGGGGGCCGCTCGGGGCGCCTTGAAGGGGGAGCCCGAGGGAGAGCGCTCGGGGGGCGGACCACCGAGCGCTCCTCTGGCCCCCACATCTGCCAAGATGCCGAGCGCTCGGGAGGGGACCCCCGACGCGCGCCTTCCGCTTTCTGGGACGCCGAGCGCTCGGGACGGACCCCGAGTGCTCGCTCAGCGCATGGGCCGTGGATTCTCGAAGGCCCACGATCCCTTCTGGTTTGCGGATGCAGCCTTTGGAGGAGAACCCTGGTTCCTTGGGATTGGCCGCGGGCTTCGTACGACGACCCGGGTGGGGCCCAAGGCCCACAGCGACCGGGGCGCCACGCGTCACCCTCTGCGGTATCTGGTTGGCCTCCGCCGGCGGTTAGGGTACCCTGGGCCCCATTCCGCCGACAGTAGCCCCGGCCTTATCTCCCAGCAACGGCCCGAAGGGCTGCGACTGGGGATAAGGCCTTTCCTTCTTGGGCCAAGCAAAAGATGCCGGCCCATTCTGATGCGCCCTGCGAGGGGTGCTTTTAATGCGCCGCGCGCGGAGCGGGAGCGATGCCCAATCCGCACGCGCCACCTGGCCGCGGGCGCTTCGGGTTACGCCCGCGCGGGAAAGCGTGCTGCTCCGGACGGTTGCGTGCCCCGGATTTCGCGCGACTGCAAATTCACTGCCAACGGCAGTAAATTGACAGTCCATCACTGTTTTTGGGAAACCGTCTTGCGGTTGATCTTCTGCGGTTTTCTTTCTGAAAAGAAAACCACTTCTCACTTTTGAACTTTTCGCCTCCTTGCGCAAACAGCTCTGTCTCCCAAAGTACTTGCGCTTTCTTCGTCTTCTTCCTCCCGCCGCCAGCCATTTTCGCCTCCCGAAAGCTTTCTCCGCCACCAAATCGCCACCATAATGACTCGCCGCAAGACCCGGCAGAGCGGCTCCCCGACCCCGAGCTCGCCTAGCGTGCTCCAGAAGTCCCGCCTCCTCACGAGGAGGCGATGGACAAGGTCCGGGGCATCGTGGTGCCGGAGGGCCGCCCGAACCGACGGTGGTGCGAGCGGCGACGTACCCGCCGAACCGCGGGCGAACGAAGCGGTGATCTTCACGAGCTTCCTGGGGGCGGGACTTCTGGCCGCCATTCTCGGCGTTCTTCATGGAGGTCCTCAAGGATTATGGGGTCCACCTTCTCCATCTCACCCCCAACTCCGTGGTGGCGTGCTGGCGATCTTCGCCACCTCTGCGAGATGTTCGTCGGGGTGATGCCGTCGGTGGCGCTCCTTCGGCATTACTTCGTCCTCCGATCGGTCGGAGGACGCGGGGCTCGGCCGAGCGGAGGTCACCGGCAGCGCCAACTTCCAGCTCCGGGGAGGGAAGGAGGCCGATCCTTACATCCGCAGAAGCTGCGGAATAAATGGGACGACTGGCGCCAGCAGTGGTGCTATGTCAACACCGACCCGGCGACGGAACTGCTGATCCCGGAGGCGCCGGCGAGCACACACGAAGGCCTGGGAGTACATGGACCCGAACGACGAGAAGCTGTTTCTGGCGGTGGCGCGCATCACCCAACTTCAGGAGCTGGGGCTGACGGCCACCATTGGTCGTCGGTGATTTCCTCCGACGCCGGCTGGCGCCGCTACGGGAACGCGCGCGACAGGCGTGGATGTAACACCGGCGACGATGACTTCTGCCGGACGGAGGTCGGCGTGGCAAAAACCTGACCCCGCCGTGGTGGCGATGTTGCGAAGGTGCTGCTCGGGGAGCAAGATCCTTTGCAGGCCGACTCGCCCGACCGGACCTGCACTCTGCGTGCCGCGGACCGGCAGAGTATCCTGGACATGATGCGGTGTGCGATGCGCACGGCTTCGTGTCACGCGCGAGAGCTGGCCCGCGCGCAGCGCGCTGGGGGCATTCGAATCCTCACAGATGAAGACGAGGCGCAGGCGCGTTGGCGGCCAGAGCGCGAGCTGAGCGCCCCGGCGCAGATGTTGCTGCCGACCCGCCGATCCGAAGGGCAAGGGGCTAGCCCCGCCACCTCACGTCTCCACCACCGCAGGCGCCGGCGGCGAAGAAGAAGAAGACGCCGAACTGGCGTGGTGGGAGACGCTGGGCAGGGAAGCTCTGCCCAGCGCCGGCCTCAAGTTCGGGCGGTGGCCCTCTGCGCCGCCTCCGCCGCCCCTCCAGCCCGCGGGCCCTCAGGCGCCAGGGAATGGAGGCGGTGGCTCGGAGCGAGGGCCACTGGGACGCGCCGACTGGGAGCTCGCCGGCGGCCGGCGCGGACGCCGCCACGGACAGAAGAGGAAAAACCCTGCCGGGATCCTCCGACCCGACTCGGTTGTCCCGAAGGGCAAGTGGCGGTAAGAATGAACCTCACCTTTGCCTTATTTTCGCTTGAGTATCGTGCTCGGGAATTGACCCGCAGCCTGGCTTGTTGGCTTTTCAGGGCGAAGAAGACCAAAGTGTCCCCGAGCCCTTCACTTCGGTCCCGAGCGCTCCGGTTGCACCGAGCGCGGGTGGGGACGCGAGAGCGGGCGAGGCCCCGAGCACGCAGGCGGCCGCGCGCGCGAAACCTCGGACTTGAGCGGGACCTCTGTCCCGAGCGGTTCCGCGGCGCCGGAGACCGAGCGCACCGCCGGCCCCGAGAGCAACTCCGACCTCCGGGCGAGGAGCCAGCCCCGAGAGCCGAGCGGTCCGCGGGAAGAAGCTGCTCCGAGCGCGGAGACGCCGCGCAGGGAAAAGCGCATGCGCCGCCTGAGGTTGCGCGGAGCCGACGCAGAGCGCCGGGCGCCGATCCGGAGGAAGAGCAGGGGCCAAGTGCTGCCGGGCCCGAGGGACAGGCGGCAGCACTTGGCGCAGGAG
>JAGXJF010005673.1:0-38423 GCA_019208055.1 Stipa capillata | reverse complement strand
TGTCGGTGTTGTAATCCGGCAATAATGAATGCGGGGCAGTGTACGCACAGCAGATCTAGATGGGTGCACGCGGGAGACAAAGTTTAGACAGGTTCATGCCCTCAAGAAGAGGTAATACCCTACGTCCTGTATTTGGTGGATGATATTGCTTGTATCCCGAGTGCCGCAAGACCTCGAGAATAGATCTCTAGGTCGCTAAGGCTATGTGTGTATGAAAATTTGGGAACTGATGAGCTTACCGATCGAGGGATCCTACCTGGCCTTATATAGGCGACCGGGGTAGGGTTACAAGAGTCCAGATCGGTTTACAGATTAATTTCTTAATTAGTTACAACTGAATCTGGGGTTGCCGAGTAAGTATTTATCCCTGTCTTGTACTCCAAGTCGATGAGGTGCCCCCATGTAGAGGTTGCACTCCGAGTAGTCGGCCCGGCCCACCCTATGTCCAGGTGGCCGGTACTGCCCTTCCTGACGATACCCGGGTGCTATGTCATCGTCAGTAGCCCCCGAGTCCTTCATGATCTGGCTGCAACTTGTCGTTGTAGCGTCCAAGCCGAGTGCATTCTTCCCGAGTGACATCTGCCTTAGCGTGCCCTATTGTGGCCTACAGGAAGATTGTGAGTGACTCATTGAACTCCTATAGAGTAGAGATAATAAGAGTAATATTCATCCGTAGGGCAGGAATATCATGGCGGCTGAGTTAATAACGGGTAAGTCCTGGTGGTATCTGATTTTTCCAGCGGATGGAGACCAGCTGATAGCCCAGCGGGGGACATAACCATGAATCCCGACTGAATTTCCGAGTGGCATCTGGTCTCCCGAATGGTTCGGGTCCAGCTAGTGTCCCTCTGGGGAATGCCCTCAAAACTCATGTCAGAACCAGAACACAAGCTATAGCACTTTGGTCCTGAGTGGCGGAGCCTAAGGCTCAGACGTTCCACTGAATTCGGAAATTCCAGATCCCGGAGATTCCAGGGTAAAATCTCCAGAATGTCCGGATGGAGAAACCGGTGGCTCCGTGCTGCTCGGTATCCGACTAGTGGCCCACCGAAGGTGCACCACAGCTGCCCTTCACTCAAAGTGTATTCAAGTGATTGCGTTCCCCTGGAGGCCAATCCTCGAAACCCTTCAAAACCGTAACGTTCAGTTCCGAGTTATTCGGTAACCGACTAGTGACCCGTTAAAGGTACATTACAGTCGCTCTTTATGCAGGTGTATTCAAACGGCCCGTTAGTCCCGGAAGACCGACCGTTGAAACCCTGGTCAGTCGGATGCTGGAAACGGTAATGCCTCACCGTAGAAACGAAAGATTCGCGCGGTGAGTGCGGAGGAGTTATGCCGTGGAAGCGAAAAGGTCATCCCGTGGGGGCGGAAGATTCAACACCCGCCAGGCTGTTCTCCTCTTTAAAACCCGGTGCGTTCACACTGGTTACCTTTTCACGCTTTGTCTCTTCTGTGCATCCGAAACCTTTCGTCTTCCCGCTACTCTGAGTTGAGATTGCCGCCGCCCAGCAAATCGGTATCGTTGTTGATCCCGAATCCATCCCACCGCCGCTTGGATTCCACTTCGCTGCTATTCCACGCATTTGCCTCCCCATCCTAGCCAGCCGAACCCCAATAGAAACCCTGTATTGGACCCACCGCTGCTGAATGCCCACCTCCATCCGGGAAGCAGATCTGCTCGAAGAGGAGGAAGACGCAGTGGTGTGGGCTTCACTTAGTGAGAACATCTCCTTCACTAGTACAATGGCGCCTTGGTCCAAGTCCACCGCCACAGAAGCTCGGCTGCGGACCTTGGTGGAGGTGGGGTGCTCCCGTCGAGGGAGCTGATCGAGTGGTATCCTGCCACTGGAGAAGAGGTGCTGACTCCCAATACCGGTGAGCTCGTCGCCCGCACCTCTTTCTTCCACCGTGGTCTCTTTGTCCCGTGCACCCGTTCTTGCACAGACTCCTCTACTTCTATGGGCTGGAGATGCACAATCTCAACCCCATTGGACTGCTCCACGTAGCGTGCTTCATCACGCTCTGCGAGTGTTTCCTTGGGACACGCCACACTTCGTGCTCTGGAAGCAGCTGTTCATCGTCAAGCCGCAGTCAAGCAAGAACAGCCAGGCGGTTATCGGAGGCACCGGGTTCCAGCTGAGGCTTGGGCTGTCAAGTACTACTTGGATTGCCGTTCCAAACTTCCAACAAGGGGTGGCATTCAGAGTGGTTCTACCGTGGCAACCCTGAGCCTTCACTCCCAGTGTTCGTGGGTCAGCCTCCAGAGGCCAGAACGAGCTGGACTGAGCCACCGAAGGAGTGGGAGCAGCCCGGGGTTGAAGTCCTGATGGCTCATCTCTCCCAAGTGCTCTAGTTGGGAGTCACCGGGGGTCGGGGTTGTGGCCACTTCATCAGACGCCGAATCCAGCGGCAAAGCTCAGGGTCCATCCGATTTATCAGTACACCGACCATCGGGATGTGACCCTGGAGTCAACTGTCGAGCTCTCAGAGGAGGAGGTTAGGTGATGAGTCGGGAAGCTGATGGCCCAGGGAGCGGACTTGGACACTTCCAGACACCCGGCGCCCTATAGCAGTGCCAACTCCCCGAACCAGGTGACCAACCAATCCTCCGATGTCGTTGTTTGTAGTCTGTGTTTCAAGTGAGTCATACTCGGCCTTCGTTTGTCCTCCGAATTCACAGGATTTATTCAGGTTTAGTTCTTCGGCTCCTCTCCCAGAGAACGAGATCTGGAATCAGCCCCAATACGCTGATATTCCAAGCAAAGGGCAGCCGACGCAGGGAAATGTCTGACCGTCGTCCGCTGGTGCCTGGTCGTCAGGGGGAGGAGCACCTGCGTCGGAGGTGCCCAGCATTCCTCCGCTGGTGGTGACAGTAGCGTGAGAGGAAGAACCCCAAGAGGATGAGGATGATGTCCCTCTTTGCGCACGGCAGAGTAGGAGGGCGGCCGCCGACGCCGCCCCAAAGGGACAAGATGACTCCTGTGCCCCGACAGCTCCAGCTACCGCCGCCAAGGAAACTCCTCAAGCGACTGGTGATAAAGTCCCCCCCAGTCGAGGGGAGAAAAGGACTGCTGATGCTGCCTTCGGAGGGCATGCAGATTTGTTCTCCAGTGTCACCGACTCCAGAGGCCGCTGCATCAAGGCCCACGGGCCCCAAGGCCCGGGAAGCGTGTCCACATTCCCCGATCCACCAAATAAGACATCGAGTGAACACCTCCTTGCTTGCTTTATCTTCAGAACTAATGGGCCTGAGTGTTTCTGTAGGGCATAGAGAACGGGGACATTCCAAGGGATGCGTCAGGTGCCCCAGGATCCGGTCAAGGCGGGAGCCAATCGGGACCAGATGCCCAGCCCTCGACTCCTCCGAGGCCTTCTTCTCCGCCACCGCCTTCCCCTCAGCAAAGTAGCACGTCGCCAAGCCCGCCGCATGTTCCTCGGCCAGAGGAACTCGACACCGAAGCGCAGGCTCCTACTGTGGCAGAGCGGGTAGAACCGAGCCCGACGCAGACCACCCTGCCTGACTGCGGGGGGAACCTGGTGTCGTCGGTGGAGGTGGAGGACATCGGGCGAGTGCCACCTCCTCCGCCATGCTTCCACCTGGCACTTCAACCTCTGCGGGTCCAGCAAGTGGATCCCTCAAGGCCGAGTGTGATCCTCCGGGAGATCGATGACGTCCAGGAGGCGGGAGAGTGGGAGGAGGTGATGAGCGCCACCTCCTAGCTCGGGGAGCAGCTTCTGACGCTGTTGAAGACGGTCCGGGAGAGTGCCAACTTGGTCAACGGAAAGATCCTGCCATTGATGTAGGTATGCCTTTTGTTGTTGTTTATTGTTTTTCCTCTTGCGTCTTGTAGATTTCACTCTAGGGGCACGATTAGTGCACCCAGAGGGTGTAGCCCCCGAGCCTTCGGCTGACTAGGATAGTCGGGCGGAAGGTCTTTGTTTGATTCTGTAGTTTTCACTCTAGGGGCATGATCAGTGCACCCAGAGGGTGTAGCCCCCGAGCCTTCGGCTGACTAGGATAGTCGGGTGGAGGGTCTTTGTTGTCTTCACTAGATTTCACTCTGGGGGCATGATCAGTGCACCCAGAGGGTGCAGCCCCCAAGCCTTCGGCTGACTAGGATAGTCGGGCGGAGGGTCTTTGTTGTCTTCTCTAGATTTCACTCTGGGGGCACGATCAGTGCACCTAGAGGGTGTAGCCCCCGAGCCTTCGGCTGACTAGGATAGTCGGGCGGAGGGTCTTTCTTGTCTTCGCTAAGTATCCGAGTAGCTTAACCTCTTTTATTTCTTCTTGTAGAACTTGACTAAACGGTCTAGGGATAAGACCGAATTCCTCCAGAGCAGCTCTTGGCCTTCGACTGACTCGGCCAGCGCAAGACCGAGTGGGACAACTTGAGGGGAAGCCTCCAGGCGACGCAGGAGGTAACCCGCGCTCGAGGGCCGAGATCGCCGCTCTGAGGAGTGGCCTCTCCCAAGAAGCCACCCAGGCTTAGGGTAAGGAAGCCGAACTTCTTTGATTGTCTTTTGTTTCTTGCCATGTTGACTTGTCTTCTGCAGCTGCTGAAGACAAGGCCTCCAAGCATAGGGAGGAACTTGAGGCGATGAAGGCCCGTGTCGATCAACTTGCCTCCGCCGAAGACAGGGCCGCCAAGCTTCAGGAGGAGCTCGGGGCAGAGAAAACCCGTGTCGAGCAGCTAGAGAAGGAGGCGTTCGTCATGGATGGTAGCCTGAGGCGGGCTTTGGAGGCCGTCGAGTCGGCGAACAAGAGGGCCGCAGACTCCGCTGCCGGTAAGTCCTTGACTCGGGTCTTGGTCAGTCAGGGTCTGCCGTATGTCCTGCTAATAGCTTCGTTCTGTCTCCGTAGCTTTCCCAAATACACCTCCAGAAGGTTAGCAAGACGGCTGAGTTTTTGAAGGCGGCGGGTCGGATAGCCTGTGACAGCTTGTGGAGGATGACCCAGTTCCGGAGCACGCGGAGGTGATCGCTGAGTGCCTTCGACGGGTGCCCGACCAGGTGAGGTTGCCGGAGAAGGAGGCCACAGTATCCGGAGCTGTATTATCTCTTGCAGTGGCTAATTCCCATTACTCGCTGTTTGACATGGAAGCAATCGGGGAAGGGTATGCCACCGATGTTCCTGACGAAGCAGTTCTGGAGCTGATGGTGGTGGTCGAAACCATGGTGCGCTCCCTCATCGACCGCGCCGATCTGTAAGGGTAAACATGTGCAAAGCGTAGGTCAGTCATTCGAGATGTCCGAGTTAGTACTTGAAATGTATGCATTTTGTAGCAAACTTGGCTTAAAGTCTATTAATTTTCTTCCTTCGCAAAAGATTTGTTTGTGTGTATGTTAATCCGTTGTGTGTGCTCTTGCCGACCCGTCGTAGCCCCCTTTGCATAGAGATTAGCCGTGGGCTATTGTCCCGTATAGCGCAGGGTTGTGGCGTAGACTGGCGATCGAAGACGAAGAGTTTAACGTCGAATTGTATACACAGTACTAAAATAATTTGTCCGAATGGAAGAAGCCCGAGTGCGGTTGGGTGCACCCAGGGCAGTGTAGCCCCCGAGTGTCCGTTATGCATGGCTATTAGTGTGCATAGCGGGCCAGTCGGGAACACCGATAATTGTTTCAAATAAAGCGAAAGAATATTTATTCATACGTCCATAATATTGAAGTACAGAGTTTAAGCATAGAAACGACATAGCTATTCAATGTTCCATGCGTTGGTGATGATGTTGCCGTCTTGATCCTTCAGTCGGTAAGCCCCCGGGCGTAGTACCTCGGCGACCACGTACGGACCTTCCCATGGTGGGGAGAGCTTGTGCTTATCCGTGTGGGATTGAACTCGCCGTAGGACCAAGTCGCCAACGTTGAAGGAATGTCCACGTACGTGTCAGCTCTGATAGCGGCGTAGGCCCTGCTGGTACTTTGCCGACCAAAGAAAGGCAACTTCGCGTGCTTCTTCAAGCTGGTTGATAGCGTCTTGTCTCGCTTCCTCTGACTCGGCCTTAGTGTAAGCACGGACGCGTGGGGATCCATGATCCTGGTCAATCGGCAAAACGGCCTCGGCTTCATATACCATGAAAAAAGGTGTGTATCCGGTTGACCAGTTGGGTGTATTCTATAGCCTCCAGAGTACCGATGGTAGCTCGGCTGCCCATTTACCCGTAAATTTCTTCAGGCCCTGGAAAATCCGAGGCTTGATGCCTTACATAATTAGACAATTGGCTCGCTCAACCTGCCCGTTAGTGCGCGGGTGTGCCACAGCGGCGAAGTTGAGGCAAATGTTATAGTCGTCACAGAATTAGAGGAAGGCTGCATCGGTGAATTGCGTGCCATTGTTAGTGATGATGCAATTGGGGACACCAAACCGGTAAATGATATCCCGGAAGAGCTCAGCGGCCCGTTCGGCCGTGATCGTGGCAACTACCTTGGCTTCAATCTACTTGGTGAACTTGTCCACGGCGACGAAGAGATGGGTGTAGCCCCCGGGAGCCCTCTTGTGGGGACCAACCATGTCCAGACCCCAGATGGTGAAAGGCCAGGTGATCAGGATAGGCGGGAGTGCCTGAGCCGGCAGATGTGTCTGTCGGGCGAAGTATTGGCAGCCCTTGCAAGTGCGCACGATGAGCTCGCATCCGAAACGACAATCAGCTAGTAGAAACCCTGTCGGAAAGCTTTCCCGACTAACGACTTTGGTGCCACGTGGTGCCCTCAAATTCCCGAGGAATGTCACGTAGTAGTTGTTTCCCTTGATCTTGAGATATGCACGCTGGAGGATTTCGGAGGTGCTTTTCTTGTAGAGTTCACTTTCGACGACGACGTAGGCCTTGGCGCGCCTCGCGAGGTGGCACGCCTCGGTCTGCTCCGACGGGAGAGTGTCTTGCAGGAGGTAGTCAAGGAAGGGCGTTGTCTAGTCGGGATCAATGACCAGAACTTCGTGGGGCGGCTGCTGAGTGCTATCAAGTTCTTCGGGATGAGCTTCGGTGGTCTCGGGCGCCGTCTCCGCTTTGATAGAGGGGACATGCAACTCCTGGAGGAAAATTCTAGTCGGGACAACATCCCGACTGGACCCCAGCTTGGCGAGTGTGTCTGCAGCTTCATTGTCTCGCAGAGGACATGCGCGATTTTGAGGCCATCAAACTTGGCTTCGAGCTTGCGTACCTCTTGGCAGTAGGCTTCCATGGCTGGGTCTCGACACGACCAGTCTTTCATCACCTGCCGGACTACCAGTTCGGAGTCTCCACGAGCGAGGAGCCAGCGGATCCCGAGTGAGGTCGCAATGCGAAGGCCGTGTAGTAAGACTTCATATTCGGCGACATTGTTGGACGCCGGGAAGTGGATTTGTAGCACGTACTTGAAGCGTTCACCTTTCGGAGAAATGAGCACGACGCCAGCCCCCACGCCCTGAAGCATCAGTGAGCCATTGAAGTAGAGTGTCCAATGCTCGAGGTCGATGACAGAGGGCGGGGACTGGACTTCTGTCCACTTGGCCATGAAGTCGGCAAGAGCTTGAGACTTGATAGCCGTGCGGGAGGCGTAAACTATGCTGAATGCCATTAGTTCCATTGCCCATTTAGCAATCCTCCCTGTGGCGTCACGGTTGTTGATGACGTCTGCGATTGGGAAGGAGCTAACCACCGTAATCAGGTGTCCTTGGAAGTAGTGGACTAGCTTCCGAGATGTGATGAACACCGCATAAATGATCTTCTATATTTGTGGGTATCGCGCCTTGGACTCAGAAAGTACTTCGCTGATGAAGTGGACCACGCACTAAACCTTCTGGATGTGACCTGGCTCGGAGCGTTCGACGACCAAGATGGTGCTGGCCACCTGGGTAGTCGCTGCAACATAAAGGAGCAGCGGTTCATTGGGCATTGGGGAAACCAGTACCGGAGGCGTAGTCTAAAGCTTTTTCAGTCCATCAAGGGCGTCTTGAGCCTCAGACGTCCATGTGAAGTTATCCGACTTCTCAGGAGCTTACAGAGGGGCAGGGCCTTTTCGCCGAGTCGGGAGATGAATCGGCTGAGGGCCGCCATGCACCCGTTGAGCTATTGGACATCCTTGAGGCTTTTTGGTGGCCCCATTTTGATGATGGCGTTGATCTTTTCCGAGTTAGCCTCGATTCCTCATTCAAAAACGATGAAACCGAGTAGCTTTCCCGAAGGCACTCCGAACACGCACTTTTCTAGGATGAGTTTCATACTGAATCGCCTAAGGTTGGAGAAAGTTTCCTCCAAATCGGTTAGGAGATCTTCATTTTTCTCGGACTTGACCACCACATCATCGATGTAGGCCTGCACGTTCCTACCGATCTGTTCCTAGAGGCAGCGCTGCATGCACCGTTGGTACGTGGTACCGGCGTTTTTTAGGCCGAAAGGCATGGAGACGTAGTAGAAGGCCCCGAATGGAGTGATGATGATGTCTTAATCTCATCCTCCTCCATCTTGATCTGATAGTAGCCCGAGTAGGCGTCGAGAAAACATAGAATTTCGCAACCGGTCATGGAGTCGATCACCTGGTCGATGCGAGGCAGAGTAAAATGATCTTTGGGACATGATTTGCTGAGACTCGTGTAATCAACGCACATCCTCCATTTTCTATTCTTTTTGCGAACGAGGACTGGGTTCGCTAACCAGTCGGGATGATACAATTCTTTGATAAAACCAGCGGACAGAAGCTTGGCTATCTCTTCTCCTATTGCTCTACACCTATCCTCAGCAAAATAGCGTAAGCGCTGCTTGACCGGCTTAGCGTCCGGCGGAACGTTCAAAGAGTGCTCGGCAGCCTCCCTCGGGACTCCCAGCATGTCAGAAGATGTCCATGCGAAGATATCCCGGTTGTCGTGAAGGAAGCTGACGAGCGCGTTTTTCTATTTGTCGCTGAGCGCAGTCCTGATCTGCGTCGTCTTGGAGGGGTCTTTCGGATCGAGCTAGATTGCGTTGGTATCCTTCGCCGACTGGAACAATGTTGCTGCTGAAGCTTTTTTAGTCGGGGGTGCTTCCTCGATCACGGCCGACTTGAGGTTGTCAAGCTCGGCTGCAGCGATTTGGGCCGTGGCAAGATTACAGTTTTCCAGGTCACACGCGTAAGCATGCTGGAAGCTGCTTTGCACCGTTATTATCCCGTGGGGACCCGGCATTTTGAGCTTCAAGTAGACATAGTTGGGAACAACCATGAATTTGGCGTAGTAGGGACGTCTCAGAATGATGTGATATGAGCCTGAGAAGTTGATGACCTCGAAGGTGAGGGTCTCGGTCCGGAAGTTGTCAGGAGTACCAAAGTGACGGGCAAGTTGATTTGCCCGAGTGGACTTGCCATCTTGCCAGGGACAACCCTGTGGAAGGGTGAACCGGTAGGCTTGATTTTCGATCGAGAAATCTTCATGTCATCCAAGGTCTTGACATAGAGGATGTTCAGACCACTTCCTCCATCCATGAGGACCTTGGTGAGGCGAACACCACAGACGATTGGGTCTACCACCAAGGGGAACCTACCAGCATGAGGCATGTAGTTGGATGGTCCGAGCGGCCAAAAGAACTTATGAATTCAGACCACTGGAGGTACTGAGGTATAGCCGGCTCGACTGTGTTGACTTCACGGTCCGTGATCTTCTGGCGTCGTTTGGACTCGTAGCTGTTGGGACCACCGAAGGTCATGAGACACGTGGTGTCCTTGGAAACTCGTCGCCCTCATCCGGAGGAGGATCTTTTTTGTTCCAGTTGGGGATGAAAGGTTTGTTCAGGTTTTTCAAGAGATTGCAGTCGCGCGTGACGTGATTGGACTTCGGCCCATGAAAGTGACATGGCTGACTCATCATTTCCTCAAAAGTGGCATTGCCACGCTGAGGTCAACGCTGTGGAGCGTGCTCGGCAGCAGCAACAGGGTCTCCACCCTTGCGCTTCCGGTGTTTTTTCCTGGGCGACCTGTGATGATCCCTTGCTTCGAGGGACTCGGGTGCCTTGCCCTTGCCCTTGTCGTCTTTGGTCGCGCTACGAACAGCTTCTTCGCCAGTCGCGAAGTTGTTGGCGATATCGAAGAGTTCGCGCGTAGTTTGAGGGTTCTTACGCGCGATCTTGTGGATGAGGTCGGTGCTACGAACACCCTTGGAGAAGGTGGTAATGACCTCACCTTCTCGGACTTCCGGCAGAGAGTTTTTCTTTTTAGAAAATTGTTGGATGTAACTGTGGAGATCTCACGTGTTCCCAGGCCTGTTGTAGGTGCCCTAGAAATTGTTCACGAAGAGGGTCTCAAGGTCGTCCATGTCTGGATGCAACCTTGAGGCAGGCTGGTAAGCCAGGCTCGAGCCAAGTCGGCTAGAAACAGGGGTAGGTAATGGATTGCCACATAATCGTTGCCTCCATTGGTCCTGCACGCTGTGTGGTAATCAGACAGCCAGATGTCTGGCCGAGTCTCGCCCGTGTACTTGTCGATACCGGTGACCCAGAATCGAGGAGGGAAAACGACGTTGCGGATGTGGGAACCGAATGCCTTCGGGCCTACGAAGGCTGTGCCAGTGGGAGTTAGAGAGCAGCCATGGCTAGTAGCGCTGCGATCTCTACTGTCACCGTGGTGGCCATTGTGGTTGTTCCTCCCCACATCCTGACGAGCATTGTATCTGGCATCGAAGGTGTCCTGTGCATCGTGATTTGGTCCGAGTCGGTTATGTGCCGACCTGGCAGGGTGAGCATTTTTGTCCGTGCCTTTATGGGCACGGTTTCTTGCAGCAATGGTTCCCCTTGCATCACGATCCGGTTCGAGCCAATTGCGAACCGATCCGACGAGGTGATGATGTTCGGGTTAGCATGACGACCCTTTGCGGCTTGATGGTTCCTTGGAGGAGAAGAATGCCGACTCCTGGCACTCGCAGAGGAACCTGCGCCGTCCTCGGAGATCTTGGCCTGCTGGAGGGCTGCTTCCTCCATTAGGATCTGGAGCCGTCAGAGTTCATCATGACCTGAGGTGCCCTCAGGGATATTGATGGCACGTGCCGCTACCGTGGCGGCGACGATGTTGTGACTGGGGAGTGGAAAGATCGGGACGTCATCCCTTTCAAGCATGCAGAGCGCGTTGTGAACCTGGCGCCCACGATCCCGCATGTCCTCGTTGCGTTCTCTTTCTTCACGTTGGCGAGCTAGCGCGGTTTGTTGCTCGACCCAGTGCCTCCTCCTTGGCAAGAAGGCGAAGCCGAGTGGCTGCTAATTGCTCGGGAGTCTGTTCATTGTGGTTGACCAGCATATCCGGGTTAGCCATAAAGACCTCCCGAGAAGGATGGTGGCTTCCCGAGCTCTCGAAGCCATCTAAGTCATACTCAAGGACGGGTAAGAGGGACTCGATTGCGCCAACCAGTCGGGATCCTTGCTCGACGGGTGGGAACCCGTGTTCGAACAGCAAATTTGACTTCGGCTCAAACTCGACGTTAGGGAGATGAGCCGAAGGTGCAAACTCAGGGCTGAGTCTGAGTGACGATGGTGTTAAAGCTTCCGCTGATCGGCGGGAAGCCGAGTGGTAGAGGTGAAGCTTGCCGAGCTTGTCGGCGATGAAGTCCAGCTTTTCGAATCGAAAAAGCTGTCTTGGATTAGGGACAACAACCAGGGAAGCAAATTTCATGATACTGCCCAGAACAAAGTCGCCGTTGTTGTTGAAGAAACCCATCTGGATCTGTCCGGATGGATCTATGATCGCAGCCCCTACCTAGCGCGCCAACTGTCGGTGTTGTAATCTGGCAATAATGAATGCGGGGCAGCGTACGCACAGCAGATCTAGATGGGTGCACACGGGAGACAAAGTTTAGACAGGTTTAGGCCCTCAAGAAGAGGTAATACCCTACATCCTGTGTTTGGTGGATGATATTGCTTGTATCCCAAGTGCCGCAAGACCTCGAGAATAGATCTCTAGGTCGCTAAGGCTATGTGTGTATGAAAATATGAGAACTGATGAGCTTACCGATCGAGGGATCCCTACCTGGCCTTATATAGGCGACCGAGATAGGTTTACAAGAGTCCAGATCGGTTTACAGATTGATTTCCTAATTAGTTACAACTGAATCCGGGGTTGCCGGGTAAGTATTTATCCCTGTCTTGTACTCCAAGTCGATCAAGTGCCCCCGTGTAGAGGTCGGACTCCGATTAGTCGGCCTGGCCCACCCTATGTCCAGATGGCCGGTACTATCCTTCCTGACGATACCTGGGTGCTATGTCATCGTCACAAGTGCCGGCTATCTCTTCGGAGTAGTTTCTCCAACGGAGACATACCACTCTGCAAGGAGTGGGAACTTCGGTGAAAAATCCTCTGTGTCTCTCTCTGTGTGTTTACTTTCAGCACTTACTATTTGATTACCTGCCTGCTTGATTGTGCTGTTTGTTAGTGCTGTGATACATCCTTTCACCTGTGTTATCTAGTTGTGTCACAGTTGCTCTATAGCTTATCTCTGATCTGTGTTAGCTACCTGTGTGACAACTATGTGTTAATCTTCATGTCATTTTCTATCTGAGTAGTCTATCTGTTTCACAGCTAGCTAAACCTCTTTTCCTGTTAAGGCTAATGCTTGATAAAATATAGTTGTTCTTTGAATTTGGCTAGCCTCCTATTCACCCCCCTCTAGTCGGCTCCTGTGATCCTTTTAGCTTCTAGCTTCTGAATCGACTTGTCTTCTCTGCAGGGCCTTCGGGTCCTTTTATAGATGGTATGCCATACCAGGTACAGACTCGTCTCCGAGTAGGACTCCTATCATCCTTAAATGTCAGGATTGACTTCCTTATTTTAAGGAAGTCCTGGACACCTATAGGTAGTTTCCTTATCTTCCTGGAGTCTCCCCAGAGTACGGATGTAGCTCCGGGTATCTAGGAGATCCTTGTATATTTGTACGTGGATATTGTTGTGGCATATAGTAATATTGTACTACTCATCGTCAAGCCGCATCTATATAACATGTTCATGATCATTCAATCTTGATATGTTGTATCTCGCATTTTGAAGCTTGGCAATTACAGCATCACAATTAGCTTGCAATTGGTATACATTAACATAGAAGCTCTTTATGAATTAAGTTTGATGGCGCTATCCTGCATTATGGTCCCTTCAAGTGACTTTCATAGCCTGAGTTATATTTAGCATGCGATAAGTAAATTTTGCAGCAAGGCCAATGTCCAACCTAATGTTTACTTGCTCTTGTTTTATGTTGTCATAGATAGGTATTAGGCTATCTTAAGAATTCCAGGGGTGATTGGCAATTGAGTTGAAAGTAAATGGCACACATGATTTCTGGGAATTTTAGCTTGTGATTCTGAATACTATAAGTTATACGTATTAATCAACATATTTTTTGGTTGCGTCATGAAAATTAGCTCTGGTTTTTGTGAACAATTCTTATGTTTTCACTTTTCTTAATTTCCTATGAGAATTGCGGCTGTATTGATGTAACATGTAAAATCTATGCATGCATCTTAATTTGTTGAAGGAAACAAATATTTCTACCTATATGGTCCTAAACTCCTAGAATGAAGGAAACAAATATTGCTACTTGTTATGCAAAGATTTAGCTGCATTCTGTAAAATGAGAAGAGCTGGAAGTAATCATCAGCCACCCATCTTAAATTTTTACGGTTCTTCCTTTATTTTCTTTCTTTGACCTTTATATGGTGGTGTGCTGGGTGAAGGTCCTTACATATATTCATGGCGAGTTCCATATTGCCACAACCAATGTCCCCTTTCCATTTTTTTTCTCTTTACAGTTAACACGGATACCCTGTGTTTTCAAGAATTTTTTTCAATTTGGCTATTTAGAAGACCAAAGAAATCTAGAAGGCTATTGGTGTTCATATGACTATCTATGTGTTGTTGATTATCTCATATTACTGGTTAAGTACCTTGTAGTATTTCTTTGCGTGAAATCAGTATGTGCAGTCAGCTCTCACGCTACTTACTTTTTTTGGGGGACTTTGAGTTTAGTGGATAGCTCAATTTGATACAGTTTCTGTTTTCATAATACTCAACATTTCTCAGTTCATCTAAATTTTGTACAATCTTGTGAAGAACTCTTTGAAGAAAAAAGCTTTTATTGAAAGAGTGAATATTTGAGGCAGTATTGAATTCTAAACACCATGCACATGGGTTTAATGTTCTGATTACAAAGTTTTCGCCCAATTGCTCTTTTCATTTGCTCACAAAATTCGATAAGCTTGACTCATGCAAATTTTCCAACTGATAATTCTGTCATTCCTATGATTCAGGGTTGTGACTACTAAGGCGAGGTATTGTCATAGTCTATGATAGCAGTATGGATGTCCTAACATTTCAATGAGAACAATACGATTGATTTGGTGGAAACATCTTTGATGATCCGACTATATTGTACAACAACGATGTGCCTTAGCAATCGCTAAACCAACTTTGATAGGTTATTAACGATGCTGGAAGCACGGTCAACCTGAACACAAGGTTCTAAACCCTGCGAGCAACTAAAACAAGCAAGAATTATGATAATAGCAATCTAAATTGTAAATATGGATGAAGCACTAGATAACTTGAGGTTCCAAAAGCGGCCTTGACAAGTGGTCATTGGACACAATCAACGGACTCGATGTAACAACCTGGTTGACTTTAACTAAACAAAACCTGTCTATTTATGCAGACTCTAGGAGGTATTTATGACGACGACCAAGGGGAGGACATGGGGGATGAGAGGATTTTGGCCAAGGGGTGTAGGAAACCCCTATGACTCTTCTGGACCCTACTGAGACAAGATTGTATAAATTCAAAATTTTAACTTCTTGTTCCCCACTGCTTTTAGAATGGATAAAATCTTTTTAGTTAATCCTGTCCCAAGATCCTCATGTGTGATCCTGAAATGAAACCATATGTAACATAAATCCTAGCGCGTTTCCTGTTTCTAAGAAATACAGAGAAAAATCTATGCTCGTGACATGGTGCAATTTTTGGACTTTGATACAAAGTGTAGCATACCAATTTTAGTCACAACGTACTAGAAATCTAGAAGCTACTAAAGCCGTAAAACAAGTTATAATTTTGGTCTTATCGAGGAGAAAAAAGAACATATTATAAAGTTGTTTGGCTACAAATGGCTTGTATTTTTTTTATCCATAGAAGTGTACATACCACTGTTATGTACGCTCGTTGTTTTATCAGTTAGAGAACAAAAATATATAGATGGTAGGGGTATCACTAGTATTATAAATTTTCATGTGCTTGAAAAAACGCAGCTAAACATCTTATTACCTATTAATTACATGATCTTCATAGGGTGGAATCAAATGATGCTGCCATTATTTGTGAGGGGAATTTGTTTTGCCCTAGAACCAATCCATAGAATTCATTTGAATTTGAACTTTAGATGCGACATATATGTGCTTGATCTTCTATAGTTACTCAGTGAATTTTTTTATTGATTGTTTCATCTTCATAATTGTTTACGCCATGTATATGTTTTATTCACTGGAAACTTTGCTGATTATTCTGTCATTTTTATAATCCAGGGTGGTTATTTACTGGTGACTTTGGAGGCGTTGACACTTTTTTGTTTAAAGTAGCTCGCAGGAAGCTCTACATACGTTCTTATGCATGCGACAATGAATATGTGGAGTCTCTACTGTCTACTACATTATCTGTTGATGACGTAATTTGGCAGCACTCCGAGTAGCCCGGTGCGCCACATATTTCACAGTGTTACCAAGTCATGGCTTACGCTGAGCGGCTTGTGATGTCCCCGAGTACAGAGGTGCTTGCAAAGGATTTCGGTCCTCGGGCAGCGCCCCGGGTGCCGAATGTATCCGAGTACTGGGTCTCGAGTTCTCGTATCCCCGAGTACTCATTCCCAAGCACTCGAGCTCCCGTATTCTCGAGTACTCATTCCCGAGCACTTGTGTCCCCGAGTTCCTGCGTTCCCGAGTACTTGCATTCCCGAGCACTTGTGTCCCCGAGTACTCGCGTCCCCGAGCATTCGCGGTCCCGAGTAGGTCCGAGACGGGTTCTAAGTAGCACGTTCGAGTTCCAGCAGTGCTAACTTGTCCGAGTCGTGATGCTCCTGAATTATCCCGCAGGTGGGTCAAGGCACCGAGTTGTTTGTTGTGAAGTCTTTTCTGGTGCCAGGAACCCTAACTTGGGACAGAAGGAACATTAGCTGATCATGACATTTAAAGGAAAGTACGAGATTTGAAAAGATTCCCGGTTGATATGGAAGGATATCTCGTATACAAGGCGGAGTCCAGATCGCGGCGGTTAAGTTGATCAGATTAGGAAAGACATCTCGTGTGCGAGATGGATTCTTGGTTACGGTAGGCAAGATTATCAGATTAGGGAAGCAATCTTTGTTTATATGGAAAGATATATCATATAGATACAGAGTTGTATTCCAGCCCTGAGACCGGGCGTACCCTATAAATATGAAGGGTATATGGCCGATTGAAAACAACGCACAATCGAAACAATCAATCTATTATCTTTTCATCTACTATTCTCTTCTCATCCTTGTTTTATGTTTTTCGTCCTTCGCTGTTCTTCGTGTTCAACGGCAGCGAACCTCGAAGCTCTGAGGGCGGTCAGGCCGACTCAGAGCAGCCCATAGCCGCCGCACTCCCTGACGAGGTCCCTCCCGGGGGTGTGGGGTTTCGGGTCCTAAAAAGATCTCGTCGGCGTGTCTTGCGTATCGCGCTCCCGGTGAGACTCCCCTGGTTCCGTGTCTTGTGCATCACGCTCGGCGTCGGGGGTACATGGTAACGTATTCGTGTGCGAACACACTTTTGGCGACCACGCTGGGACAAGAAATCATCATGTTTAACAATCAGATTCCACAACTCGGTGAGATCAGCACCGATAACATCATCAAGCCAGGCTATGATGAGCTATCGGAGGAACATCGCCAAGCTTTCGAAGCATACAAGAAGAAGCGAGAGGAGGAGGATCTGCAGACGTTCCTCGCGAACTTCAAGAAGGATCGTCAAGGAAACATTACTCCAGCCGGAGAGATCAAACTCCCCCCTCTACACGGCAAGAAGGCTCAAACTCGGTAAGCAGCATGTTTTCTCCGGAACAGGTAGCCGAAATATAAAGTTATATTTCGGAGAACAATATCCTTGTATATAACTCGTTCGTGGAGAACTCAAACGCTAAGAAGAATGCATGTCCATCATCTAGTGGTATCGCTGATGCGGCTGCGAGTGTGGTAAACCCCGATCCGACTTCGGTAGTGGATTCATCGGCGCCTCCCGTGCCATTGAATTTACGTCCTAGCCAAACCAACCAACTCGTTGCCCTACCCGCAAGCCCTAGTCCGATTATGAGCATACCCGGTTCGGCGGTAGAACCGAACCGGAGCCTGATTGCACCTCCCATAAGCACAAGCATGATTAGGCCAATTCCGAGTCACGACTTGGTGAGTAGACCACAAGTCACACCCATGGCCAGCCATCACGTCAATCCCACGCCATCTTCATCCACCTCAGATGAAATTTTAGCTAAGCTCAAGGAGGACGTAAAAAAGATGTTTTCAGAGTCCTTCAGACTTGAGCCGAAGTTTAGAAGTCGGCTATACCAAAAACCGTATCCCGACTACTTTGACGCAATCCTGTACCCTACGGGTTATAAGATTCCCGACTTTGCTAAGTTTAGTGGAGAAGGCACAAAGACTACATGGGAGCACATCAGTCAGTACCTAGCACAGTTAGGAGAAGTGAGTTCTATAAATGAGCTGAAGGTGCGTTATTTCCTTTATCTTTGACTGGCACCGCATTCTCATGGTTTTCTGCTTTACCGCCTGGCTCTATACTTTTATGGTCACAGTTGGAATAGAAATTCTATGATCATTTTAATAGCGGTGACAATGAGCTCAAGTTGTCACATCTCACATCGGTTAGACAAAAACATGACGAATCTGTCAGGGCCCCGGAATTACATATGACATAAGGAACGGATAATCGCCAAGGACCGAGAAACCAGTCGGCCT
This sequence comes from Stipa capillata, assembly GCA_019208055.1. Taxonomy (NCBI): domain Eukaryota; kingdom Viridiplantae; phylum Streptophyta; class Magnoliopsida; order Poales; family Poaceae; genus Stipa; species Stipa capillata. The sequence continues at coordinate 20,467 of JAGXJF010005673.1, read as the reverse complement.
GGTGACACGGTACCTACGCCGTGAACACCGAGGCGGAGTGGTCCGACACCTGACCAACGCACCATACGCTTACCAGACGTCGTACGCCTTCACCGTTGGTCAAGCCGGTCGGAAGCGATTAAACATCCGAAAGCCACATACAATTCTCGAAGTCCTGTGAAGGGTTAAGGTCGTTCCCAATTCCACTAGGTAAAGCAAGGTCGGAGGAGCCCGGCGATTCTACCCACACTCTATCCTAGCTCAGAAGCTAGTGGGTCACTCGAAAGCCCGGTAGAATTCACCCACACCCTGCCTGGCCGGCATAGCATCTCAGCCAGCGGGTCACTCAACCGATACCTGCTCGACTTAGTGAAAGAAAGAACCACAGTAAACCTTCACGGCATGCCCATATACTTCATTCCATACACGCATTGCATATGGGCAGCCACTGAAACAACTTATATATCATCACAAAACTCTACAAAAGGAGGGTTTAGAGATAGTAGACATAATCCATACCAAGGACATGTCTTAGCTTCTACATTCCATGACTTAGGAGTCATTTTCGGCACACAACAGAGTTAAAGACAGCAGCAGAAACACTTGATAAACACGGAGAATGCCTAGCTAAGTCATCTCCCAACAGCTATACAATCCAACCATGACCAAGGCGGACAAATCTTGCACAACTACTCATCATGAACAGCATTTTCAGCAGTAAAGAAATCGTCGATGCTATGATCACCTGCAGGAATGGAATTCCCGAATGAGTACTTTCGTACTCGCAAGATGCTAATATGCTCATTCTAAGTTAATCTTAAGCATGTCATGGTAACTAAATGACGACAATAGCAAAGCAATTCATTTTAGCACAATCAACAAAAGATGACCTATCCTGACATAGGGTTCAGGTGCCCAGTGACACAACTAACTTGACATAGGGTTCAGGTGCGCAGCTACACAACTAACCTGACATAGGGTTCAGGTACCCAGTAACGCGATTATCCTGACATAGGGTTCCGGTGCCCAATAGCGCGATTATCCTGACATAGGGTTCAGGTGCCCATCGCCACATATTTCCTGACATAAGGCTCAGGTGCCCATATCCCGACAAAGGGTTCGGTGGCCCATATTCCGACATAGGGTTCGGTGGCCCATGACACAATAATCCTGACATAGGGCTCAGGTACCCAACGACGCAACCATACCATACACACAAGCAAACCTACTCATGCTAGTAGCTCGATGCAACACATACATCATTTCGAAATATTCGAACTATACGACATTAATTAACCAATGCATAGCAAAAGATAATCGGAATATTTCCAACAAGCGAGCATGCTTGCCTGATTGTTCGGGATAGTACTCCTGCTGGTGATCACCCTCGGCAAAACCCTCAATGCCTGACTCTAGCAATTAGAATACCGAAACACCAGAAAAGAGCAATAAGAGCAAATAAGCAATGCTGAAATCTTCAGAGATGATGATGCGTATGAAATGCATCCTATTAGGTAGAGAATGTAATCACGAGACTAATGCAATCAATCTTACTTTATCCTGAGTTGTGGATATTTAGTCATGGGTTTGAGAATCGTTTGCAAACTTCAAAATCTTTTATACCCGAACTAAGGGAAGTATGTGTATTAGTAAAGCCTGCACATTATATGAGAAAATTACAAGGTCATTTAATTTGGAATGTGGATGCATTTGCTGTGAGCTTTTGGAATTTAAACTATTTTAAAGATTCCTTTTTGTATTTTTCTCAGTAAAGAAAGGAATTTAACTATTCTTGTAATTAGCTATTTGCTAATCAATTCTTAGAGTAGTTATATATCGGTCAGCAGCTAATTGAGGTCGACACTTGAATAAACCTAATACACAAGCTAAGTATAATAGTACAAGAACTAATGAACTGTACCGATTTCTTGAGTATCTTGGAAGGTCATCAGTTTATACTAACTACTTGTAGCTACCAGCGATACAAAAGGTTAGATTGGTTGCCTCAAGCGATCAGTTACTTCATCTGTGCATTAAAATGGTCAGACCTTTTTGACTGATCTCAACTAGACTAGCAGCACAAAGCGGCATTAGCTAATTTACTAATCTTGAGCTACTAATCCTAGTCATCAGCGCACTAAATACTTCATCTAAGCGGTTGAGAATGTTTTAACCGAACATTATCATTGCATCCTATTAGTTAAGTTTCTTGGCCATTAGCTATCTTACCTAATCTATTGTTGTATCTCTCATACTAATCAGTGATTAGTTATCCATTAAGGCAGCTAAACAGCGGTTAGGGTTAGTATCAGCGAAGTTACTAAATAGGATTGCAGGTGTCTGGACTAGACTCCGTATATACTGGAATGTTAACGTTTTTAATCACTCAATCACAGTGATTAGTTCCATTAGCTTTTAGCATTTACTTGGAAATGAGTCATTTGTTGCTCAGCCTGGTGCATTGGATGCATCGGCTTGCCTCACACGAACTAACCAAGATTAGGCGGGTGCTCACTCTCAGCGGTGATGAACGACTGGAGCGAGCAGCTCGAGCTTGAGGAGAGCCCACGGTTGGCGGTCGAGGAAGGTCGCCGGAGATGCTGGGGAGGAGCGGAGGTGCCGGTGTGGATGTGGAGGAGCTCGGCCCGCCGGGGACCTAGCGGTGGTCGTTGGTGGCGGCTCCACTGGTGTGGATGAAGGAGCGTCCCGGCGCTGCTCCCGCTCGGCAACCTGCGCATCCAACCGAGCATGAGAGGGAGAAGGAGAAGAGGGGAGGGGAGCTCAGTAGGGGAGGAGAAGGAAGGCAGCTCGCCGTCGGTTGAGGAGCTCGGCACCGGAGTCAACGGCGGCGGCGGTTGCTGCTCTCGGTGGGGAAAAGAAGGAAAGGAGCACGGAGGGGAAGGAAAGGGGCCGATGCACCCGAGGAGGGGGAGCCTCTTATACCGGGAAGGACAGAGGGAGGACGGAGACGCCGGAGGAGCGCAGTCGGACGCGTGCCCCGGCCATGCGGCAACAACGGACTGCGGACGGGTCCCGCCTGGCAGCAGAGAGGGTGCGGCGGCGCGGCAGGGAAGAAAGGGGGCGGGCGCTGCGCGTGCGGGGAGCTAGGAGAAGAGGAGATGGGCCGAGGCCTACTCGGGGAGGGAAGGAGAGATGCTGGGCTGGTGGCCCACCACGAGTGAACAACTTTTCTTTTTATTCTTTTGTTCTTTTCTCTTTCAGTTTATTTGAGGTTAAATTTTGCATAACTAGTGATTCAAATGAGGGTTTTTGAATCTAGGAGGTTTTGTAGGTAATTCCTCAGTGTATATATATGTATATATACTATTTTTCCTAAGCTTTTGTTGGTTAGAAATACTCCCATTCAAACTATAATTTTGAGTTTGGGTCAATAGGACAAAAAGGAACTTTGGTTGGTTGCAAGTTAAACTGGATTGCATACTTCTAGCTAAAATAGTTATGACAGTAGCTTCTCTAAGCAATATTCCAATTGGTTATAGAAGAGAAATTGGATCAATTTGGTCCTATCAAGCTTTAGTTGAGTGAGCTGGATAGCAATGTTTTAGGGTGTTAATATGCAATGCAAAGATCTGTATGCATGTATGAAATGGAATTGGATTTTTGTTAAATGATCAAGATTGATCTCAAGATAACTGATCTATTTACAACTTGGTCTTTACAAAACCTACCCCCCTTAGAAGAATCTCGACCCGAGATTCCTAGCGATAGAGAAGAGAAAGAGAGATCCTGTTTGCAACCGATCTCCGTATTTCGGAGGTCTTAATCTTCAGTGGGTTACTCCCACTAGGTTGTCGATAGATGAGAGGGAATTACTTATCGACTCTTACACTAGCTCTGGAAGAAGAAAACTAGATCAGATTATTATGGTTAGAAAAGAATTCTTCTATGGTATCTCAGCTTTAATAGGCTCTAAACTTGGCTGGGATGAGGAACAAAGTAGGGAGAACCACTGAAAAGTACAGAGATAATCATCAGTGTTGCAATTTTAGAATTCAAGATTGTTGGTTCGAGTGAGAGGAGCTGTTATGAACAATTGCTCATACTCAAGTTACGAATTAACAAGGTGTGTGGGTAGGAAGGTTTTAAAGCAATCGCATTAACATTTTACGATTGCCTTATGTAGGAACCGAGGGTAGGGTTGAGATTTTTTTAAAGCATTATGCCTTGAGGTAGAGCAAGGACTTTATATGAGAATACACTCTCCTCAGGATAAGAATAAGAGTTGGACACGAGCGGGGAATAGAATAACAAGGGTAAAGATAATCCGTAAGCAGAGAGATATAGAAAAAAGGGCATACGAAAATATAGGGAGTGGTAGGGTGATTTCGGTACGTTAGATAGATCATAGTTCGTATAGCATTTTGGGAAGAAGTAATTTGGAAAGGTAGCAAAATTATATTGACAAGCTTAAAGCTTGCAATACCGAGGTGAAAGAAGGTTTTGCATTAGGTTAACTGTGATTCCATGTATTTTAAGGGTGTCTTAATTGGGAATGGTGAATGGGGCAACACCACACACGATTACACTTGATGGTTGCCATCCATTCACACAGCTTAGGGAGAATTTAACCATTAGATTGGAATGGGTTGGATGTACCGTCCTGTACAAGAGATAGCCCAAGAATGGTCGGGACCTAAAAATAATTCTATGTCTCATGCCATCAACGAGGAGGGGATTAGTATTCCTATTGACGTCCTCGCATGGGCACAAAACCATTCTGAGATACCGAGTGCTTATCCATCAATTCTGAATCATCCACCGTGTACAGCCTCACACCCACAAAGTAAGCCAAATACCTTTGTGTTTAGATTGGTTTGAGACTTTGTTTAATTTGTTAGCAGAGATCGCCAGGGGAGGGGGGGGAAGGACTGCACCAAAACCTGGAGCAATTCCCATTTAGATGGAGGTCTTACTCAGAATGGGATTTACGAGTTGGAAAACCCAAGGTCTTGAAAGAGGATTTTGCTGAGGTACCAACTGGGCATGTGGAGATGTCAGGATTTTAAGTTGTCGACTTTAGCTTAAAAGAATTGGGTTCCTTATTATCCACGTGAGAGATGATCACTCATTAGTTTCTTTGCACAGGTTACCGGGAAGCTAAGGAGAACCCTCATGGATATTCTTGGAACAAGAAAGGGGTTGGGGTTAACAAAAACGAGCAACAAGAGGCTAAACCCCTTCAACGAGTTGTTAGCTGATTGTTACTGTACCATCATACCAAAATGGTTAACAAGAAAACTTATTTGTTCGAGGTTTGTACAATTATAGAGTCAAAAACCAGCCATTACAGGCTAAGGGGCATGGTTATGAAGATCAACCTATCAACAGGTTACACGATGTGAGACTATAAGCTTTTGGGCATATATATATATATATATATATTGAAATTATGTTTGGGCAGCCACACCCAGATTAATTTGACACCAGCCCTTGTTGATCTGAGAATGATGAAGGTTGTCGGGTATGTAGATTTTATTTGTGTGGGTGTTAATATCCTCATATTTACGCTCGGTCCTTTGCTCGAGCCGGATGTTGGAGTATATGAAGAATGCATAAAGGTTTGAATGGGATGATATGATGTTCAGTAAAGCCACTAGATATAAGAGAATGAGATGTTCCGGACTCAAAGAGTACGCATTATAGGAGTTGAGTTAACAAGCAGCGTACCGAATACGACATCGGCGGCTTCTTTGGCTTCCTTAGTTGTGACATGGTTAACTCTGCCATGGGCTGCACCTTGAGAATGATTAGCTTGTTGCTTCTGAACCTGAGGATCATTTCTTCGTGGTCCTCGAGGTGGTGCAGGTGCAGAGGAGTTGGTAGGTTTGGGATGTGGACATTGGCTCGAATAGTGCCCCATTTGACCACATCGGAAGCATTGGACATGAGCATAATTGAGGTTGCTTCCTTGTGCGCTTCCCTGCAGACGGGGCTGATATGCTGGAGTTGAAGGACGAGGGGGATATCCACCCTGCCTTGGAGGTGATGGGGATTGGAACCGAGGCGCAGGAGGTGGCGCATAGCGGGGCTTCTGATAGCTGCTACTTGCTGATTTTGACGCCTCCCGTTCGTGCTTGCGAGAAGTCTCAAGCACGGATAACCTTCTTTCCATAACAAGAGCCTTGTTCACCATGCTCTCGAAATCAAGGAAGTCATGAAGAGCAAGTTCTTTGTGCAGCTCATCAGAGAGACCCCTTAAGAACTTTCGTCGTCGAGCGGCGTCGGTAGGGACCTCCTCGGCTGCATAACGAGCCAAACTGTTGAAGCGATGAAGGTACTCAGTGACGGAGCTTCGTCCTTGCTTGAGAGCAAGAAACTTATCCCTTTTGTTCTCCATAATTCCCTCAGGGATAAAAGCGTGACGGAAGGCCTTACAGAATTCTTCCCAAGTCATCTCACGATTGGAACCTCGGACGACCTGAAGATTATCCCACCAGGCATTAGCCGCACCTTCTAGCTGATAGGATGCGAGAAGCACTTTCTCACTTTCCGGGCACTTGAAAATGGCGAATTTCTTCTCGATGCTTTGGATCCAGTCTTCAGCATCGAGGGGATCTTCGGCACTAGAAAAAGTTGGAGGGGAAGTCCTCTGGAATTCAGAGAAGCTCCCCTTTGACTGGCTACTAGCCGAAGGTGGTTTAGTGTTGCGTGCCATGTGCTCCAAGATGCGGTTCATGTGCTGGAGTACTTCAGCTAGTGATGGTTGAGGAGGCGGAGGAGGTGGTCCCTGAGGGATGCCCTGTTCCTCCTCAGCTCCATTTCCGGCCATCCTGAAAGGAAACAACGGAAAGGCAACTAGATGATACGAAATTGTCTTGTGTAGGCATTTCTAACATGTAAGGCAACAAGGGTACATGTTAGATTCATTCTAAAACAGCGGCATTTCACAAGAAATACTCATTTAGAAATATTGCACAAGAGCTAGGTGAACAACTCCCTTCACATTGCTAGCGTACGAGTCATTACATATGGAGGTAATTTACAACGCCTGAGATGTGAAGATTTACAACACCATATGAAACAAACGGTCGCAACCACACATACATACGAAGGTGCATAGATCATTAGCCATTTTATGGGGAAAAGACTTAGCTCCAAATGCGAAGATACGGTTAGGAGCTTGCTGAAGTTTCTGGATAGCACACACTTTAGTGGTGCGGGAATCATCTGGAGTGTCAGAAAATAAGGACAATACCCTGGCTTGGGTTGCAACCCTTGGGATGGAAGGGACGTTTGCTACCTTCACCCAGAGGTGAAAGGTAAAGATCCACAAAGTGGTCAGGGCATAGATTCAACAAGCAAAAAGGAAGGGCTAACATAATGGAGTTTCCCCCAAGGAGCGAGATGCCTAAACCTTGGAGAAAGAGTCAGATATAAGTGTTTACAGCGTAATTTGGCTCAAGGATTTATTTGGTTGGCCAGATTAAGTATTAGATTTCGTTTGCAGTGTAATTTGGCTTTAAGATCTGTTCAGCTAGCCAGATTAGAATAAAGGGTTTACTCGCTGTGTATTTAGCATTAACCCTTGAAGTGCAGGTCTGGATACTCGCATCCCGAGCAGTCCACAGTTTCCCCGAGTACTCGCCACATCCCGAGTACGAAGGTACTCGCAGAAGTCCCCGAAGACCCGAGCAGTCGGAGGCGTTCCCGAGCGTTAATGTCCCGAGTACTACGTCATCGAGTCTTGAGCAACACCTCCGGGCATTCAACAGTGGCGACCCCGAGCGCCCGCGACCCCGAGCACTCATACTAGCGTTCCCGAGCACTAGCAGACCCGAGTACTAGCGGTCCCGAGCACTGGCAATCCCGAGTGCCAGCACATCCGAGTACCGAGCACTCGGGACCGTGTCCTCGAGTACCGGCGTTCCCGAGCATTGATGAGCTCGAGTACTCGAGTCCCCGAGAAGACACAAGTCGGACGGAGCCGAGTCCCAGCAGAGTCAAGTCACGATGCAAGCAGGTCGATCCGCGGACGAGTTGATATGACGAGTCCCCTATTACCAAGACTTATCCGACACGGAGACTTAGGGAAAGAGTCTTAATAAGGAAGGGATTGACCGTGGATTCGGAAAGACTCTCGGTTCGTATGGAAAGATATCCCATATCCGAGAAACGAGTCCCGAGCGATGGAAAGTCATATGTATGGTAGATCGGGATCCTTTAAATAAGGAAAGGTTGGATATCTGTAATCAATTAGGATCAGGAGTCCCAATCTCCTACGGGAAGACCAGCCGCCCTATAAATATGAGGGGTGATGGCCGATTGAAAGACATCCAACAATCGACACAAATCAATCTATTACTTTTACCTTTTTTTACTTTTCTTAGCAGTAGATCTTTGCTGTTTTGCGCCAAAAAATAGTCGTTTCTTCTTCACGTAAGTAAGAAGATCTTTGTTGCTTTGCTCGGAAAGCAATCGCTCGTCGTACGCGTAAGTACGATAGTTATCCTTTGTTGCTTTGCTTGAAAAGCATCCGTTTATCGCACACGAAAGTGCGGTTGGCGACTCCACTTTACCTAGGTGTTTCACGGATCCAATTTCGTGCGAACAATAAGAAGGAAGACTTCTTGCTTAGCAAGGTGGTTGGAATATATTCTTCCAAATGGGCAAGGACATACGTTACTCTAGTATACGATGGGGAGTGAGGCATTGGATTAGACCTTTTACTGATAGAGGGGAGAGAAGCAAACATTGTTTTTCATGGATCATCCTTCACATACCAGAAACAGGGAAGAGCAGCCACTACTCTCAAAACAAAAGAATTAAGAAGAGCAAATTCAGATATAAGTCAGATAGGGATAAGAAACAAAGAAGAAATCTACTTATAATTTTTGCATATAGTGGTTAGTTTTCACAAATAGTTTTCTCGGAGACTCCGAGTCCTATTGCTAACGTCCACCTACAAGGTTTGCCCTACGGTCAGTTCAGCTCTGATACCAAGCTGTCAGGGCCCCGGAATTACATATGACTTAAGGAACGGATAATCGCCAAGGACCGAGAAACCAGTCGGCCTGGTGGCACGGTACCTGCGCCGTGAACACCGAGGCGGAGTGGTCCGACACCTGACCAACGCACCATACGCTTACCAGACGTCGTATGCCTTCACCGTTGGTCAAGCCGGCCGGAAGTGATTAAACTTCCGAAAGCCACATACAATTCTCGAAGTCCTGTGAAGGGTTAAGGTAGTTCCCAATTCCACTAGGTAAAGCAAGGTCGGAGGAGCCCGGCGATTCTACCCACACCCTATCCTAGCTCGGAAGCTAGTGGGTCGCTCGAAAGCCCGGTAGAATTCACCCACACCCTGCCTGGCCGGCATAACATCTCAGCCAGCGGGTCACTCAACCGATACCTGCTCGACTTAGTGAAAGAAAGAACCACAGTAAACCTTCACGGCATGCCCATATACTTCATTCCATACACGCATTGCATATGGGCAGCCACTGAAACAACTTGTATATCATCACAAAACTCTACAAAAGGAGGGTTTAGAGATAGTAGACATAATCCATACCAAGGACATGTCTTAGCTTCTACATTCCATGACTTATGAGTCATTTTCGGCACACAACAGAGTTAAAGACAGCAGCAGAAACACTTGATAAACACGAAGAATGACTAGCTAAGTCATCTCCCAACAGCTATACAACCCAACCATGACCAAGGCGGACAAATCTTGCAGAACTACTCATCATGAATAGCATTTTCAGCAGTAAAGAAATCGTCGATGCTATGATCACCTGCAGGAATAGAATTCCCGAATGAGTACTTTTGATACGGAGGGCTTCCAATCTTCACGATTTGGACAAGGATAACTAGGCAAGCCTAATTGGAAACCCACCCCAACAACAAACCCCAATAGGAAAGCCTTTGGAGACTAGGAACCAATTCAATAAACCTCTCAATTGAATGCCACGTTTACCACTCAGAGGCACACGCCGATCCGTTCAATCCAAAGGAAGGAAAGGCCTAGGGTGGAACTCCAAATCTAGAGGGATGAAACCCTAGATTAGGAGCAAAGCTCTACTTAAGTCTTAACAACAGGTCTAATCTCAATTAGGGTTTGAGTATGGGTATTTATAGGCCTAACCCCGTAACCCTTGGAGGCTAAGCCATCTCATTACATGGGCCTCGGCCCGTTACTGTGCGCAAACAGTGCGCCCGGACATTCCGGGGTACCTTGCCCGGAATGTCCGGACGTGGTGCCCGGACATTCCGGGGTAACTTTCCCGGAATGTCCGGACGTCTTGATCAGTGGACGTCCGGAGGGTTGGAGCTGACACTCCGGGCAGTGGTCTTCCGGAGCCTCCGGGGCTGAGATCCGGAGTGTCCGGTTGTGGAGCTGGGGCATGGTGTTCTCGGCCACCCATCCGGAGTTTCCGGGTCTAGTTCCGGAATGTCCGGGTACCACCCCGAGAGGAGCACACTCCTAGTGGAGGGCGTCTGGAGACTCCGGGTTTGATTCCCGGAATGTCCGGATGTGTAAGGGAAGTTCGGTGCTTCCGGGATTGGGACGTCCGGAGTATCCGGCCTCCCTTGTCCGGAATGTCCGGACATGCATTCTAGGCAGCCCAGGTTCTTCTTCCACTTGGTTCCTTTGTCCTCCCTCTTGGTCGGTCCCCCGTACCTTGGCATATTTAGAGTTAAAGCATTAGGTAGCATACCATTCAAGGTATGATTAGATGGGCACGTGTAAAGGAGAAGATTCACCTTTTCATGCCATGTCTTGTCAACATAGGGATCCATACACGTGTCAATAGAAGTTGAATAGGTTGAATAGCTTAACGACGTGTTAACCATGGCGATGTCCACATCATTCCCCCCTTCTTGAAAAGGAGTCGTCCTCGACTCCGCTCCTTCAATGCTCAAGAGGGATGATGTCCAAGCTTCTTCCCTTTGATACCTCGCACCGACGTCTCCCTTGTAGTTGATTCTCCATGGTGTTATTTCTCCTTCCATGATGTACATCAAGCTGACAATGAAGAAGAAACAACACTCAAAGAGTAGGCCATCCTTAAAGCTTATGAGAGGGTTGTCACAAGGGAAAGAATTCACCTTGGTGAGGTTTCGTCGTGCTTTCCTTCTTAACTCGTGACGCGTCGCGGTGCTTGGCATGAACACTTCTTGGATGCTTAAGCTTCTTTTGGTCAGCTCATGTTGTTCGGCCGTTGCTATGTAGACCTTGTTTCCTGCACCATCACTAGACAAAACAAACATCGTGTATGCGTGGTAGATGAACACGTCATACGTCATGACATATTTCTTCTCCCGCACAACACCATTAGCACACAAAATGTATATCAAATATAATGTGTATGCATGGGATATGTATATGTCATCCATTTTGACTTGTCTTTTGTTATGCACATTATTATTTGACTTAAAGGTGCATGGTAAATGTGATACATCAAACATGACGTCCATGGCACCCCTATTTTTGTGACCCATATTGTGCAAACAAGTCATATGAGCATGATCCATATTGAGTAAGTCAAATTCTCCTAAGGCATGTGAGAAAGTTCTAGGAACCTTCCCATTTTCAAGCTTAATATCTTTGTTGCAATCAAATCTCTGGAAAGAGCAAGTGGTCAACACATTTGTTGCAACAAAAGGAGCAATTTGATAAAGTTCATTAGATGGCACTTCTAACATACTAGCATGGTTGTAAGAAATCTTCTGGAAGGAACAAGTGGTCATCATGTTTCTTACAACACAAGGGGCATTATGATCATTTTGCATGTTAGATTGTGCATACCATGGCATACAAGATGGATTGCCTAAAATATGCAATTTCAACATGGCAGTTTCATTGCAAGAGATATTCATGCCACAAACCATAAACTTGTCATCTATGCCATATTCACCAATTAAATTAAATTTATAAGGATAGGCATATGTACTATTAAAAGATTTCAAAGATGTGATTTCGGAAATCTTAGTCATAGCACACGACAAAGTCAAAGGCTTATCAAACATGACATAGCATATGGAATGAGCAAGTGTGATTTTAGAAAGAACTTCGTCATGTCTAATTAACTCCACATGATTAGCATGTTTTGTACTCAAATCATCACACGGGTGAGTCAAAATGACATGAGAAGAAACATTAAGCTCATCTACATCATGCAAGCAATCAACATCTCTCTCATTTGATTGTGAGACAATCATACCAACACCTGAATGTTACCTTTGATGTCCTCCTCAGTTGAAGTAGGTGTTGATGATGGCATTGTCTCCTTGAAGCCTCCTTCCTCTTCTTGGCATAACCACTGGGTGGCAAGTTCTTTATCTTCCACCAGAATGAACTCTTTCGCCTCTAATGGCGGAACCGGCTTGTTGAGAATGGATGCCGCTTGGGTCTCCAACTCCTGCGCCAAGTGAGAAACAACACTAAAAGTAGAGGGTAAGTCGTTAGCTTTAGAAATGGCATCGCTTGACCTATCGACTACCTCTCTCAACTCTTGTGGTGTGTCTCTCTCACCCTCAGTGTTGATGCACTCAATCTCACGTTTGGTGGAGTCACACAACTCTTGGTTTTTATCACTCTCTCCCAAGTTGGCTTGGTGGCTCTCATCCTCACATAGGATCGGTTGCATCTCTCCTTTAAGTTGATATGGTGGAGCTTCCTTGGTGCATTCATCCACATGTACCTCCTCGATCGAAGGGAAAATCCCATGCTCGATCACGTTCTCTCTCACCTCCAAAGGTCGAGCCTTGGATGGCTTCACTGCGCTACTCTGACTTTGCTTCTTGAGTGGCTGCAGTTCATTCTCTGTCTCCTTTGTCACCGCCTCAGACACTTGTTTCTTGGGAAACTTCTCTTGACACTTGGTTGCTTTGATGAGATTCTCTTCAAGGGCCTTGGTCACCTTGACACGCTTCTCTGCCTCGAGAGCACCTTCCAAGAGATCTAGCACGCTCTTGAAATTTTTGAGAGGAAGTGATGATGCAATGTCAAAGTTCAAACCATCCTCAAGATACCTCATCTCCATTCTTGTACTAAAACCACCGGCTCGTCGCATTGCATGCTTCATTTCATTGAAGTAGACCTGGACCGGTTGGTTCCTTTGCTTGATGCACTCCACTTGGCGAAGTAGCTCCCTTGAGTACTTGGGTGGCACGAACTCATCTCGCATGAGTGTCTTCAAGCTTGCCCAATCAATGACGAGTTCCTTCATGGGAAATAGACGCCACCATGTTGAAGCGTAGTCGTGGAAGTCCATTGTGGATCGCTTGACTTCTTGACTTGTGGGTACTCGTTGAAGCTTGAGGAATTTCTCCATTTGCCATTCCCATTCAAGGTACTCCTCCGGGTCTTGAGTTCCATAGAATGGAATTTCTATGTAGTCTTCGGGCTCTTGGACACCCGGGAACTGGGTCTTGAAGAACTTGGCCATGGCGGCCTTCGGCTTGCCGGGCTTGTCTGCTTCACCACCATGGCAACCTTGTCGTCGAGGAGCTTCTTGGCGGTGTGTGCTTGTACGGCTCCCTTCATCCTCCTCTGTCCGTCGATGATGGCTTTTTCTCAAGCCTTGGGAGCTTCGGACGTCAAGGTTCTTGTCGGTGAGGTCCCTTGATGGATATGAATGAGGATGACTCGCCTCATTCATTGAAGCCCATGAGGCTCGAAATGATGTTGTAGTGTATCGTGTTCCCCCTTGTCCTTGTCTCTCCTTCTTGGCATCCATTTCGTGGTCAAACCTAAACATGGTTAAGATGCAAGCACAAAGGATATGTATGTGGTATATGTGGAAGTTGGACCCTACACTTTTTGCTCACCTCACTTACCACCGAAGTCCTTGCGTTCCTTAGATTGAAGGATCGGAGGCCGTGGAGGGTAAAGGTGACCCTCAAGAGGTAGTTGACAAGGTTCCAAGTCCCAAAAACTACCACACTCAACGGCTTATGTGGAGCTCGGAAGAGGTTAGCACAACACACACACTAAGCAAATGGAATAATGAGATATTGCAAAGATTAGTAATAATCCACAATAGAAACAATGCAATAAGAGTTGATCTCAAAGGATATAAGAGAAGCTCAAGCAACTCACACACAATGATAATGGGATTTGTGCAACCAAGAAAGTGAGCTAGTACAAGATGTTCCTAGCGAAGACTATAAGCTCATGTTGCACAAATACAAAGAAAGACGCTAGCTCGATTGCAAAGTTTATAGGGCTATGGATTTGCACACTTGTACCACTTGCCTACTTGGAGCCTTTCCAGTTTTGCGCTTTCCTACAAAAGATAAGGCACTTTCTTTCTTCTCTTTTTTTTGTCTTTTTCTTTTTCTTTTGATCTCTATCTTTTTTTATTACTTTTCTTTTTCTTCCTTTTCTTTCTTTGTGCCAAGACCTACAAGAACAACTAGCACTTACAATTTTGCTTGGGGTACTCTAGGTAGTATCAAGTGCACAAAGCCCAAACAACCATCCATGAGCTAGTCTTCATAGGTTCAAGGTATATGCAAAAGGGTAGAATGGCTCACAAAGAAATGCAAGAAGGAAAAGTTTTTCTTATAGATGTTACCTTCCCTTGTGGTGTTTAGGCCTTGCTTCTGAAGATGGTATCAAGGAAATGATGGGATTCCACTTGGATGACCTAGAGCTCGTCTATAGCTTCGAAACGAGTCCTAGTTCACCAAAAACGGAGTCCGGATGCAAAAGTTACGGCCGAAACAGTGCTTGCTGCGCAGTCTGATTTTGGCTGCCCGGAGATTCCGGATAAAATGGGCCGGATACTCCGGGGTAGGCTGGAGATTCCGGGGTAAAATGTCCAGATACTCCGGGGTACGTCCCGAGAGCACAAAAATCTTCTGTTGCGGTAGGCCGGAGACTCCGGGTGCGTGGTCCAGATGCTCCGGGTGTGCTGGGAGGTTCCAGATCTGAACAGGGGCGGCTCAAAAAACCACAAATCAGAGAGGAGATTGGAAAAATAGGCCAAGGCAACACAATAGGAGGTTAGATCAACAAGTATAGCAATGATCTAATGGATCAAAACCAACCAAAGCTCACCCAAAAACTCTGAATTGTATCAAGATTTCAAATCGGGCTCATTTTGTGGGTTTTTGAAATAGGCAAGAAAAGCCAAAACAAAGCTAGCAATTGGGGGTAGGGAAAAGAGGGGATACAAATCCAAATCGTGGCAACCTAGAGCTCTGATACGAAGTTGATACGGAGGGCTCCCAATCTTCACGATTTGGACAAGGATAACTAGGCAAGCCTAATTGGAAACCCACCCCAACAACAAACCCCAATAGGAAAGCCTTTGGAGACTAGGAACCAATTCAACAAACCTCTCAATTGAATGCCACGTTTACCACTCGGAGGCACACGCCGATCCGTTCAATCCAAAGGAAAGAAAGGCCTAGGGTGGAACTCCAAATCTAGAGGGATGAAACCCTAGATTAGGAGCAAAGCTCTACTTAAGTCTCAACAACAGGTCTAATCTCAATTAGGGTTTGGGTACGGGTTTTTATAGGCCTAACCCCATAACCCTTGGAGGCTAAGCCATCTCATTACATAGGCCTTGGCCCGTTACTGTGCGCAAACAGTGCGCCCGGACATTCCGGGGTACCTTGCCCGGAATGTCCGGACGTGGTGCCCGAACATTCCGGGGTAACTTTCCCGGAATGTCCGGACGTCTTGATCAGTGGACATCTGGAGGGTTGGAGCTGGACACTCCGGGCAGTGGTCTTCCGGAGCCTCCGGGGGCTGAGATCCGGAGTGTCCGGTTGTGGAGCTGGGGCATGGTGTTCTCGACCACCCATCCAGAGTTTCCGGGTCTGGTTCCGGAATGTCCGGGTACCATCCCGAGAGGAGCACACTCCTAGTGGAGGGCGTTTGGAGACTCCGGGTTTGATTCCCGAAATGTCCGGATGTGTAGTGGAAGTTCGGTGCTTCCGGGATTGGGACATCCGGAGTATCCGGCCTCCCTTGTCCGGAATGTCCGGACATGCATTCCAGGCAGCCCAGGTTCTTCTTCCACTTGGTTCCTTTTTCCTCCCTCTTGGTCGGTCCCCCGTACCTTGGCATATTTAGAGTTAAAGCATTAGGTTGCATACCATTCAAGTACGATTAGATGGGCACGTGTAAAGGAGAAGATTCACCTTTTCATGCCATGTCCTTGTCAACATAGGGATCCATACACGTGTCAATAGAAGTTGAATAGGTTGAATAGCTTAAAGACGTGTTAACCATGGCGATGTCCACATCAACTTTCGTACTCGCAAGATGCTAATATGCTCATTCCAGGTTAATCTTAAGCATGTCATGGTAATTAAATGACGACAATAGCAAAGCAATTCATTTTAGCACAATCAACAAAAGAAGACCTATCCTGACATAGGGTTCAGTTGCCCAGTGACACAACTAACCTGATATAGGGTTCAGGTGCCCAGCTACACAACTAACCTGACATAGGGTTCAGGTACCCAGTAACGCGATTATCCTGACATAGGGTTCAGGTGCCCAATAGCGCGATTATCCTGACATAGGGTTCAGGTGCCCAACCACGTGGTATCTTGACATAGGGTTCAGGTGCCCATCGCCACATGTTTCCTGACATAAGGCTCAGGTGCCCATATCCTGACATAGGGTTCGGTGGCCCATATTCCGACATAGGGTTCGGTGGCCCATGACACAATAATCCTGACATAGGGCTCAGGTACCCAACGACGCAACCATACCATACACACAAGCAAACCTACATGCTAGTAGCTCGATGCAACACATACATCATTTGAAATATTTGAACTATACGATATTAATTAACCAATGCATAGCAAAAGATAACCGGAATATTTCCAACAAGCGAGCATGCTTGCCTGATTGTCCGGGATAGTACTCCTGCTGGTGATCACCCTCGGCAAAACCCTCAATGCCCGACTCTAGCAATTAGAATACCGAAACACCAGAAAAGAGCAATAAGAGCAAATAAGCAATGCTGAAATCTTCAGAGATGATGATGCGTATGAAATGCATCCTATTAGGTAGAGAATGTAATCACGAGACTAATGCAATCAATCTTACTTTATTCTGAGTTGTGGATATTGAGTCATGGGCTTGAGAATCGTTTGCAAACTTCAAAATCTTTTATACCCGAACTAAGGGAAGTATGTGTATTAGTAAAGCCTGCACATTATATGAGAAAATTACAAGGTCATTTAATTTGGAATGTGGATGCATTTGCTATGAGCTTTTGGAATTTAAACTATTTTAAAGATTCCTTTTTGTATTTTTCTCAGTAAAGAAAGGAATTTAACTATTCTTGTAATTAGCTATTGCTAATCAATTCTTAGAGTAGTTATATATCGGTTAGCAGCTAATTGAGGTCGACACTTGAATAAACCTAATACACAAGCTAAATATAATAGTACAAGAACTAATGAACTGTACCAATTTCTTGAGTATCTTGGAAGGTCATAGTTTATACTAACTACTTGTAGCTACCAGCGATACAAAAGGTTAGATTGGTTGCCTCAAGCGATCAGTTACTTCATCTGTGCATTAAAATGGTCAGACCTTTTGACTGATCTCAACTAGACTAGCAGCACAAAGCGGCATTAGCTAATTTACTAATCTTGAGCTACTAATCCTAGTCATCAGCGCACTAAATACTTCATCTAAGCGGTTGAGAATGTTTTAACCGAACATGATCATTGCATCCTATTAGTTAAGTTTCTTGGCCATTAGCTATCTTACCTAATCTATTGCTGTATCTCTCATACTAATCAGTGATTAGTTATCCATTAAGGTAGCTAAACAGCGGTTAGGGTTAGTATTAGCGAAGTTACTAAATAGGATTGCAGGTGTCTGGACTAGACTCCGTATATACTGGAATGTTAACGTTTTTAATCACTCAATCACAGCGATTAGTTCCATTAGCTTTTAGCATTTACTTGGAAATGAGTCATTTGTTGCTCAGCCTGGTCCATTGGATGCATCGGCTTGCCTCACACGAAACTAACCAAGATTAGGCGGGTGCTCACTCTCGGCGGTGATGAACGACTGGAGCGAGCAGCTCGAGCTTGAGGAGAGCCCACGGTTGGCGGTCGAGGAAGGTCGCCGAAGATGCTGGGGAGGAGCGGCGGTGCCGGTGTGGATGTGGAGGAGCTCGGCCCACCGGGGGACCTAGCGGTGGTCGTTGGTGGCGGCTCCACTGGAGTGGACGAAGGAGCGTCCCGGCGCTGCTCCCGCTCGGCGGCTGCGCATCCAACCGAGCGTGAGAGGGAGAAGGAGAAGAGGGGAGGGGAGCTCAGTAGGGGAGGAGAAGGAAGGCAGCTCGCCGTCGGTTGAGGAGCTCGGCACCGGAGTCAATGGCGGCAGCGGTTGCTGCTCTCGGTGGGGAAAAGAAGGAAAGGAGCACGGAGGGGAATGGAAGGGGCCGATGCGCCCAAGGAGGGGGAGCCTCTTATACCGGGAAGGAGAGAGGGAGGACGGAGACGCCGAAGGAGCGCAGTCGGACGCGTGCCCCGGCCACGCGGCAACGACGGACTGCGGACGAGTCCCGCCTGGCAGCAGAGAGGGCGCGGCGGCGCCGCAGGGAAGGAAGGGGGCGGGCACTGCGCGTGCGGGGAGCTAGGAGAAGAGGAGATGGGCCGAGGCCTACTCGGGGAGGGAAGGAGAGATGCTGGGCCGGTGGCCCACCACGAGGGAACAACTTTTCTTTTTATTGTTTTGTTCTTTTCTCTTTCAGTTTATTTGAGGTTAAATTTTGCATAACTATTGATTCAAATGAGGGTTTTTGAATCTAGGAGGTTTTGTAGGTAATTCCTCAGTGTATATATATGTATATATACTATTTTTCCTAAGCTTTTGTTGGTTAGAAATACTCCCATTCAAACTATAATTTGAGTTTGGGTCAATAGGACAAAAAGGAACTTTGGTTGGTTGCAAGTTAAACTGGATTGCATACTTCTAGCTAAAATAGTTATGACAGTAGCTTCTCTAAGCAATATTCCAATTGGTTATAGAAGAGAAATTGGATCAATTTGGTCCTATCAAGCTTTAGTTGAGTGAGCTGGATAGCATTGTTTTAGGGTGTTAATATGCAATGCAAAGATCTGTATGCATGTATGAAATGGAATTGGGTTTTTGTTAAACGATCAAGATTGATCTCAAGATAACTGATCTATTTACAACTTGGTCTTTACAGAATCGGTCACCGATTATGTCAAAAGGTTTAGGGACGTAAAACACCGATGTTACAGCTTGGTGATAACCGAAAGAGACTTAGCCGACCTGGTGCTTGCCGACTTAAGAACTCACATTAGAGAGCGACTAGAAGGTTAGGAGCTCTTGAGTGTCAACCAAGTTTTGCAAAAAGCTTTGGCTCAGGAAAGCCGAAGTATAGAGTTCAAGGAAGTCCACAGATCTAAACCTGATCGTCCCAAGATTCACGTGGTTGAATATGATAGTAACAGTTCGGGCGATGAGGGTAATGTATATACCACCGAGTTCGTTTGGTCCTCCAAAGCCAAACCGCATACTTGTGATGCTCTTAAACCGATTGTAGGAATCGGGAGGAGGAGATGAAGTTCACTTTTGATGTGGCCAAATGTGATAAGATATTTGACTCTTTGTTACAGGATAAAATTATCAGAATATCGCATGCTTTACCGCCGTTGAGGAATTAAAATGGCGGGCTTATTGTAAATATCATAATTCTTTCTCCCATGCAATTAATGACTGTAATGTCTTTCAGCGGCAGATACAATCGGCTATCAATGATGGATGATTGAATTTCACCAAAATGCAAGTGGACAAGCAGCCCTTCCCGATGAACGCTATGGATTTGGAAGGAAGAAAGTGCTAATTCGGCCTGATATTGCCGAATCTGCTAACAGAAACAATATTGTTATTGGTGAACCCAGGAAGGAAAAGGAAAGTGACAAGGTCTCGGGAAGGAAGGTATTACTCGAGAAGCAACCCGGCGGCAAGGAGACCTTGAAAATAACCATCAGAGGTCTTGCACTCGGGGGGCAACCACAGGCGCCAGAGGGTACCCGAACCAAGTTCATCAAGCCCAAGAGTCCGGAAGTCGACAAGTGGAAGGATAATGAAGCTAAAGTACAACATAAACGAGTAAAGCCGACTTTCGATATGTACTTTCTAAGTATGCCAACCAAGTGGCTGGTATTATCTCTAACCGGCCACCACAAATGAAGCGTCCGAGATCACCTCCAAGGCTAGGGTTTCAGCATCAAGCAAGACCTCATGGGCCATGGATGCCGACTCCATGGACGACACCACCTCCACGCATGCCTTACATGAGCGACTCAACGGAAGATGGGGGCAACACCCGATGGCTCCTTATGCCTTTCATCCAGGATGGACGACACTGAGGAGATCTGTTCGCGAGAGGCTCGTTTATCCTACTCGGGGACCGACTAGGTGATAATGTCAACCGGCCGTCGCAGAAGATCGCCTATCCTATTCGTGGACCGACTAGGTGATGATGCTAGTCAGTCT